>CM077086.1:182021030-182458043 GCA_039513925.1 Platanthera zijinensis | reverse complement strand
CGTGGGAAATGGAGAATTTACTCCCTTCCCGGATTCACAATCCCGCTTCTTTCTTTGTATCTTCTTCTGCGAATTGGTTCTTCTAGATTCTGCGGTTTTTTATTTGTTATGAGTTTTTTAGATTCTCTTTGATTATCCCCAGATTAAGATGCACAAACCCACATACCACACACGTCCTTTATCACAATGAATGGTGTTTTTGTTATCTGGTGATGCCTTTTCGACTTAAAATGCAGGAGGTACCTATCAGCGCATGATGGATTCCGTTTTCAAAAACCAAAGGGAAGGAACCTAGAAGTCTATTGTTGACGATCCCATTATAAAAAGTAAATCCTTTTCGGCGCATTTAGAAGATCTCTCGCAGAAACCTTCGCAACCCTATGGGAGTTTAGGATGAGGCTAAACCCGTTGAAGTGTGTTTTTAGTGTCAGCCAAGGGAAGTTCCTTGGTCATCTCCTTCCTTACCCTGAAGGGTTGGCTCCAAATCCTGATAATGTAAAGCTATCCTGGGTATAAAACCTGAATCTGCTCATCCGCCTCCTCGCTCCCCAAAGGAGGTCCAACCAGCTAGGATGAAGGCTAGCAGGTCTTAGCCGCTTCATCTCCGGGTAGGAGATAAGAGCGCTCCCTTCTTTAAGACTCTTCGGGGGGCCTCAAAGTTTGAATGGACTAATGAATGCGATGAGGCTTTCAAACAACTCAAAAGACAGTAAACAACGACTCCATTGTTACAAAGTCCTCGCCCAGGAGAACCGTTATACATCTATCTGGAGTGGGACCCGAGGCGGTTAGCTCCGTTCTTGTCAGGGAGGAAAAGAAAAGGCAATTCCCGGTATATTATGTTAGCCATATCCTAAAGAGTGTTGAATTAAGATACCCTATCCTTGAAAAACTAGATTTGGCCTTAGTCATTTCTGCACGTCGACTCCGTCCATATTTCCAGGCACATTCAATCCAAGTTGTGGTGGATCAGCCCCTAAAAGGAATATTGGAAAGGCCAGAATATTCGGGAAGACTCGCTAAATGGGCGATCGAGCTAAGTGAGTTTGAAATCACATACGTACCACGAACAACAATAAAAGCTCAGGTTTTGGCAGATTTCATGGTAGAAACCACAGAGCAAAGTTTTGCTCAGGAAGAAAATTCTCCGCTCGCTTAGATCATTTACGTCGATGGAGCCTCTGGAAAGAATTCGTCAGGAGCAGGGATAGTCCTCATCAATCCAAACGGAGTCAAAGTGAAGCATGCGGTGAAATTCTTTTTTCCGGTTACTAACAATCAGACCGAATATGAAGCACTTCTTGCAGGGTTAAGATTCGCGAAAGAGCTCGGCATCAATCACGCCCACGTCAAAACAGATTACTTAGTAATGGCCTCGCAAGTGCTCGGGAACTTCGAAACCCGAGAACCAATTCTCAAACAATATCTCGTGCTGGTGAAAGCAGAAATCGGGAGATTAAAAAACTTTGTTATTAAACACATCCCAAGGATCGGAAATGAGGAAGCCGATGCTTTATCAAAATTCGGCGTTACTACGGGGGAAGTGGCATCTGAGCTTTTTCAACCATCAGTCGAAGAAGGGGAGGCAATGCAAGTCGACCAACGTAATTCCTGGATAGATCCATTCATTCTGTACTTATCAAAAGGAGAATATCACCCTGTTATTAAAGATCGAAGAAGATTCAAAGTTAAGGCAGCGTATTACAACCTGATCTCCGGGATACTTTACAGGAGAACTCTCATCTCACCCATGACAAGATGTGTTTCGGAAGAGGAAGTCCCCACCATACTTCAAGACATCCATTCGGGAGAATGTGGTAGCCATTCTGGAGCCAGAACCCTAGAACAGCGGATCTTACGTCAAGGGTATTTTTGGCCGACAATAAGGAAAGATGACGAGTTGTATGCCAAGAAATGCGTTCAATGCCAGAAATTTGCTCCACTTCAACTCCAGCCCGCTCGACAACTTTGCTCGATTACGGCACCATGGCCGTTTGCAATTTGGGGGATGGATCTCATCAGGTCATTTCCAATGGCAAGTAGTCAGCGGCGCTTCATCTTGGTTATGATTGACTACTTCACTAAGTGGATTGAGGTCAAGGCACTAGCAAGAACTACGACTCAAATAGTCAAAAAATTTATTTGGGGTGATATAATTTGTAGGCACGGAGTTCCCATGGCGATAATCACAGATAATGGACCTCAGTTCAATAACGTGGAAATGATTAATTTTTGCAAGAAAGCGGGAACCGACCTCCGATTTTTCTCAGTGCATCATCCCCGGAGCAACGACCAAGTAGAAGCGGCCAATAAATGAATCTTGAACTTGCTCAAGAAAAGAGTTCAGAGTTTAAAAAGCAGTTGGGCTGATCAACTCCCCTCAGTATTATGGGCCCTAAGGACTACACCTTCCAGCTCCACAGGAGAGACTCCCTTCAAGCTCTCACATGGATCAGAGGCCCTCATCCCAATAGAATTCGAAGTACCATCTCCCAGGGTCTTACTGGCTAGGCAAAACTGGAAGACTGACTTGAAATTAATGATGAAAAAATGAGATACCGCCTGGATCAAATCGAGGAACTTCGAGATGAGGCTACCATCAGGCAAGAGGAAGTGAAAAGGAGGATGGCACGATATTTCGATCAGAAAGTAAGGGTCAAGCAATTTCAGGTAGGAGACCTAGTTTTGAAGAAAGTGGATGCTGCAGCAAGAAATAGCTCGGTCGGAAAATTGAATCCCATTGGATCGGGCCTTTTATCATAAAGGAAGTTCTGAAAAGGAGAGCTTACAAGCTGCAAACGTATGAAGGGGAGGACATCACCCATACCTGGAGCGGAGATGATTTGAAGCGGTTTTATTCTTAGGACAAATCGCGGGGTATTTACTCTCAAGACTCGAAGCTAGGAAATGTTAAGCCCGGGGTAACACCGCCGAGTCCAGCTCGATCCCCCACGAGAGTCGTTGTCATTAGCGTAACACCACCAAGATCACGTGTAGCGAGGAGTTTTCGCACCGTGTAGTGGGAGCTTGCAGATTCTCGTGCGGAGGGCTTCTGGGCGTCAGATCCCAGCTGGCACCTAGCACACCACCTCTGCATATCAGGAGGGTCAGGGTGGGTGCTTAGCTCTACCATGCGTCATAAGGGATATTATTACGGTTTTATTGATCTCCCTTGAGATGAGATGGTGCGGTCTCAGCACCCACCAGCCTCATCCTTGTTGATCAATCTAGGTCGTTGTAATCGGGCGCACCTCCTTTCTTTTTTCTGAATTCAGTTTTTATCGCATAACCGCGCGGCAAGTTGAAAGTGGGTTGATTGCAGGGCGAGTTTTTCGGAACTTCTATTCGTTGTCGGATCAGCGGTCAAACAAGTCTCTCGAAGAAAAATTGTCAAGACAAGCGGGTGAGGAGACAAAAAGCAGCGAACCAGTCACCACTACTAGCACGACAAGTAAATAATTATCTTGTAATCGGGCGGATAAAAAGTTCCAAGTCCCAAGTTTGTTATATGAAATTCTGTGCTGTTTTTTCTCATCTGAATGTAATCGAGCGGGTAAAAAGTTGGAAGTCGCAAGTTTGTTATGTGGAATTCTGTGTTGTTTTTCTCATCTGAATGTAATCGCGCGGGTAAAAAGTTACAAGTCGCAAGTTTGTTACATGGAATTTTGTGCTGTTTTTTCTCATCTGAATGTAATCGCTCGGGTAAAAAGTTGCAAGTCGCAAGTTTGTTATATGGAATTCTGTGTTGTTTTTTCTAATCTGAATGTAATCGCGCGGGTAAAAAGTTGCAAGTCGCAAGTTTGTTATATGAAATTCTGTGCTGTTTTTCACACATCTGAATGTAATCGCGCGGTAAAAAGTTGCAAGTCGCAAGTTTGTTCTATGAATGTATCTGTGCTGTTTTTTTGTCTCATCTGAATGTAAATCGCGCGCGGGTAAAAAGTTGCAAGTCGCAAGTTTGTTATATGGAATCTGTGTTGTTTTTTCTCATCTGAATGTAATCGCGCGGGTAAAAAGTTGCAAGTCACAAGTTTGTTATATGGAATTCTGTGTGTTTTTTCTCATCTGAATATAATCGCGCGGGTAAAAAGTTACAAGTCGCAAGTTTGTTATATGGAATTCTGTACTGATTTTCTTGTCTAAATTATAATCGAACGGATAAAAAAGGTTACGAGCCGCAGACCCGTCACGTGAAATTCGGTGCAGGATCAAGTTGCGAAATCTTCATATCAATCCATTAATTAATCGAGGAAATAAAAACCACTAGACCGCACGACATCACACAACAGGAAAAATTAAAAATGTCATTCATAAAAAAGTCATTACACATATACCGCGCGGTTTACAAAAAATAGAATCCGCACGGTCTGAAAAGTGAAAATAGATACATCTCGTCTATGTCCTGGCTTTCTTCTTCTAGCGATCTCGTCCCGAGCTGGACGAACTTGAAGCACTGGAAGACTCGCTCGACCCGGTGGATTCTGAAGAATCGGACTCTCCGCTATCCCCAGAATCTTCCTCGGTAACTTCTTCGGCGTTGTTCTCTTTACCATCGCGGATATTGGCCTCAGCCTCAGAAGCAGGAGTTGATTCAACTATCTTAGCCGCACTGGCTGCATTATCCCGCTCGGCCTCCAATGTTCTGAAGTCGGGAAGAGATCGTCGAAGGTAAGTTTTTGTTCTTCCGGTATCAAAGAACCTCTCTCCTTGAGGATGTAAAGAATGTCTTCCCCTCCTTCCCGCAAATGGGAGATGATTTCGTGCAAGAAAGCCGGGTTCTCCCGGTTATACATTCGCTGTAAGATTAAAGCAATATAAAATTCGGTTAGAAATTGAGACCGGCCGGATAAAAACAACGAGTAAGGTTCTTGTTACCTTGACGGTCTCCCTCAGCTTTCTGTTATCAGCCTTCAGAGCTTCCTTTTCTTCTTTTAACTCCTCCACCCTTGCCTCTAGCCCCTCGGCTACGCCAGTAACCTCGGCCAGGGCTTCACACCATGAAGTGGTCAAGGGTGAAGCTTCTCGCCCGAGCTTGAGCGGCTAAGGTGGGTAGCCGTGCGGTTGGCACTGATTTCATCTCGGCCATGTTTTTCTTCCCGTACAGAGCAAAGCCAGCCACCCGGGCATGACGAGTAATTTTGGAGCTTGACCAGGGAGGAAGAGAAGTGGAAACCGAGATATGTTCCCCATTCCGATGAAATCGCACGGCCTCCTTACCGCGGAGATCTTTCAGGGGCTTATCGATCCAATCCGGCACGAAAGGAATGGCTGGAATTTCACTCGCAGCGGGGTCATCGGCCTCGATACGGTCAGCTTCCCTCTGTTTACGCAGTTAACTTTGAGTCAGCACCGAACCTTCTGGAGAGATCGGTTTGCTCACCGGAACCTCTAGCTGAACTGTAAAAGGAAGGGTTAACAGAACGTCACGGATACAAACTTCCTAAAGCAACAGAACGCTTACATTTGGTCGTATCGCATTCGGCCGCGACTACCCGCAGCGGCAAATAATAAATAATATCCAGCCGCTCCTTGTAGAAATTTGCGATTTCTAATTCTTTCCCTCCGAGCTCTATCCTTCTAAGTTATTAGCCGCGCGGGCTTGCGGACTTAAGGGGAGGACTCTGAGGTTACCCGTGAATACCCGATATCTAGTCGACCAGTCCGTAACTTTGTTAGGGAGATTTACTACCTTCAGCCCCTTGCAGCCGAAGTAAATAATGTCGCGGAAAAGTTTGTTTTCCTTTTTACCCGCCCTGATCGATCGGGCCACGAAACAATTTCTGAAAAGGTTCATAGTGAATTTTACCCGCTCTGATCACAGATAGATCAGAAAGCTCATTATGACGCCAATTGTGTTCGGAGGGAGTTGACTGAGGACGACTCCGTAAAAGTCCATAATTTCTATCAGCTCGATGAACGGGGGGAAAGAAAATCCATGTTCAAAGTGATCGATTGGTATGACAGCCATATTATTTCCAACCGAATTTATCGCTCAGCCGTTGAAGGTAACCGCGCGACTATTGAGTCATCGTGCATATGCCTGTGCACAAATTGCAAAAGCTCGCTTTCGGTCGAGGAGCTCCTGAATTCTGACCGGAGGAATACGGCTGAAGCACTAGATCGCTCGGATACCATTTTTCTTATCCGGTGGAAGTAATGAACTCTAATTTTATTATAAGGGAAGAATCTTCTGTACTATTTATAGGGAAAATCGTAATCAGAAAAGCATTAATGACCGGACATCTAGTCGAAAAACCGCGCGGGTATATCAGAACGTAAAGCCGAGCGGTTAAAAGACATAATGACAAGGGAAATGTAAAATTCAAACAAAAGTTTGCGAATAAATTTAACCGCACAGTGCCACCAAGTTCAAATAAATACACAAAACTATTTTCCCTTTGCATTCATTTCCCTCTTTCTCTCGTCACTTATTAGCTCGCTGCGATTTGGCAGGTCCCCACCAATGTGAGCGACCAAGTCACCCGCGTGCAGAATCGTGGAGATCGCAGCGGATAGATGGTGAAGCACAGTGTGATGGTGCCGATGAATCCTTGCAGCATCGCGGCCCACACGGACAAGGTATACCCCCGTTTCTGTGGAGCCGCTTGTCCGGCAAGTCGCGCGGTTGAAGCTGCTTGATTCATCCGCAAGGTCTCATCCCGAACCATACCATCACCCCTCTGGTTCCCGGACCGGCGTCACACTTCATTCTCCGCCTGATGACACCGGTTTCGATAGTGGGCAATGTCTTCCAGTAGTCGTTTTGCCATTGATCTCGATCTCTCAACTCCTTCTCGTGCGCTACGGCTTGCGCGATCAGCTGCGCCTTCCCACATTTTGTCTCTTCTCGGGCAGCTCTGGCCTCCTCCAAAGCCGCGGCAGCTTCTTTACGGGCCGAGTTCACCTCTCCAGCCAAATTCTCCACCGTCAGTTTTAGCGCACCTTTCTCCTCCTCCGCGGATTAAAGATGTTCCTCGTCAGGTGAAGGTGGACTGTTCACAAGGATAATCGTCGAGCCCGCACCATTTGTCACTGAAACAGCAACATAACAAGCGGTTAAAAGAAAGATCATCGACGGATAAGACGGACACTAAAGGGACGATACTTTGAGACAATGGCTCAAATTCAAGTCTTTCTCTCGCTGTCGTTAACTCGCGGTCAGAGAATATTGGTCGTCGCGCGTTCTCCGGATCGATCCTCCTTATCCGGGCTTTCCAAAGTCGCGCGGACTTGGTTCTTCCCGCCTCATATATCTCCTTGGTCATCGGGATTTCCCTACCTTCGGAGATCAGGCGGACTGCATGTTTTCTCCGCAGTATCTTCTTTGCGAGATTTTCCTTACTCGAAGCGGACAGCAACTTACCTGTCTGAGGGGTCTCAGTTTCCTCTACCTCTCACGCATGTCCAAGTCGTTCTTGTCGTCAGGGGAAAAGCCAGCGGCCAGAAGTGATTCTTCGACGGCAGGCTCTTTCTGGAGCTCGGCGAGGGACTCGGTTGTGGGATTCACACCACTCGTTACAACCATACTGTTAAGAATTTCCTCCATCCCTTGCAAATAACCGGCGTTAACAGGGAGGTCAAGTTCAAGAGAGTCTTCGTCCGCAATAAGAAATTTCTCTAGCATGGCCAATGCGGTTACCTCTGACGGTTGTTCGATCTCCTTTTGCGAGTCAGCAGATATCTCGCCTTCCTCAGAAATGGTGGACAGCGGGGCCGTGGCGACTTTGAGAGCAGATGACTTCTTATTCTCTTTCCCCTTTTGACGAAGCTTCCTTTCTACCCGCTCCTCAGCGGTCGGCCCGGATCGGCGTTTTCGTTTCTCCGGAGTGGGCTCGCTGATCCCTAACTCAACTTTCAGTTTATCCGCCGCAGTTAAAGCGGCCTTCATGGCTTTCTCCCTGATGTCAGTAAGAGTGTCGGTTGGAGAAAGTAATCCGCTGTCATGGTTGTGTGGAGTGTCCTCTGTGATGTCGACGTCGGGGGCAATGGCGGTCTTAGGGGTGACAGGCAGGTCGATTTTGGTCCCACCGTTCCCGCTCTCCTCGCTCGGTTTTTCGGCTAGAGTAATCAGTGATGTGGGAGCTGTAGAAGTTTTTTCAGTCGATGTGTCGGGCGGACTAGCAACTTTGGCCGCATTTTCCCGAACGAGCGGTTTTTCATTCGAACCGGATCTCCTGTACATGTCTCCCAACAAGCTTTTCATCGGCATAGCGAGCAACAAAGTGTTAACCGCAATCCAAGTATGCTGTCTCCCAGGGGATATCTGGATATCTCTCTCCTTCCGGCGGTATTTATAGCTTCGGGCGTATTAAAGGCTATATCGGTCTGGCGGGTAAAGCTAACATTTCCAAAACTCTCAGACGGAAATGTGCGGGGATAATGTTTACCCAGGAGACCGCTATTAAGTTTCTCCCTTAAGATGAGTCAAGGGTCCGATTCTTGACCGCGTAACCGCGAGACCGTGGCAATCAGCAAGCCGTTTTTCCGTCTGAGAGTCGCCGGTCTTTTTATTGAAGACCGGGTAGCCGCGCGGTTAAAAGCTTGTCTTCTTTCTTCTCTAGTTGTGCATCCTGTCACCGCTGCCCGCTCTCCTGCCCCCGGGCAGCCGGTGATTCTAGCGCCTGCCCGCTCGGGCAGGACCCCGAGCCTATAAATAGGCATGAACAGTACTCTCTAGACATCGCGAATCGAATCCTCAAGCTCGCCGTCTGTGGCAGCGGTCTCGAATCCTTTGCCGAGCGGGTTAATGTCCGATCGGGTGCTCCTTGGTAACCACTGTAATCTCTTCATCTATGACAACCAAAAAGCCCGTCGCAGGAGTGGTTTTAGCCGCGACGGGAGAACTCCGATGTCGCCGCTATTAGCGGCACCCTTTTGTCTCCTTTTCATTTAACCGCTAGAAACCGACAACTCGAAGTTCCTCTTTTACCGTTTTCTCTCTCTCGTAGGTTCTCCAGCGACCAAGAGACGTTCTCGACACGAACAGCGCGGACTGAACGATCGATCTCTGCGGACTGGCTGAAGAAGCTGTCAGACTAGTTTTCCTATAAATAGAGCCCCAGTCTTCGTTCTGTATAGGAAATGCGCTCGAAGCAGAAGTCCCTGCGGTCTGTGAAAATGGTTTCTGCACGTACTGATGTTGCGGTCGCTTTCCACTCTGCCGACCATAAGAAATGTAGACTGACGGAGGCCGACTTGGACGCCTTCGTGGAGAAGCATTTGGCGAGCTCGCCAGTGCTTGCTCGCTTGCCTAAAGATCAGGAGCGGATAAACTTTTCACTGCAACGCAGATCGCTGTGCCCATCGATCACTTCGATTGCGGATTCAAGTTTCCTTTGTTGTGGGAGGTCGCGGAGATCTTCGAGCATTACGGGATGGTGTCGGGCCAGCTCGCGCCAAATACTATAGCTGCGATCTACAACTACTTATCATACCTGCGGTCTGAAAAGATCGAATTCTCTCTAAATATATTTAGAAAAATTTTCTCTGTCCGCTCAATAACACCTTCCGGAGGTCGCCAATATAAAGGCGTCATCTACTTCTACTGCCGAGGGATGAAAGTCATGGGCTTACCAAATAAGATCCATAACTGGACCTCGAGGTACCTCATCTTTGAGGGCGACCTGGGATTCGCTCACACGTATCCGCAGGTGCGCGCGGATTCCGCCTTCAAAAGTGCGAAGCTGAATGCGGTGGAGGCCGCCATCGTCGAGTTCTTGGCTGGGGCAAGGCTCGACATCGACCACTACATCCCGCTACTGCCCAGCCTCGACGCCATAGGCCGCCAAGAGAGTAAGTACTGCGACCTGGCTTTGTATCCGCGGCGACCTGGAGCTTATCCGCTGCGACCTGCAGTGCACTGATTTAGTTTCTCTTTTTTGCAGCGACCTTGGCGGTGCCAGCTAATCCGCCCCAGACGCCAGACGGGATGACTCCTACTCAAGGAGAAAAGAAGAAAGAAGTTGCAAGGAAAAGGAAGGAGGAAGGGGATCCCGCTGCGGACTACTCTTCCTCCGACAGCTTCGATATGACGGGCTTCGGGAAGAACCAGAAGGATCTGAGGGGAAACACGATGATCCACTGGCACGGAAAGAATAAGTATGTCCGCCTTTCGACTGCTCTTCCCTCCTGGAAGAGTCCGCGCACCTCCCGCCATGCCCATGAGGCGATCTCCACGCTCTACGGAAAGCACTTAAAAAAGTGTTAGTATGAATACTTTGATCAATACAAACTTTTGTGAAACTTGCATAAGAGAGAAAAGAGAAGGTTCAGGGATAGAACCATTTGAAATCGCTCTTGCTTAATGCATTAACTGTCAATATTTAAGAGAAAGAAGACACTTGAAGAAGTGTTAGCAAGGACTTTTTATCAATGACAATCTCTGAAAAGTTTAAGAAGGAAGGAAAAAAGAGGAGGTTCAGGAATAGAACCGCTTTAAATCATCCCCACTCTATATATGTGGCACATCTTCTCCTTCATACGTTTGCAAGCGATAAGCCCGGTTCTTGAGCACTTCTTTGACAATGAATGGCCCACCCCAATTCGGATTAAGCTTCCCAACTGAGCTGGCTCTTGCAGCAATATCAACCTTTTTAAGAACAAGATTTCCCACTTGAAAGTGTTTGATCCTCACGTTTTTATCAAAGTAGCGGGTCATTCTTCTCTTTATTTCTTCTTGCCTTATTGTCGCCTTATCTCTGATTTCTTCAATATGTTCCAAACTGAACTTCATCTCTTCATTATTCAGCTCAAGTCAATCCTCCACGCCTTGTCTAGCAAGCAGAACTCTTGGTAACGGGACTTCAAACTCAACTGGAATAAGAGCTTCTGAAACATGAGAAATCTTGAATGGAGTTTCTCATGTTGCAGATGAAGGCGTTGTTCTTAGGGTCCAGAGAACCGAGGGAAGTTGATCAACCAAACTGCCCTTGAGATTCTGCACTTTCTTTTTGAGCAAGCTGAGGATCTGCTTATTAGCTGCTTCAACTTGACCATTACTTCTAGGATGATGGACTGACGCAAAGCGCAGCTCTGTTCCGATCTGCTTGCAAAAATCAACCATCTCAGCATTGTTTAACTGTGGTCCGTTGTCAGTGATTATTGCCATTGGGATACCATGCCGGCAGACTATCTCGCCCCAAATGAAATTCTTCACGACTTGAGTCGTTGTTTTTGCCAATGCCTTAGCCTTGATCCATTTGCTAAAGTAATCAATCATCACTATGATAAAGCATCGTCGTCTGCTTGCCATGGGAAAAGGACCAATGAGATCCATTCCCCAAACTGCAAAGGGCCAAGGAGTTGCGATTGATCTGAGTGACTGAGCAGCTTGATGCTGAAGTGGAGCGAACTTCTGGCACTGAACACATTTTCTTGCATAAGGCTCAGAATCTTTCTTCATAGTAGGTCAAAAATAACCCTGCCGCAGGATCCTTCTTTCTAAGGTTCTTGCTCCTGAGTGACTTCCACACTCACCAGAATGCACTTTGCGAAGAATAGCAGGAATTTCACCTTCTGAAACACATCTTGCCATTGCAGACAAGAAGGTTTTTCTGTATAGAATACCAGACACCAAGTAATAGTAGACTGCTTTTATCTTGAATCTTTTCTTATCTTTCATTGACTGATGAAAGTTTCCAGTTGATAAGTAAAGAATGAGTGGATCCATCCAACAGGGACGCTGATCAATTTGCATCAACTCTCCTTCATCCACTGTCGGGCGGAAGAGTTCAGAAGTTGTTCCTCCTGATGTAAGTCCATATTTGGCAAGAACATCTGCCTCCTCATTTTCTGATCTTGGGATGTGTTCAATAGTTAAACTTTTGAATCTACCAACTTCAACTTTTACAAGAGTAAGATACTTCTTCAACACAGGCTCCCTGGTCTCAAAGTTACCGAGAACTTGTGACGCTATCACCAGAGAGTCAGTCTTTATGTGCACATGGTCAATTCCGAGCTCTCCTGCAAGCCTCAAGCTTGCTAACAAGGTTTCATACTCTGTCTGGTTATTTGTAACTGGAAAATAGAACTTGATTGTCTGCTCAAGTTTGATGTCATTTGGATTGATCAGAACCACTCCTGCTCCAGAAGAATTTTTGTCTGAGGCACCATTAACATAGATGGTCCAAGCCAAAGGAGACCTTTCTGCTTGATCAGAACTGGACTCTGTAGTATCAATCAGGAAATATGTTAGCACCTGAGCTTTGATAGCTGTCCTGGGCACACAAGAAATTTCAAACTCACTTAATTCAATTGCCCATTTAGCCAACCTGCCTGAATGTTCTGGTCTTTCCAGCACACTTTTCAAAGGCTGATCAGTGACTACTTGAACTGAGTGTGCCTGCAAGTAAGGACGGAGTCTACGAGCAGACATAACCAATGTCAAGGCCAACTTCTCCAGGATTGGATATTTCGTTTCTGCATCTTTGAGAATATGGCTGACATAATAAACTGGGAACTTCCTCCTGATCTCTTCTCAAACGAGAACCGAGCTAACCACCTCAGGGCCAACTCCAAAGTATAGGAACAACATCTCCCCTGCTCGGGGGCTCTGTAGCAAAGGTGTTGAAGTCAATTGTCTCTTTGACTGTTCAAAGGCTTGGGAGCACTCTTCCGTCCATTGAAACTTGGACACTCCTCGAAGAGTTTTAAAGAACGATGCACTCTTATCTCCAACTCGAGAGATAAACCTCCCGAGACCTGCCAACCTCCCCCTAATTGCTGAACTTCTTTTGGAGAACGGGGAGGAGCCATATCAAGGATGACCTTAACTTTGTCAGGGTTAGGGGCAAGCCCTTCTGGAGTAAGGAGATGACCAAGGAATTTCCCCTTACTCGCCCCAAAAGTACACTTTGATGGGTTGAGCTTCATTTTATACCTACGCAGAGTAAAGAAAGTCTCTGCTAGATCTTGCAGATGTAGTGAAAAAGACTTGCTTTTGACCAGAAGATCATCCACGTACACCTCAAGGTTTCTTCCTTTTTGTTCCTAAAACACATGATCTATCATGCGTTGATAGGTCACACCAGCATTTTTAAGCCCGAAGGGCATTACGAGATAACAATAATGACCATCGTTGGTAATAAAGGACGTATGAGCAACGTCGGGCTTATGCATTCTTATTTGGTGGTAGCCAGAGAATGCATCTAAAAAACTCATAAAAGAGTACCCTACCGCAGAATCAACTAAAGAATTTATCCGAGGCAAGGGGTAAAAATCTTTGGGGCACGCTTTATTTAAACGAGTAAAATCCACACACATTCGCCACTTCCCTCCTAGTTTCTTAGCCATTACAACGTTTGAGATCCAGGTAGGGTATTGAATTTCACGAATAAAATTCGCTTTGAGGAGCTTCGAGACCTCCTCTCTGATAGGATCAGCGAGCTTTGTTGTCACATCCCTCTTCTTCTGCTGCACTGGCTTAAAGTTGGGATCAACATTGAGATGGTGGCAAGCAACATCCGGATCAATGCCTGGCATGTCCTCCGCTGCCCAAGCAAAGACATCCAGGTTCTTTAGCAAACAAGAGATCAACTCAGCCTTTTGATCTTCTGGTAACTCCGAGTTGATGAAGAGCTTCCTCTCCTCCCCCTCAGCAATGGGGACTCCTTGTGTCACCTGGACAGGTTCCAGGTGAGCTCCTTCACTATCCACAACAGCCTCTGACTGAGAAGACGCTTCTGCTGCTACTGGGAAGACGAGAGGGGCGATTTCAGTCATGTTGACGGTTTGAAGATAGCACTCTCTAGCATGCCTTGGGTTGCTCCTGACCCTGCATATCCTGCCATCAGCATAAAACTTGATTGCAAGGTGGTAAGTCGAAACCACCGCTTGATATTTGTTAAGCAAAGGCCTTCCAAAGATTGCATGATAACAACTAGGAGCATCGACCACTATAAACTGAATTGGCTTGATTGCTCCTCCAAGCTTTACCGAGAGAGTGACGCTCCCCTCGACTTCTTTCCTTTCTCCTGAAAAAACGTAGAGCGGCCCTTCGGGCTAAGAAAGAAGAGTTGCGGCTTCACAGAGAAGAGCAGCGGTCTGCCCTTGAGGCCACTGAAAAGAGGACACAAGAAGTGCTGGTCATCTTCGAGCAAGAGAGAGCAACAATGCGGTCTGCGCTGGAGGCCGCTGAGAAAAGGACGCAGGAGGTGCTGGCCACCTTGGAGCAGGAGAAAGCAACAATGCGGTCTGCGCTGGAGGCCGCTGAGAAAAGGACGCAGGAGGTGTTGGCCACCTTGGAGCAGGAGAAGACAGAAAAGTTGGATCTGCAAGCTGTAGTGTTGATGACCGGGCGGATTGAGAGGGAGAGAGCAGACGTTATCCGACTTGACAGGGGAATGGATAAGGATCCGTCAGCGGAGGCCGGCAGAGGCATGCGACCTGCTGGGACAACTCCTGAACAGCAACAACCACCAAACCGCCCGGCTTCCGGAGAGACTTCAACAGATCCAAGGCTCAGTTGAGACTTCAACAGATCCCCTTCTGGCGGACTCAATTTCCTCAGTCCGCTCAGGTCGTCAGGACCATACAGAACCAAGGCTCCCCCAGCGGCGGACTCCAGTTCCCAGTCCGCCCAGGTCCCCGAGCCGGATTTCCAGTGCTCCTCCTTCAGCGGCGGACTCAATTGTCCAGTCCGCCCAGTTCGTCCAGCCTCAGTTGATCAGCTTCCAGATCATCCGCCAGCTCTCCAGGCGGACTCAAGCGTCAGTCCGCACAGGTTGCGGACCCTCAGCCAGGATCGCGCCCTGCAGCCAGATGGAAGCTCCAGCACGCGAGCCCAGTCCGCCCCTCTTGCGCGGACTGCTTGTCTTTTCTTTTTTGATTCCCGTCACAGCTGCCCGGTTCTCCTGTACCCTGGGCAACCGGTTATTTTAGCACTGCCCATTTGGGCAGACCCCCGAACCTATAAATAGGGGGAAGCGGTGCACCCAAGGCACGCTGACTCGAGCCTTGGAGCCTACTTGTTGAAGGCTGCGGACTCGAATCTCGGGCTTTGCGGTCTTCAGCTTGCTCTCCGTTCAGTTCTTTCCTCTACTTGTAATCCGCTTTTTGCAATCAAAGGAAAGCCCGTCGCAAGAGAGGCATTCAGGCCGCGGCGGGCGAAGTCTGGTGTTGTCGTGGCTCACGGCTCTGCTGCTCTTTTTCTCTCGTCTGCTCAATAGATTGTTGCTTGCAGTTTGCCTTTTCCCCTCCTTTCCCCAGTGCTCGAACCGTTAGCTGTTGGTGCTCGACTCCCTTTCGCTTTTCGTGCATCAACAGTTAACACGCGACCTTCAGATTAAAGTAGTTTTTTGAAACCAGCGGACAGACATGTCAGACCGCTGAGCCCGCCGTTCAGACCGCTCCAGTTCGCCAGAGGACTCGCTGTGGGAGGCCATAGAACAGTCTCGTTGGGAGGTTGAACGATCTCCCAGGGAGACCGATCAACGACTTGATACCATCAGTCAGTCCTTGCTCGCGCTGACTCAGCGGCTTGCTCCTCAGGCCACAGAAGATATTGCAGACACCCCAGTTCGCCAGACCCCAGTCCGCCAGACTCCGGTCCGCCGGACTCCAGCTCGCCAAACTCCTCTTCGGCGATCACCTGCAGTCACTCCTCCTCAGCCTCACCATCCAGCTCAGCCCGCAGTTCCTCTGCGGCCTCAGTGTGATCAGTTCGCCCCTCTGATGGACTTCTTCAGAGAGGAGGCCAGGGGAACTCCTGCCCGCCAGCTCGACTTCGCTGACCGCCAGTCCGCCGAGCCCGCGGACCCTTTCGTTCCAGTCCGCCCCTCCTACCCTGTAGAGTTTGAAACTCCATCTCCCTCGTCGATAGAATCCGATGGGAGTCTGCTCCTAATAACTTCAGAGAACCCCGTCTTCCTTTCTACTCAGGGGAGACTGATCCCATTGCCCATCTGCAGGCATTCGAAGGGGTTGTTGCATTGAGATGCCTCTCCGATGCCCTGAAATGCAAGCTTTTGGTTACCACTCTCGATGGACAGGCGAGAGAGTGGTTCTACGAGCTGCCTCCGGGCACAATTTCTTCCTTCGCTGAGCTTCGCAGCGAACTCTTGCTGAGGTTTGCTACCTCAAAAAAGAGAAAAGATGGACCAGCAGCTCTCTTTGACATCAAGCAGAGGGATAACGAATCGGTTGCACGGTTCGTTGATCTCTTTCAGAAAGAGATCCAGGGGGTAAGGAACGTGAACCCCGATTATTATAAAGTTGCCCTGATTCATGGCCTCCGGGAAGGCCCCTTAAAGTTCAAAGCAACAACGAAGGCACCATCAACCTACCAAGAATTGATCGCAATGGTCAATCGCTTCATCGAGGGCGAGAACGCCAACCCAACCTATATCTCATCCCTGACAGCTAAGGCTGAAGGAAGGGATGCTTCCAACTCTTCTTTTAACAACCATCATCACAATAAGCCTCCTCGGCCCGACTTCCAGCCTCATTCTCAAAGGGGGAGAAACCTCCGCCATAAGAAACCCTTCATCGGTCATCAACAGTTTCATGATCAGAGACTGACGTTGGCCGCCACTCCCGCCATACCGCTTCAAGCGCTTCCTATTCTTCAGAATGCCTTGCCTGCTCCAAGGCCGCATGAGAACAGCTCTGTGGAGGAGCTTGCAGATCTGGGATTCGATATTGAGGAGGTCGTCCAGATCATTTAAAGAAAATCAGAGGAAAAGAGACAAGGGCCTCTGAAAGAAAACTGTGTTTTGTTCTTCAGAATCTCTATTCTGACTATTGCTTAGTTTTGTTGTCAGTCACTTCTTCTGTGTCTGCAAAACCTTCAATCTGAATATATTCCCCGAGCTGTATTCAAACATTTCAATTAATTCTATCTTGAAACGGCTGAGGCATTCCCGAGAGAGAGAAAGATGCCTGAGAATTAATCACATTAACTGCTGCTGTTGAACGGCTATAAGCATTAAGTCTGCGAGATATTAAATGTCTTAATTGATTCTGCCAGCTGTTAAAATCTCTGTATGTAAGACTGCACAGATTTCGTCGACCTCAGTCTGCTATTCGTCGACCTCAGCTCAGAGATCGTCGACCTGAATAATCTTTGCGTCGAGCTGAGATTCTGACTTGAGATCAGCGATCGTCGACCGGAGCTCGGAGATCGTCGAGCTCAACTCAGAGATAGAACTCTGAGTTTCGTCGACCTGAGTTCGACTATCGTTGAACGCAGCTTGAAGATTGTCGAGCTCAATTCCTGCCTTTGTCAAACCTGACTTCTGCATGATTTCTTTAGAGTTCTTTTGAGGCAGACCTAGAAATAATCTTATGACTCTGACTATACATTTTGGGTCAATCTAAAAACATCCTAATAGTACTCCTTGCCCAAATCCAAACTAGAGTTCCAATAATCTCCCCCTATTTGGGTGAGGAAACTATTTACATAAAAGGAATACAGAGCAAATTTAAAATGGGTGTTTTGAAACATAAAATAAACAACAACAAGGTTTTGAATTAAAAATAAGAGTAAAACTTCTGATAGGCTCTGTAGTTGTTCTTTGCTTATCTTTAACTGAGCATATTTCAAATATGTTGCTCCTGCTGTATTCAACAATTTCATTGATATCATCCCCCTGATTTCTGAATAATTGAAACTACTGCTGCTGAATCCTCTAAAGCAGTCTCCTCCTATACAACTACCCCTGTACTTAAGTGTCTTTTCCTGAAATAAGGGTTAGGAGTTCTGGACCCAGATTACCTTGGGTCCTGGTTCTTTTTCATAATAATTAGATATAAAAGAACAAACAGGTTGATCTTTGTAACCTAGAGGGTGAAATTTCAAAGCTCGTTGATCCAATCAGAGAGGAGGTCTCGAAGCTCCTCAAAGCGAATTTGATTCGTGAAATTCAATACCCTACCTGGATCTCAAACATTGTAATGGCTAAGAAACCAGGAGGGAAGTGGCGAATGTGTGTGGATTTTACTCGTTTAAATAAAGCGTGCCCCAAAGATTTTTACCCCTTGCCTCGGATAGATTCTTTAGTTGATTCTGCGGTAGGGTACTCTTTTATGAGTTTTTTAGATGCATTCTCTGGCTACCACTAAATAAGAATGCATAAGCCCGACGTTGCTCATACGTCCTTTATTACCAACGATGGTCGTTATTGTTATCTCGTAATGCCCTTCGGGCTTAAAATTGCTGGTGTGACCTATCAACGCATGATAAATCATGTGTTTAAGGAACAAAAAAGAAGAAACCTTGAGGTGTACGTGGATGATCTTCTGGTCAAAAGCAAGTCTTTTTCACTACACCTGCAAGATCTAGCAGAGACTTTCTTTACTCTGCGTAGGTATAAAATGAAGCTCAACCCATCAAAGTGTACTTTTGGGGCGAGTAAGGGGAAATTCCTTGGTCATCTCCTTACTCCAGAAGGGCTTGCCCCTAACCCTGACAAAGTTAAAGTCATCCTTGATATGGCTCCTCCCCGTTCTCCAAAAGAAGTTCAGCAATTAGGGGGGAGGTTGGCAGGTCTCGGGAGGTTTATCTCACGAGTTGGAGATAAGAGTGCATCGTTCTTTAAAACTCTTCGAGGAGTGTCCAAGTTTCAATGGACGGAAGAGTGCTCCCAAGCCTTTGAGCAGTCAAAGAGACAATTGACTTCAACACCTTTACTGCAGAGCCCCGATCAGGGGAGATGTTGTTCTTATACTTAGGAGTTGGCCCTGAGGCGGTCAGCTCGGTTCTCGTTCGAGAAGAGAACAGGAGGCAGTTCCCAGTTTACTATGTCAGCCATATTCTCAAAGATGCAGAAACGAGATATCCAATCCTGGAGAAGTTGGCCTTGACATTGGTTATGTCTGCTCGTAGACTCTGTCCTTACTTGCAGGCACACTCAGTTCAAGTAGTCACTGATCAGCCTTTGAAAAGTGTGCTGGAGAGACCAGAACATTCAGGCAGGTTGGCTAAATGGGCAATTGAATTAACTGAGTTTGAAATTTCTTGTGTGCCCAGGACAGCTATCAAAGCTCAGGTGCTAGCAGATTTCCTGATTGATACTACAGAGTCCAGTTCTGATCAAGCAGAAAGGTCTCCTTTGGCTTGGACCATATATGTTAATGGTGCCTCAGGCAAAAATTCTTCTGGAGCAGGAGTGGTTCTGATTAATCCAAATGACATCAAACTTGAGCAGACAATCAAGTTCCATTTTCCAGTTACAAATAACCAGACAGAGTATGAAACCTTGTTAGCAAGCTTGAGGCTTGCAAGAGAGCTCGGAATTGACCATGTGCACATAAAGACTGACTCTCTGGTGATAGCGTCACAAGTTCTCGGTAACTTTGAGACCAGGGAGCCTGTGTTGAAGAAGTATCTTACTCTTGTAAAAGTTGAAGTTGGTAGATTCAAAAGTTTCACTATTGAACACATCCCAAGATCAGAAAATGAGGAGGCAGATGTTCTTGCCAAGTATGGACTTACATCAGGAGGAACAACTTCTGAACTCTTCCGCCCGACAGTGGATGAAGGAGAGTTGATGCAAATTGATCAGCGTCCCTGTTGGATGGATCCACTCATTCTTTACTTATCAACTGGAAACTTTCATCAGTCAATGAAAGATAAGAAAAGATTCAAGATAAAAGCAGTCTACTATTACTTGGTGTCTGGTATTCTATACAGAAAAACCTTCTTGTCTGCAATGGCAAGATGTGTTTCAGAAGGTGAAATTCCTGCTATTCTTCGCGAAGTGCATTCTGGTGAGTGTGGAAGTCACTCAGGAGCAAGAACCTTAGAAAGAAGGATCCTGCGGCAGGGTTATTTTTGACCTACTATGAAGAAAGATTCTGAGGCTTATGCAAGAAAATGTGTTCAGTGGCAGAAGTTCGCTCCACTTCAGCATCAAGCTGCTCAGTCACTCAGATCAATCGCAACTCCTTGGCCCTTTGCAGTTTGGGGAATGGAACTCATTGGTCCTTTTCCCATGGCAAGCAGACGACGATGCTTTATCATAGTGATGATTGATTACTTTAGCAAATGGATCAACGCTAAGGCATTGGCAAAAATAACGACTCAAGTCGTGAAGAATTTCATTTGGGGCGAGATAGTCTGCCGGCATGGTATCCCAATGGCAATAATCACTGACAACGGACCACAGTTCAACAATGCTGAGATGGTTGATTTTTGCAAGCAGATCGGAACAGAGCTGCGCTTTGCGTCAGTCCATCATCCTAGAAGTAATGGTCAAGTTGAAGCAGCTAATAAGCAGATCCTCAGTTTGCTCAAAAAGAAAGTGCAGAATCTCAAGGGCAGTTTGGCTGATCAACTTCCCTCGGTTCTCTGGACCCTAAGAACAATGCCTTCATCTGCAATAGGAGAAACTCCATTCAAGCTCTCTCATGGTTCAGAAGCTCTTATTCCAGTTGAGTTTGAAGTCCCGTCACCAAGAGTTCTGCTCGCTAGACAAGGCGTGGAGGATTGACTTGAGCTGAATAATGAAGAGATGAAGTTCAGTTTGGAACATATTGAAGAAATCAGAGATAAGGCGGCAATAAGGCAAGAAGAAATAAAGAGAAGAATGACCCGCTACTTTGATAAAAACGTGAGGATCAAACACTTTCAAGTGAGAGATCTGGTTCTTAAAAAGGTTGATATTGCTGTAAGAGCCGGCTCAGTTGGAAAGCTTAATCCAAATTGGGCATGGTCATTCATTGTCAAAGAAGTGCTCAAGAACGGGGCTTATCGCTTGCAAACGTATGAAGGAGAAGATGTGCCACATACATGGAGTGGGGATGATCTAAAGCGGTTCTATTCCTGAACCTCCTCCTCTTTTTTCCTTCCTATGTAAACTTTTCAGAGATTGTCATTGATAAAAATCTCCTTGCTAACACTTCTTCAAGTGTCTTTTTGTCTCTTAAATATTGGCAGTTAATGCATTGAGCAAGAGCGATTTCAAACGGTTCTATCCCTGAACCTTCTCTTTTCTCTATTATGCAAGTTTCACAAAAGTTTGTATTGATCAAAGTCTTCATACTAACACTTTTTAAAGTGCTTTCTTTCTTTTGTTTCCAGAACAACTCCAACAGTTGCCTGATACCAGGAGACATCGCCGAGTTCAGCTGAAACCTCCCTTAGAACCGTTGTCATTAGCGTAACACCACGAAGACCACGTATTGCGGGGAGATTTCGCACCGTGTAGTGGGAGCTTGCCGGTTCTAATGCGGCAGGATACTGGATTTCGGATCCCGGCTAGTACCTGACCCCACCTCTACTTTATGGAGGGGCAGGGTGGAGGTTAGCTCTACCATGTCATTTAAGGGATATCGTTACAACTTTGATGATCGCGTGTGGAAAGCAATGCTATACGCACCTGCTCGCGGATCATCTTAGTTTGTGACCCTCGAACACTCCTTGGTACCCTCAAGCAGTGCCTGCAGGAGACCCACAGCCTTGTTGATCTCAGGAGAAAGCAATGCCGCTCCGGTCGCACCTGCCCAAAAGATCAATTTGGACTGTACTCCATGCAAGAGGGCAGTGAATCGTTCCGTTAAGTGTGTAGATCTTGAGATCCAGTGTGGAAAGCAATGCCGCTCTGGCCGCACCTGCCCACTTGGTCACAAGTCTGCATCTCATTCTTCACAGGAATTTGATTATGAGCAGACTCTGGTTTTCTAGTGCGCTCAATCCGCCGATTTTCCTTGGGTTGATCTTAATAGTTTGTAGCCCGGTGTGGAAAGTAATGCCGCTCCGGCCGCACCTGCCCACTTGGTCACAAGCAATAGATCATTTCTATTTGATTATGAGCGGACTCTGGTTTTCTAGTCCGCTCAATCCGCCGGTTTTCCTTGGGTTGATCTTAATAGTTTGTAGCCCGATGTGGAAAGCAATGCCGCTCCGGCCGCACCTGCCCACTTGGTCACAAGCAATAGATCATTTCTATTTGATTATGAGCGGACTCTAGTTTTCTAGTCCGCCCAGTCCGCCGGTTTTCCTTGGGTTGATCTTGCAACTGACCTTGCGTGAAAAGCAATGTTATATGCACCTGCCCGCATGGTTAAGTTCTCATTTCTCTTCACGGATTCAATACTGATATCCGCAGCAGTCCGCAGATTTTGATCTTTCAGGCCGCGGAGTTATAATTCAGTGTTTTATAATCCTCAGTTCGCAGTAACGATCGTTGATATTCCTTAGCTCGCAAAAATTTATTATTGATTGATTTATCTGCGGACTGGAATCGGTATTCGCCAGAATCCGTTGATTATCCGATTCTTTTTTAAACAAGTTATATGAACCTCGCGAGCTGCAAATCAACTTCCGCGACCTGGATTATTATCAAACTTGGTTATCTTCAAGCCTTAAATATTCTAAGCGTGCGACCTAAAGTCTATATAGTGCGGACTGGTTTTTACTAAACAAAGATGACTATTATTGATCAAACACAACAAGTCTCATCAAAGCATTGAAGAAATGAACAATAAAAATAGCAGAAGACGCGGACTGAGCAAAATTTCTTTTATATTCATTCAAAAAATATTTACATCTTTTTGTCTTTGGCGAACTTAAATGAAGTCCGCCTCATTACAATAAAGAAAAAAACGAAATACAACTTTTTTTTTATCCTATGGTCTCTTGTTTCTTCTCTGCAGACGCCTCTGGGCGTGATCCATCAACATTGACTTCAGGAGAGTAACCTCCTGAGTCGCTGCTGCTGCCACCAGAACTAGTGTTATCCGCGGACTCCGTCCGCCCGCTGCCCTCATCAGAACCAGAAGAGGTGGACTGGCCGGACTGGCCCCCTTGTTGCTGACTTGAAGCAGCATCCTCGGGGACTTCGTCATCAGCGAGCCCCTCTTCTCCTTCTTCTTCATCCTCCTCATCGGCAACAGTCTTTCCCTTCGCAGCCCGCTCAAACTCGGCAACCTTATCCTTCAGCTCAGGGAAAAGCTGCAAGAAAGGGACCGTGTTCACTCCCTCCTTCACGAAGCCATCATTGATGAGGCGCTCGATAGCGACCTCAACAGTTTCCTTCACAAAAGGAAACATAGCTTTTTGGAAGCTATGGTTGGTGACTTCATACGCGGTCTGCAAGAAGAAGAAACGAGTCAGTCCGCCGCGAATAAGCAACAAAGATTGTGGCGATTACCGATACTTACAGCTTCATTCTCCTTATGTTGATTGATCCTTTTCCCTAGCCTCTTATTCTTGTCCGTTAACAACTTGTTTTCCCGCAGGAGTTGCTCATTCTCCTTAAGCAGTTCGCGGGTCATGCGACCCATAAAGTGGTTGGTGACGGCGCTGCTTGCACTGGCTTGAGCAGCGAGCAGGGGGAGGTCGGCAGGGGCCACGCATTTCAAGTTGCGCAGGTTACGCTTCCCGTAGAGCGTGGAGATCGCCACATGGGCATGGCGGGAGGTGCGCAGACTCTTCCAGGAGGGAAGAGCAGCCGAAAGGCGGACATACTTATTCTTTCCGTCCCAGTGGATCATCGGGTTTCCCCTCAGATCCTTCTGGCTCTTCCTGAAGCCCTCCATATCGAAGCTGTCAGAAGAAGAGTAGTCCGCAGCGGGATCCCCTTCCTCCTTCCTTTTCCTTGCAACTTCTTTCTTCTTTTCTCCTTGAGTAGGAGTCATCCCGTCTGGCGTCTGGGGCGGATTAGCTGGCACCGCCAAGGTCGCTGCAAAAAAGAGAAACTAAATCAGTGCACTGCAGGTCGCAGCGGATAAGCTCCAGGTCGCCGCGGATACAAAGCCAGGTCGCGGGACTTACTCTCTTGGCGGCCTATGGCGTCGAGGCTGGGCAGTAGCGGGATGTAGTGGTCGATGTCGAGCCTTGCCCCAGCCAAGAACTCGACGATGGCGGCCTCCACCGCATTCAGCTTCGCGCTTTTGAAGGCGGAATCCGCGCGCACCTGCGGATACATGTGAGCGAATCTCAGGTTGCCCTCAAAGATGAGGTACCTCGAGGTCCAGTTATGGATCTTATTTGGTAAGCTCATGACTTTCATCCCTCGGCAGTAGAAGTAGATGACACCTTTATATTTGCGACCTCCGGAAGGTGTTATTGAGCGGACAGAGAAGATTTTTCTAAATATATTTAGAGAGAATTCGATCTTTTCAGACCGCAGGTATGATAAGTAGTTGTAGATCGCAGCTATAGTATTTGGCGCGAGCTGGCCCGGCACCATCCCGTAATGCTTGTAGATCTCCGCGACCTCCCACAGCAAAGGAAACTTGAATCAGCAGTCGAAGTGATCGATGGGCACAGCGATCTGCGTTGCAATGGAAAAGTTTATCCGCTCCTGATCTTCAGGCAAGCGAGCAAGCACTGGCGAGCTCGCCAAATGCTTCTCCACGAAGGCATCCAAGTTGGCCTCCGTCAGTCTACATTTCTTATGGTCGGCAGAGTGGAAAGCGACCGCAGCATCAGTACGTGCGGACACCATTTTCACAGACCGCAGGGACTTCTGCTTCGAGCGCATTTCCTATGCAGAATGAAGACTGAGGCTCTATTTATAGGAAAACTAGTCTGACAGCTTCTTCAGCCAGTCCGCAGAGATCGATCGTTCAGTCCGCGCGGACCAGTAAGTGATTGTGGACTCAGAGGCAGTCCGCCCAGCTCGTTTCTATTCAGGTTTCCTGCAAATTCAGAGCAAAATCTACAAGTGATTGCGAACTCAGAGGCAGTCCGCTCAGCTCGCTTCTTTTCAGGTTTCCTGCAAATTCAGAGCAAAATCTACAAGTGATTGAAAACTCAGAGGCAGTCCGCCCAGCTCGCTTCTTTTCATGTTTCCTGCAAATTCAGAGCAAAATCTACAAGTGATTGCGAACTCAGAGGCAGTCCGCCCAACTCGCTTCTTTTCAGGTTTCCTGCAAATTCAGAGCAAAATCTACAAATGATTGCGGACTCAGAGGCAGCCCGCCCAGCTCGCAATTTTCAATATTCACAATTCACAAACAAATGTACGGGCACATAGTCAGTCCGCATAGCTCGCATTCAACATCAACCTGCAGAAAAAATTTAATTACGCAGATCGCAACATTGTTCAAATCACAGAGCAATATCGTACAGAACAAATAGAATTCGCATCACAGTACAAGTGAAACAAACAAGCAATTTTCAAAGAGCACACCAAATTATACAACAAATCAAATCAAACGTTTGCTTATTCGCGGATTCAGCAGCCTCTACGATCAGGTTGAGCAGGTCGCTCCTCACTATCCTTCCCAAGATGGGCCGTCTGGTCGCTCCCTCGCAGTATCTCTCTGTATAGCCGCTGGACGAGATGGTGCATGGAGTTGAAAGTACGTCCCTGCGAGATCGTTCAGCCTCCCAACGAGACTGTTCTATGGCCTCCCACAGCGAGTCCTCTGGCGAACTGGAGCAGTCAGAACGGCGGGCTCGACGGTCTGACATGTCTGTACGTTGGTTTCAAAAAACTACTTGAATCTAAAGGTCGCGTGTTAACTGTTGATGCACGAAAAACAAAAGGGAGTCGAGCACCATCAGCTAACGGTTCGAGCACTGGGGAAAGGAGGGGAAAACGAAAACTGCAAGCAACAATCTACTGAGCGGACGAGAGAAAAAGAGCAGCAGAGCCGTGAGCCATGACAACACCAGACTTCGCCCGCCGCGGCCTGAATGTCTCTCTTGCGACGGGCTTTCCTTTGATTGCAAAAAGCGGATTACAAGTAGAGGAAAGAACTGAACGGAGAGCAAGCTGAAGACCGCAAAGCCCGAGATTCGAGTCCGCAGCCTTCAACAAGTAGGCTCCAAGGCTCGAGTCAGCGTGCCTTGGGTGCACCGCTTCCCCCTATTTATAGGTTCGGGGGCCTGCCCAAACGGGCAGTGTTAAAATAACCGGCTGCCCGGGGTACAGGAGAACCGGGCAGCGGTGACGGGAATCAAAAAAGAAAAGACAAGCAATCCGCGCAAGAGGGGCGGACTGGGCTCGCGGGCTGGAGCTTCCATCTGGATGCAGGGCGCGATCCTAGCTGAGGGTCCGCAACCTGTGCGGAGTGACGCTTGAGTCCACCTGGAGAGTTGGCGGACGATCGGGAAGCTGATCAACTAAGGCTGGACGAACTGGGCGGACTGGACAATTGAGTCCTCCGCTGAAGGAGGAGCACTGGAAATCCAGCTCGGGGACCTGGGCGAACTGGGAACTGGAGTCCGCCACTGGGGGAGCCTTGGATCTGTATGGTCCTGACGACCTAAGCGGACTTAGGAAATCGAGTCCGCCAGAAAGGGAGAAGGATCTGTCTTGCTGAACATGTTGCGGATTCTGGGGTTAACAGTAGGCACCAAGCTTGGACAAGAATTGATAGTACAATCTTCGTGATAATGTCTTGGTGAGGATGTCAGCAACTTGATTAGAGGCAGGAACATGCTCTAGCTTCAACTTCTTCAATTGAACCTTTTCTCGAACAAAGTGGCAGTCGACTTCAATGTGTTTGGTCCGCTCATGGAACACAGGATTCTTTGCAATGTGGATTGCAGCCTGGCTGTAACAAAACAGGCTCCGTTTGGCTCAAGCGGTCAACCGCATGAAACCTTAATTAAATGCGGTCGTGATGGTGAAAATAAGAAGCCTAATTCAACTCCCAGATCCCCAAAGAGACTCTCAAGTCATGTGAGTTCTGATAGAACAAACGTCATCGCATGGTATTTAGCCTCAGCGGATGAGTGAGCAACCACAGACTGCTTCTTGCTATGTCAGGTGATAAGATTTCCTCCAAAGTAAGTACAGAAGCCAGTAGTGGACCGTCGATCGTCAAGAGAACCCGCATAATCCGCATCAGAATATGCAACAAGAGAAAGAGACGAGGATGGCGTATACACGAGTCCCTGTCCAGGAGCAGTCTTTAGATACTTGAGAATGCGTTTGACTGCTTAAAGATGAGAAACCCGTGGAGTGTGCATAAATCAGCTGACCTCTCCAACCACAAATGAGATATCGGGTCTTGTAACCGTTAGGTATATTAGTTTTTCCACAAGACGCTGATAGTATTCTGGATTTGGAAGTAGAGAATCAGACTCAGATCCCTGAGCACATAACTTGTGGTTGGTGTCCATCGGGGTTTCTGCAGGTTTGCATCCTGAGAGTCCAGCATCATGCAGAAGATCAATGCAATACTTTCGTTGAGATAAGACAAGGTCATCAGGTCGCCTTGCTATCTCAAGGCCAAGGAAGTACCGTAGATTTCCAGATCTTTGATTTGAAATACAGAGTTTAAGTGTTGCTTAACATGTTGTATCCCTAGGAAGTCGTCACCAGTAATCAAAATTTCGTCCACATAAACAAGAAGTATGACCGTCCCAGTTGACTGATAACGAGTAAATAGAGATAAATCAGCCGAGCTTCTCTTGAAACCAACCTCACGAACAACGTTACTAAACTTCTCAAACCACGCCTGAGGAGACTGTTTGAGATCATAGATAGATTTCCGAAGCAAACAAACACGAGACTCCCTCGTGGTCTCAAACCCGAGCGGTTGATGCATGTAAACAGTTTCAGTAAGATCACCATTCAGGAAGATATTTTTGATATCCAGCTGATGTAGAGGCCACTGGCGATGAACAGCTAAGGAGAGTAGAACCCAAATCGAGTTTAACTTGGCGACAGGGGAGAAAGTCTCATCATAATCAAGTCCGTATTGTTGAGTGAATCCCTGTGCCACCAGTCGAGCTTTCAAGCGATCAATTTTGTCATCCGCCGTGTGCTTGATTATAAAGATCCACTTGCAACTAACACAGCTCTGGCCGGGAGGGAGAGAGACAAGATCCCAAGTCTGATTGCCCCATAAAGCAGTCATTTCTTCATCCATGGCAGCACGCCGCCCCGGATGCTGGAGGGCTTCCTGCACAGAGTTAGATATAGAAATAGAGGATAGAGAGAGCAAATGTAAGAAGAGGCGGAGAGAGACGATGTAAAGAAACATAATTGGCCAAGGGATGAGTCGTAGAGGTTGATGTCGAATCAACAGGCCGCGAGACCACACCGGTTGAGGGAAGCTGCTGCAGGGCATCAGAATGAAGAGTACGACGAGTGTAGACCTGAATGATGGGTGGTTTGGGGGGACTAGCGATGGAATCGGAGTAGGTGTGGGAAGAAGAGGTCGAAGAGGAGATGTAACTGGAACTGGAGTGAGTGTGGGAAGAAGAGATGGAAGCGAAGACGTAACTGGAACTGTGGGCCGAGGTAGAGGGGAAGGAAGAAGAGGATCAGCAGGAGCGGTGTGATAGGGTTGGTCCTCATAAAAAGAGACATCAGCAGAGACAACCACCTTATCAGTGGCAGGATAATAACAGACATACCCTTTCTGAGTGCGAGAGTATCCAACAAACATAGCCTTGGTAGCACGAGGAGCAAGCTTGTCCTTTGAAGGGCCAAGAGTATGGACATAACAGGTACATCCAAACACACGAGGTGTGAGAGAGAAGAGTTCCTTGGATGGGTACAGGAGAGTCATGGGGGTCATAAAGTGGAGGATAGACGAGGGCATGCGGTTGATAAGATGACATGGCGTGGAGACCGCAAAGTTCCAATACAGAGGGGGAACCTGCATTTGAAGCTTAAGAGAGCGAGCAACATCAAGAAGGTGGCGATTTTTCCGTTCTGCGACACCATTTTGTTGAGGGGTATACGCACATGAAGTCTGGTGGATAATACCAAACTCGGCGCACAGATTGGTAGAAGGTTCGACCGGCATACTTACGAGCACTATCGGTGCGGATAATTTTAACACATGTGGAAAACTGTGTGCGAGTCTCGGTAAGAAAAGAGTGGAAGATTGATGTGAGTTCGGTACGATCACGAAGGAAGTATAATCAGGTAACCCGCGAGTAATCATCAATAAATATTACAAAATATCGAGAACCAAAAACACTAGGGATCTTATATGGTCCTCAAATATCAGAATGGACTAATGAAAAAGGAGCATCGCTCCAAATATCGGGAGAAGTAAAAGAAACACGATGTTGTTTGTCAAAGATACAAGATTCCCAGAAAAACTCCTGAAGAGAAATATCTGGAAGAGCTTTCTTGAGAATCTTGAGAGGAGCATGCCCAAGACGACGATGTCAGTCAACAAGAGGAGATAGTGGTGAGAGCAGTAGGAGGGATATCAAGTAGATACAACCCGTTGGACAACCGCCCCCGACCAATTATAGTCTGCGTCCGTCGATCCTGCACAACAACAGATGAATGTGAGAAGGTTACACAACAGTCAAGGTCCTGAGTAAGACGGCTAATAGAAAGAAGATTAAAGAGGGACCTTGAAACATGAAGAACCGAGGATAAGGAGAGGGAGGGGATAAGAGTCGGATGGACAACACCAGAAACCGGTGTCGTGTCACCATTAGCCACAGTGATAAATTTGGGATAATCAGAAGCTAAGTACTGCGGAGAGATATGATGTGTGGCACCCGAGTCCATAATCCAATGAGAGCCATGGGAGAGGTAAGATATCACTTCATCGTAGATCGAGGCCATGGAGCCAGAGGAGCGACTGATCACCCCTTGGAGCTGTTGAAGTTGAGCACGCAGGAGCCGCAATGTCATCACTAGCGGTAAGCGAAGCTGACGCCATGCGGACTGAGCCAAGGAGCAACGAGAAGGCAACCTGCCTGAGCGGTTAGAACAATACCGCAGAGGAACGGGCACTGACCGCGCAGCAAGAGCCCGGAGACAAGCCGTGCAAGAATGGAAGGCCGTCAAGCTTAATGAGGAAAGTGGGCACAAGCAGCGACTAAGAGAGACCGCAGCGGTCACGGTGACAACGCACCAGCGGCCAGAAAGGCCACGACCAGCGCAAAGAGGAGAACCCGCCGCAGAAAGAAACAAGTCACGGCGGTAAGGAGACACCCTTCAGCGGCCAAGAGAAAAAACAGAAGCAATGCGGCAAGAATATTGAGCTGCAGCGGTTAGAGGGAACAGCGGCCGGCGAACAGGCACAAGACCGTGCGGTTCGAAGCAGACCGCAACCAGAGCAAAGACCGGCGAGCAGGTACAAGACCGGGCGATTAGAAGCAAACCACAACCCGATAGAAGCAGTCCGAGCGAACAAGAAGACCCCACCGCAGGAAAGAACTCCATGCGATAAGAGCAATAAGAGGAGAAGGGAGGTCGCAGCGGGTAGAGGCACGGCGGGTTAAGACGAGGCCGCTGCGAGAAGAGCAATCCGCTAGGAGAGCGGTTAGAAAGCAATTGCAGCGGGAAGAATGGCGGGGCGAACAGAGAAGAGAATTCGCTGATCAAACTGGACCAGAGGCCGCAGCGACAAGAAGCAGATCGCAGCGGAGAAGAGAGAGACCGCTGCTTCAAGAGAAGATTGCAGCGGTTAAGGCAAGACCGCCGAGAGTAGAATAGTTCGCAGCGATTAGGGGAAGAGAGCAACGGGTAGAGAACACTAACCGCACGGGAGTGGGGACCATGTGCCAGAGAGGTAAAGCTATATAAAGAGTGTAGAAGAGAGAGAGAGAGGAGGTGGATCTACGGGAGAGAAGGAAGCGGTTAGAAAGGGAGGAAGCCGCAAAGCCGCGCGGTGAAGCAGACAAACAAGCCGCGCGGTTAAGCCGACAAACAAGTCGCGCGGTAACAAGAGTACTGGGCGGTTAGATGAAAACTGGCCGGACCATTTCCCTCTGATACCATGTAGAGAAAAGGTCCAAAGCTTGTATATACTTCATGAATACCTCAAATACAAGTATGAGTACAAATATATAGGAGAGAAGAGAGAGGAAACATCTTATACAGAAGATGTGGGACTAAACAAAAAGACTATAAATGTGCCAACTTATTGGGCCTTTACATTACTTTTCCCTATATTCTCTAACACTTATAATAGATCTATACAATACTTACGCTTGAATAATATGACCCCATCATAATGAAGAGTTATCCAAAAATAATGAAAACGGACCAAATATATGGTATAAAAATGAATACTCGAATTCTTTTTTATCATAGGCATGTAGTCAAATCATTGATGGTGATAATAATATCGTCAACATAAATAAGAAGAAATGCAGTACCCTCTTGATGATGATGCGTGAAGAGAAATTAGTAACTAAGCTGTGAGTGGAACAAAAGGCCCGAACCACCTGACTGAATTTCTCAAGCCAAGCATGGGAGACTGCATGAATATATAAATAGATTGGTGGAGGCGGTAGACAAGAGACTCCTCGTAGTCTCATATTTAAGAGTTTGTTTCATGTATACACTCGAAGTTAGATCATCATTAAGGAATGCACTTTTAATATCAAGTCGATGCAACTGTCAATGACGATGAACTCACAAGAGATAAATACTTGAATGTCATTTAGCTTGTCCCCTGGAGAGGTCTCCTCAATCAATGTTGTACTACCGAGTGATTCCATGAGCAACAAGACATGCCTTCAAGAGCTCAACAAAACCATCTGAATGATGTTTGATAGTGAAACCCATAAGTAGCCGAACATGAGACTTTCCAAGGGCACTAACTCTCGTGCGTTGTTTGTCCATAGGTCTTGCATATCTTCATTCATACAACCCGCCACTCTGAATGTTGCAATGTTTCTTGTATAGAAGAGGGCGTGGAAACAAACAATAAGAAATATGCAAAGCTTTGTAGTGGCGAAGATAAATAATGAAAGAAACATAGTGAGAGAGCGAGTGAGTAGTACAAGAGTGTATACACTGGGAGCGTGGGAAAATCATCAAACACAGAAGCAGCATCAAAAGTATACAACTAAGTAGTAGCTATCTGACGAAGAGTGTAAACAAGGAATGGGCATGGAACAGGTAGTAGTGGTGGTATAATATGAGTAGGTGTGCACTCAGTAGGTATAGGAGGGCTAGGTAAATTAGGTGGAGTTGATGGAGTAGCAGATGAAAAGAAAGGATGGCCCTCAAAAAATGTAACTTTCGCAGAGGTCGCAATTTTCCGATCAGTCAAAGAGTAACACAGGGCCTTTCTCAGTCTGAGAATAGTTTAATAAAGACAAATATAGAAGCACATGCACTCAAATACTTTAGGAATCAGGGAAAGGTGTGGAAAAAAAAGAATGGAGAAAGGAGAAACAAAGCCAAGAACAATTGACGACGTATAATTGATTTACATAGCATGTAATAGTGATTGCAAAATGCCAATATATTTTTGAAACATGTAATTGAAATATGAGAGACCTAGATACTTCAAGAGATGATAGTTTTTTGCTCTATCACATCATTTTGTTATAGTAAGAGCAAAAAGTCTGATGGAGAATGCTTAGAGATTGCACATCTCCTGCAACTCTTGACATATGTATTCATGGGCAATATCAATTATGATAATTTTAATAGTAGTGGAGAACTGGTTGTAGACGTCAGCAATAAAAGAAAGAAAGACACCCAAAATCTCAGAACAATCACAAAGTAAATGCAACCATGTTTTACAAGGACCCTAAATATTTGAATGCACTAAAGAAAAAGGAGCATTCTTCTAATACAACAAGGGGAAAACGTAAAGTGATGTTGCTTCCTATAAACACAAGACTCAAAAGAAAAACCAGAAACCTGATCTCAAGGAGGGGTTCCCTATGGATCAGAGTATCAGACGAGGTGCATAGCCAAGGCGATGGTGTTAGTCCACAAAATTGATGGATGATAAAGTTGATAGAAGAATGTCTGAAATAAAGAGCACATTAGATAACCTCCCCTACCAATGACACTTCATGTCCGAAAATCATGTATCACAAATCACAAAGGAAGAAGAAGAAGAAGAATAAAAAAATATCAGTGAATAGTTGTGATCATGAATAAGACGGATAAGAGAGAATAAAATATCAATTAGGAACATGAAGTATAGAATGAAAAGAGAAATTAGAGGTAAGGGGCACCTTTACAGATCCGCAAACCGGGGAGTCTTCCAATTAGCTACAGTAATGGACTTAGGAAATATGGTATTTTTATACATCAAGGGCCTTTGCGGAGTAATATAATATGTCGCACCAGAATCCACCATCCAAAAGAAACAATGACAAAGGAACAAGATACACCTTCATTAGAGGCCGAGGAAATAGCCCTAAAGACTGGATGAGTATCCCTCCAAAACTCTATAGCTCCTCCCTCAACACATCAATCACGGATGGAGATGTGTTGGGAGGGTCAATCACATGAGTAAGAACTTAACGTTGCAGGGTCGTCCGCTGTTGTGGAGGAAACTCATGCTGAGAACATGTCCCAGTGTGATTTGGACAACCACAATTGCACATGTGGGTGTTCTAAGGAAACTAGAGTAGAGTGGTTATCTGTCCTCGGAGTTGGATACGACCATCTCTCCCTCCACCTTCTATAAAGCCAGCACAATCTCCCCAGTGTCGTAGCAAAGGGACGTGTTCCAATAGGCTACAGGAATTGCAAGAGAGGGGATCATGAAGACATCAGCAAGAGGAGTAACCTTCAGCACCATCGAGCAAACATCAAATAAGGAAGGAATTGTGGGAACTGATACAACCTTTGTCTCAATATTGTGTACGTGTGGGAGACACTAGCCATCATCATAAGAATATCTACTTCCTCCTGAGATCTCTGAGTATATATATCAAAAGTGATCGGTTGATGCTAAATATAGGTATCAATCAGGATAATACTGAGACACAAACATTGGCATGTGCCATCTAGACAAGGCATAACGGTATGAAGATCTCAAAATAAGTCAAACATATGCCGGCGACTATACTTACCGGAGTAGGGGGACTTCAACTCATCCCAAATAACCTGTTACGAGCCCGTGATTGTGAGGAGAGGGAGGCGGTGATACAAGGGATAAACCCTAGAATTAAGAGAGAAGTTGAGAAGAACTTAGAGAGAGAAAGAGAGAAGCTAGAGAGAGAATAGAACTTTCATTACTATTTTGCTTAATGGTTACATGACCCCCAAAGGCTCATATATAGGCACCGATGGCAACAACTCGATACAGCGACTCGATACAACGACTCGACTCATAATAATAAACCAACTACCTGACTCGATACAGCGACTCGACTCATAATAATAATAATAAACTAATAATAATATAAGATAACCAATGGAGGACCCGTAATACTCCATTTGTCCTTTAAAGCGAGCTTGCCCTCAAGCTCGTGCTCCCTGCGGGTGGCCGGACCATCTGGTTACCTTGATCTCCCTCAAGAACAAGGCACGGTAACGTGTAGCGGTTGCAGTGGCGTCGGCGAGGAGTGGTGACGCCATCAGTAAACGGGCGGCAGATGGAATGTCATTGTCTGGCTTGTTGAAGGGGCTGATAGCAACAGCCACGCGGAAGCCGGAGGGCCGACATGCGGCGGCAGGTATGGATCCGTCGAGGTCGGTGGAGCAAGTGTCGGTGGTCGAGGCGGCGAAGCGGCCGGTGGGATTGGCATGGAAGGGGCCGACGGAGCAAGAGACGACGATGTGTCCGGAGGCGGCAGAGCTGAGGTCCGAAGTGGAGGTGGAAGCGCGACCTATGGAGCTGACGGAGTAATAACCGACTGAAGAGGCGGCGCGGTGGTCGGGGCCAGTAACTGCGGAATGATGGCCACAAAAGTAGAGGGTGGTGGTGGCAACTGCTCGAGAGGAGTTGGTGGGGGTGGAGGTGGAGGCTGCGTCGAAAGGTTGACGACGGAGCCCCGAAGTGAGGATGGCGACGAATTCGGGGAAAGAGGGTACCCGAAAAGTCGAGCGAGATCCTCTAGAAAACGTGCGGTGTTGGCGGCGAGGGTCGCCTCAAGTTTTGCAAGAGACGCACGAGCTGAGGCCGCTACGGCAGCACTTAATGGTGCATCCATAAAAAAAATCAATCAATTTTTTTTTAAAGGGAGGGAAGGGGGAATCTGGAATAAAATAAAAGTGGAGGGGCTCGAAGCAGAAAAAGGCGTGAAGAAGTGAGAAGGAAATACGCGTGAGGGCTGCAGATGGGAAAGGGAAGCAGAGAGGGTTGGATCGGGGCCGGTGGAAACGGAGAAAAGGCGCGATCGGCCCGGTGCTGACTGTTTGACTGCGCGGAGGAGTCGTGCGGCCGGAGGAGGGAGGGAGTGGCCAGACAGCCTGCAGCAGGTCAGAGAAGGGTCGTGCGGGCCGGAGGATGGAGGAGTGGCGCTGGTCGGGGAGGATCTGCGTCGGGCTGGCTGGATCGGCCTCCGCAAGGGCAAGAAATGTTGGATCGGCCTCGGCAAGGGCAAGAAATGCTAGATCGGGAGGTGCGGCAGCGGAGAGGAAGTATCCCTTGATACCAAGTTGTTACGAGCCCGTGATTGTGGGGAGAGGGAAGCGGTGATACAAGGGATAAACCCTAGAATTGAGAGAGAAGTTGAGAAGAACTTAGAGAAAGAAAGAGAGAAGCTAGAGAGAGAATAGAACTTTCATTACTATTTTGCTTAATGGTTACATGACCCTCAAAGGCTCATATATAGGCACCGATGGCAACGACTCGATACAACAACTCGATACAGCGACTCGATACAACGACTCGACTCCTAATAATAATAATAAACCAACTACCTGACTCGATACAATGACTCGACTCATAATAATAATAATAAACTAATAATAATATAAGAAAACCAATGGAGGACCCGTAACATAACCTTGGTTGTCTCGTGGTGCATCGTCATTCGGTAGGGCTAGCCATCCATAGAATTCACTATCCAAGACTGAACACAACCATCATCTCACATCCATAACTCAATAGGCTTGGTCGGGGGGGCTCTCTAATCACATAATTAAAAATCCCTTAGCCTGGAGTACCTTATGCATTGAATGAACGCACAAAACAAACATCTTCTTCCCAACAACGAAGATAGTTGTAATCTCAAGCTCATTCATGGGTTCATAATGGGAACAAATGGAAAAAGTTGGGACGGCGGACAAAATGTGGAATTTGTCGCCATTTTGTAAATTTAAGCTATAGCGAGCAAAAGCTTAGATAGGCTAGTGTGTCCACCCAAAAAAAGGAAATGAGGATGTTGAATGGTTTTTGCTAGAACTGCTTAGGTCCAGCTACGAAGACCATGAAGCTAGAAAAGTAAGTAATGACACCAAGCAAGTCAAGCAAAGGAATCTTGACGATCTTAGCAGTCGAATCTTCGACAAGATCAGTGAACGACAACCCATCAGTTTCAACGATCGGAGGCTTTGACGATCTCAGCAGTTGAAGGTTTCAATGATTCTAACAAGCAGCAACCGGTTGGTTTCTGCTTGAAGGTTTCATCGATCCAAGCAGTCGAAGGCTTCAGCGATTCCATGGAGGATTTCAGTCAAGATTTGTAGTGATTACAGCAGATGAAGGTTTCGATGATGTCAACAGAGAATTGAAGCAAACAATGTCATCGATTTTGACCGACCAATTAGACGCAGATTTCGACAAGGCTAGGAGAAGACGTTGTAAACCCTAAACCTGCTCTTATATCATGTGGAAAGATTTTCAATCTTATTCACTTGTTTCAAAATGAGTACTCTATTTAATATTTATAAATGGGTGGAGAGTCACATGCTTCTATTTAATATGGGACTAAAACATATATACAGCTCATATATAATAAAAACTTATCTGTCTGCTGATCAAAAAGGGAAAAGAGTTCCTATTAGAGCTTTATCAGCAATGTACCAAACTAAACGTAAATGTGTACAGCATTTTTAGCTTATACTACAACCTTTGGGAGTGAAACTATGTTTCTCATTTCAAGTATTGCGCCAACATTGTTTACTCAAAAAAGATGGACAAAATGGATTTCAAACAATCAAACTAAAATAGACTAACCTCACTCTGATGCCTAATGCAATGGAAATAGAGATACAATAAGACATCATAACCCATAAATTAAGAATAATCCTGTACCCCTAGCAAGTATAAGAGAACAAAACTTACAGCAGCCAAGCGGCATTCAACGACTCGGTTATTGTAGTTTTTTGCAGCGGTTATTGCTTTTCTGGATTCTGCAAGCGAGTGTGCGAGGATAAAAGTACCGCCGGGTGGTAATTGTACATCACTGGCACGGATAGGATTAAAATCAATCAGCTCAGCAAAACCAGATTTAGCCATGACAGATATAGCCTGTCGAATACAAAAAAAAATCCGGTTATGAAACTTCGTATAACATGTGACACAAAAATTCTCAAGTTAATATAACAGTAAAATAAAAAAAAACATCGTTATTGAATTCATATTGGTTCAATGAAGGATGGGCCCTAAAATAATGGTTATGTCACCCCCAGTATAATATGGATGCCATAGATTTGACTTATGGAACAATTCTCTGCAATATAGGATAAGGTTGCATACATCTACATCTTCTAAACCCACAGAAAGCCTTTGAATTTGTCATTGCCCCATACCATAATTGTTCCATGCTTGATGGCGCATTGCCCCATAACATAATAGCTACAATACTTGTTGCATCTTTTGAATGCTTCAATATCATAATTGTAGCGCTAGTGGAAACTGTTACGGGCTTGCTTCGTTGAGGATTGTTGGAGGCGGAGATACAAGGGGCAAGCCCCTAGAATGGTGGAGGAGGAGATGAGAGAAGAAGAAATCCTAGAGGATGGAGGAAGGAGAGAAGAACTAGAGAGGGAGGGAGAAGAAGTTAGAGAGATAAAGAGAGCTTGATTAATTTCTTGCATGATTACAATGACCCCCATGAGTTCCCTTAAATAGAACTCATAATGACATACTTGTAAATACCACAATAGACGCGCGAATATTAAAATACTACGACGCTAAGAGTACGACTCGACTCGATAATAATGACTTGATATAAGACGACTCGACATATAATAATAATAGCATACGATAACTGACAGTGGATCCGTAACACTCCATCCGTCCTTGACATCGAGCTTGTCCCCAAGCTCGAACTTCATGTGGATGGTCGGCCCCTCGGGCAGCTTGATCTCCCGCCAGAACAATGTCTGATCGGGTGTAGCGGCAGCGGCGGTGTCAGCGAGTAGCGGTGGCGGCGAAAAGACACGCGGCGAAAGAAATGGTTTTCGCACGGTCGGTGGAGCGAGGGTGAGCAGCAGCAGCAGGGAGCGCGGAGAGAGGACGGCCGTCAAAAGAAACGGGTCCGTCGGGGTCACCGGAGCACGGGCCGGCAGAAGAGGCGGTGTTGTGGCTGGTGGGAGCAGCAAGGCGGGGGTCGGCAGGAAAAGAGCCAGGAGAGGAGGCGGCAATGGTGGAAGGACGACCACCGTGGAGAGAGGTAGTACATCGGCGGCGAGTGGTGGCGGCGACGGCGACGGTGGCGACGACGGTGGCGGCGGCGGCGGAGATGGCGGCAGTGGCGTCGACTGCATGAGTCGAGTTGGTGGCGACGGCGATGGCGGCGACGGCGATGGCGGCGACGACGGTGGTGGCGGCGGTGATGTGGCCGAAGGGGGTGGCAAAGCCGGGGTTGGCGGAGTAAGAGCCGGTAGAGGAGGCGGCGGCGGCGGCGGAGGTGGCGACGACGACGACGCAGCGGCGACCTCGGTGACGATGGCCGTGGCGGCGGAGGTGGCGACGACGGCGGCGGCGATGGCAACGACGGCGACGACGGCGGCGATGGCGACGACGGCGATGGTGGCAGCGGTGGCGACGACAGCGGTGCGCCATGAACGACGGAGGACGGTGGTGGCACTATCATTGGAGGACGCAACGAGTCCAGCTCCGGTGGTGGTGATGACAGGAAAACCACCAATGAGTCGCGAGACATGCGGAGGGTATCAAGCGTGAGGTCGAGCTGAGCATCGATGTGGCCGAGTCGAGCCTCCCGATGAGCAATACGACGGTCCAGCTTGGCGAGAGTGGTGAGGAGCTCAATACGGTCGGCAACACTAAGTGACATGATGAAATGATGTAATAATTAATTAAGGATTAAAGTAGTAATTAATTACTTCATAGGACGAAGTACTCAATTATTATGCGAGGTCGGGGGGATTAGAGAGAGGGCGGTGATTGGCGGGAAAATAATAAAGAAAATAAAACAAGGGGGAGGGCGAGATCGTGTCCTGGAGCTGGCAGTAGGGTGAAAGAAAAATAAAAGAGAATGTGATTGTGGGCCCACGATGAATGGCAGAAAAGACTGTGGAATAAAATAGAACGTGACTATGGAGCTTGTGTCGTGTGGTTTGGACAACAGGACGCAGAAGGGCGTGCGTGAGGGGCTCGAGGGAGATTGAATGGAAGAGATTAGCGCAGAGGTGCAGGGCTCAAGGACCGTGGCTCGAGGATGGAACAGCAGGCGGCTTCGATGAGGGAGCAGAAAACGTGCGCGAGGAATATTGTTGAGGGCGACATCCGCAACTGCCGCGACGAGGACTCGTCGAGCGAAGGTGTCGACGATGGAGTCCGGGGTGCTGGTTTGTGCTGTGGCTCTGGGTTGCGGAGACACAGCTGCGGCTCTGGGTAGCGGAAAATAGCGGAAGCAGCGATGGCGGCGAAGGGCTTCCGCGAGGTTGCTGGAGGCGCTGGGAGGTGCAGAGGCAAGGGGTTTGCTGGCGCCGGGGAATAAGTGTGCAGGTAGGGAAGGTAGAGCAGCGGCAGACCGCGGGGAACAACGGAAACGTCTATTTGGAGGGGAGGAAAGAGCCTTTGATACCAAGTTGTTACAGGCTTTCTTCGTTGAGGATTGTTGGAGACAGAGATACAAGGGGCAAGCCCCTAGAATGGTGGAGGAGATGAGAGAAGAAGAAACCCTAGAGGGTGGAGGAAGGAGAGAAGAACTAGAGAGAGAGGGAGAAGAAGTTAGAGAGATAAAGAGAGCTTGATTAATTTCTTGCATGATTACAATGACCCCCATGAGTTCCCTTAAATAGAACTCATAATGGCATACTTGTAAATACTCAAGGCTCTATAGTATCTCCACCACCGTCATCTCCATCTCCAGCCTCTCCTCCAAGCAACATTCCAATACCCATAACAGTAACACACAACCATCCTAGGCCGAGATGTACGGTACTGGTCCATACCTGTACTACTATCATACACACGCTAAAACCGGCGGAGAAATGATACAAGTTAATGGAGTTTGCTCACTGAGATTATATCCACAAGACAAGTCATCAAAATAGCCTAAGGATCTAACAATCGAGTCTTTTTGTCGGTATGTTCTATTCGGAAGAGTGGTTAGATCCGCTACAGTCTTAGAACTATACATTTAACTCAATGTTGGTCTCTTAACTAGACTAAGAAACTAGTCTTTAAGATCCCCTAGTCTATAATAGACATGAAGGATTTCAAGAATGACCTTGCAAACACACTAATTAACCTACTAGCAACCTTAGTGATGTCTAATTTAAGTAGCTCATTGGCTAGGTAAGTGTAAGGTTGGTGTTCGCACTATGTACCATTATATACCATCTTTCTTGCGAGGGATACTGGCTCACCCCTAAGCACTTTCCTTGACACCAATTAGATGACTTAAAGAAAGATTTTCACAAACATATGCTAAAGTTGATTTAACTAAATTACTAGCCTCACAATTAACCTAAGGCTATTGCAGAATAGAAACACTTCATAAGGAATTAAAGGCATACAACTTAGTTTTTGCTAAATAGAAACCACTCACCAAAATTAATGAAACTTCACGTATTCATTAATACTGATTTAACATATGAGTTAACATTTTTCATTTTAACCAGTTTAGAGGAATTCCATCCTAAAGTACTTAATATATTCAAGGCGAGGGAGTTATTTAAGTGTGATTAATGAATTTAACTTAAACTATACTCTTCCAATTTATAATTCAAGATATGAGTTAATCATGATCAAATGTCTTCAAATCATGACCCAAGGTCAGTCATGACATAACAGTTGTACCATAAAATTTTGGGAATTTATTTCAATGATTAAAATCATAACATTTCACTAATATACATGTGTGGCAATTTCAATGAATTAAACTATATCTTACACATGTATAATTCATAAAATTAGTAAATCATATCTAAATGTCCTCAAACTTTAACCCAAGATCAGTCATGACATAAAAAGTGTACCCTAAATTTTTGGGAATATATTTCAATGATAAAGACCAAAACATTTCAATAATATACATGTGTGACAATTTAAATGAATTAAACTATATCTTCCAAGTGTATAATTTATAAAATGAGTAAATCATATCCAAATGTCCTTAAACATTAACCCAAGATCAGTCATGACATAATAAATGTATGATAAAATTTTGGAAATTTATTTCAATGATTAAGACCATAATATTTCAATAATATACATGTGTGACAATTTAAACGAATTAAACTATATCTTCCAAGTATATGATTCATAAAATGAGTCAATCATATCCACATGTCCTCAAACTTTAACCCAATATCAGTCATGACATAATAAGTGTAGCATAATTTTTTGAGAATTTATTTCAATGATTAAGATCATAACATTTCAATAACATACATGTGATAATTAATTGAATTAAACTATACTCATTCAATGTATAATTCAAAATAGGGGCTGGACATATAAAAATATCCTCAAATTGTAACTCATGGTCAGTCATGACACAATAGGTATACCATAAAAATATGGAATTAAATTCAATCATTAAGGCCATATTATTTCCATAATATATAAGTATGACAATTAATTGAATTTTGAATCAAACTATAGGAAGATGTGTCCCAAAAATTCCAAGGATTTACAAATACCTTATAATGAAAAAATGCCCCAAATTTCATGTTCATTTTCTGTGAATTGACTGAAAAATACACAAAAAATGATAAACTATATAGTTTATGTCACACTTTCTTAAAAAAAAATCAAAGTTAAATGAGCTTCCCCCACAGCGGATCCGTTGCCGATCCATTGTGGGATTAGCCAATCGTTATTTCGGCTGTTTTAAGATAATCGGACGGTCATGGGATCGTCTTCAACCACTGGCCAACGGCGATGATTAATCCTCCTGGACAGAGCTTTTGGGGCTCCTCCACCGCCGTCCGGCCATCACCACTCATCTCGACCACCACCAATAGTTTCACCATGATGAGGATTATCTATTGGCGATGGTTCGGAAACCTATTGCCGCCGCCGCTAGCCGGAATCACAGGGTCATTCCGGCGGCCATTTTCCACCAAATTACATGAAATCAAAGACCAACCGAGCTCGATTTTGATTTGAAATCCTTCTAGGATGTTTACACATGGGGAAGAGGAGGAAATCTCACCTCAAATGGTTGTGTCCACCTGAAATGGGTATGGAATAGCATGGTGTCAAACCGATAAAAAGATATATCATTTAGAAAAAATAATATGCCTCTATATATACTAGAGGGTAATACAAGCAAGAAAAAAAATGAAATATCTAAATATTTATAACACACCCCCTCAAGTTGGGCAGCTAATGTTCTTCATGCCCAACTTACTAATAATAGAAGCAAATGTTTTTTCGCTCAATGTCTTGGTAAAAATATATGCAAGTTGTCCCTTCGAGTGAATAAAAGGGGTGCATACAATCCTTTTCATAATATTTTCTTTAATGAAGTGTCGGTCAATTTCAAAGTGCTTGGTGCGGTCATGCTGGACAAGATTGATTGCAGCCTTATTGTCACAATACAAGTTGAAGGAGCCGGTTTCCAATAAACCAAGATCATTCAAGAGGGAACGAAAGATCGTCTCACATATACCATGAGTCATAGCTCTAAACTCAACCTCCACGCTAGAGCGAGTCACTACATATTGTTTCTTGCTTCTCCATATCACTAGATTATCCCCAACAAAAGAACAATATCATGTAGTAGATCTTCTATCACCAACTGATCCATTTTAGTCTACATCAGTATATACTTTAATTTTTAAGTGAACACTAGGAGAGAATAGAATTTCCCTACCAAGTGAGGTCTTCAAATACTCAAAATTTTGTGCACAGCATCAAGAGGTCTGACCTTAGGGGAATGCATGTATTGACTTAGCACTCCTACTGCATATGAAATGTCAAGACGGATAGGAGATGGCTACATCAATTTATCTACCAGCTTCTAATAACCGGAAGTATCTTTCACTAACTTCCTATCACCACATCCAAGTTTGTGATTCAATTCCTTAGGAGTATCAGCAAGTCTTGCAACCACTCATTCCTAGAAAATATCTGAATCCCTAGAAAATATCTCAACTTGCCCAAGTCTTTCACTTCAAATTCACTAGCAAGTTTGAGTTTCATGACACAAATCTCATATATGTCATCACTTGTAATAACCATATCATCAACATATTCAATCAGGAGGGCCACCATCAACACTTTTCGTCTGATAATTAGAGTGTGTGTGTGCATAAAAACCGAAACAGACCGAACCATACCAAACCGATCCAACCGAACTGTGACAACCCAAAAATGCGCCAAATAATTTTAGGCAAATCGAAATTTTTTATGAATAATTTTCGCGTTTTTGTTTACGTTTCATTTCATTTTGTGGAGAAAATCTCAAACTTGTATATACTTTCTCAATAACCAAATATAAGGTATGAATACATATTTATAAGAGGGAGAAAGAGAGAAGAGATCCCTATACATGATGTGGGACTAAAGAAGAGAAGAGAAGAAAGCTAACTAAAAGGGCTCCAATATGGGCCTCTTTACATGGGATTTCCCAACACTCCCTCGCAAGCTGGAGCGTACAAGTCGTAGGCACCAAGCTTGGACAGGAACTGATAAAAAAGGGTACTTGATAAGGCTTTTGTGAAGATGTCTGCAACTTGTTCAGTACCAGGAACATGCTGTAATTCTATCTTCTTCATTTGAACTTTCTCTCGGATAAAATGACAGTCCACTTCAATATGTTTTGTTCTTTCATAGAAGACTAGATTCTTTGCTATGTGTATAGTTGCTTGGCTGTCGCATAACAGGATGACAGGTGAGGGAAGTTTAACTCCTAGATCAGTGAGGAGACTCTCAAGCCACGTAAGCTCAGAGACAGCAGATGCCATCGATCTGTATTCAGCTTCAGCTGAGGACCGAGCAACCACAACTTGTTTCTTACTCCGCCAGGTAACAAGATGCCCACAAAAATAAGTATAGAAGCCACTGGTTGACCGCCGATCATCCAAGGAGCCAGCATAATCTGCATCAGAGTATGCAACCAACGTTGGAGTAGATGATGAGGTTTTGTATACCAGCCCTTGACCCAGAGCTGTTTTAAGATATCTCAGGATCCGCTCCACGGCTTGAAGGTGAGATATTCGAGGGGCATGCATAAACCGGCTGACCACCCCAACAGCAAATGATATATCTGGTCTTGTGACTGTTAAGTAGATCAATTTCCAAACCAGACGTCGATAGTATTCTGAATTTTGGAGAGAAAGATCGGTGTCAGAAGTATGAACACACAGCTTATGATTTGTATCCATTGGAGTAGTAGTGGGCTTGCATCAAGAGTAGCCAGCATCATGTAGGAGATCCAGACAATACTTCCATTGGGAGAGAACAAGTCCATCCGGACGTCTCGCGATCTCAAGACTAAGGAAGTATCGAAGATGCCCCAGATCTTTTGTCTGAAAGACGGAGCTAAGGTGCTGCTTGACTGATTGGATTCCCTTTGAGTCGTCTCCAGTGATTAAAATGTCGTCAACATAAACTAATAGAAGAACCGTTCCTGTTTTCTGATGACGAGTGAACAGATAGAAGTCTGTCGAGCTCCGAGTAAAGCCGACTTCCCGAACAGCCTTGCTAAACTTATCGAACCATGCCCGAGGGGATTGTTTGAGGCCATAGATGGACTTCTTCAGATGACATACTCGGGACTCCCCCGTGGTCTCAAACCCGGGAGGTTGCTGCATGTAGACCGTTTCCTGGAGATCGCGGGTCAGGAACGCATTTTTGATGTCCAATTGATGTAAGGGTCATTGGCGATGCACAACCACTGAGAGGAGAACACGAACGGTGTTGAGTTTGGCGACCAGAGAGAATGTCTCCTCATAATTGAGGCCGTGCGGTTGAGTGAATCCACGAGCCACCAGGCGGGCCTTCAGACGATCAATGGTCCCATCATGAGCATGTTTGATGACAAAAACCCATTTACACCCAACAGGTGTCTGCCCGGGAGGTAAAGGGACAAGGTGCCAGGTCTGATTATCCCAGAGAGCAGTCATTTCTTCTTCCATGGCCGTCCGCCAACCAGGATGTTGGAAAGCCTCCTGCACAGAGTTAGGTACAGAAATAGAAGATAATGAAGTGGCAAAGGTTTGAAGTAGTGGAGGAAAGGCGATGTAGGGATACATAGCTCGCCATGGGATGAGCGGTTGATTCTGGTGTCGGATCAGCAGGACGTGGAGCGTCAGAGGTCGAAGCCGACTGCATTGGGGCAACGGAGCTAGGTTGGCGATGAGTGTAAACATGAATAACAGGTGGCTTTGAGATAATAGGAGGCTGGGCAGGAATGTGTGATGGGGGAAGAGTGGTAACGGGAATGAGGGGACGTAAGACGGGTGATGGTTGTGGTGTAGGGTCTTGAGCAGAGAAGAAGGGAAGATCCTCCCGAAAGATAACATCAGCAGAGACAGTTACCTTGCGGGTAGTAGGAGAATAAGCATACGTAACCTTTCTGAGTCCGCGAGTAGCCAACAAAGATTAGTTTGGTTGCCCGGGGGTCCAGCTTGTCCACAGATGGACCAAGACTGTGAATATAGCAGGTGCAACCAAAAATGCGAGGTGTGAGAGAAAATGTCGGAGTAGAGGGGAACAGGAGGTTGAACGGAGTGGCATTGTGGAGTATGGAGGATGGAAGACGATTAATCAGATAGCATGCTGTTGAGAGAGCAAAATTCCAATAAGCCTTGGGAACCTGCGTTTGAAGCATGAGAGAGCGAGCGACATCGAGAAGGTGGCGGTTCTTACGTTCGGCCACGCTATTTTGTTGAGGGGTATAAGCACACGATGTTTGGTGAATGACTCCAAAATCCAAGCACAGGGTCGCGAACTCGTGGTTAGTGTATTCGCGAGCATTATCCGTGCGAATAGTCTTGATATTCGTGGAGAATTGCGTGCGGGTCTCTCAAGGAGAAAAGCCTGAAAAATACGTGGAAGCTCGGAGCGATCCCGAAGTAAATATAGTCATGTCATTTGAGAATAATCATCAATAAAGGTTAGAAAATAGCGATAACCAGAAATGTTAGTGATTTTGTACAGTCCCCAAACATCAGAGTGCACTAACATAAAAGGAGCAGAGCTCCGAGTACAATGAGATACAAAAGATGAACGGGGCTGCTTGCCCAAAATACAAGAGTCACACTTGAAGGAAGGAAGAGATGCATCGGGTAGAGCCTTCTGGAGGACTGGCAGAGGAGCATGCCCAAGATGCCGATGTCAATCGACGGAGGAGACGGAAGAGAGGATAGTGGGGGAGTGGAAGGTAGAGCCCATTCCGCAGTCATCCCTTACCAATGATATTTCGCGTCTGTCGATCCTGTATCAGAAAAGAAGATGTAAAGGTTATAGAGCAATTTAGATCAGTAGTGAGGCGACCAACAGAAAGTAAATTGAAAGGGGAGCCAGGGACATGAAGAGCAGAGCGTAAAGAGAGAGAGAAGAAGTGAGAGAGATGTCACAGAGCCGGAAATCGGAACAGTGTCCCCATTGGCTACTGTGATACACTTAAGATGAGGAGTATTCAGGTACTGATGTGGCCGCAGAGAGGTGATGTGATGAGTGGCACCTGAATCCACTATCCATCGTGGACTAGTGGAGAGACATGCGATACCTTCATGTGAGACGGAGACAGCTGAGGTAACGGAGGCAGGCGGGCGAGTGAGCAGACCATGAAGTTGTTGGAGCTAAAGACAGACCTCGTCAATGTCAGTATGAGTGAGCAAGGAGTCGTGAGCAGCGACGGCAGCCTGTGGACGAGGAGGAAGCCCCTGTTTGTGATAGCACGTGGCCTCAAGGTGGTCATCCTTCCCGCAGAAGGAACACTTTGGTCGAGGTAGGCCTCCCCGACCGCGGCCACGAGAGTCGTTACGCCCCCCCCCCCCCCCCCCGGAGCAGAAGGTGGAAGGGGTAGTAAGGGCGCAGAAGTTTGCTGAAGGAGAGCCGGTCATGGAGGTCCAGAACTATCCGAAGGTGGTGAGACCTTGAGCAACATGGAACAGACATCGGATAGTGATGGAGTAGCCGCAGAGGAGAGGATCTGAGCCCGAATGCTATGAATATGTGGTGGCACACGAGCCATCATCATGGCGACACCCATGGCTTCTTTTTGAGCTCGTTGTACAGCAAGATTCGTTGTAGGAGGTTGATGTTGAAACCATGTTTCAACCAAAGTTTTGGCCTGAGCAACAAATGAGGTGAGATCGGTGGCCCCACCAACATCAAGAGTTTGTAGATCAGTGATGATGTCATACAAGTGTTGTAGATTGTCCTTCTCGGAGTAGAGGGAATGAAGTTCATCCCACATCGCTTTGGCCGTTTAATGGTACATGGTCATGCGATACGGTTCGCCATCCAGGGAGTTGAGAAGCCAGGTCTGAACACGACCATCATTTCGCAACCAGTCATCAGTAGGAGGAGTTGGAGCAGCTTGAGTCAAGTGATGCAGGAAGCCTTTGGACTGAAGGACACGGCGAACCGAGTGTACCCAGTCCAAGAAGTTCTTCTTGCCGGCTAACGAGATAATCGTAATCCGCAGTTCATCCCGGAGTTTTGGAGCAGGAACTGGGCGGTCAGCAGAGGAGGAAGACGCCTGCCCGGTAGAGCCAAGAGAAGATCCCATGGCCACGTGGTTAAGGGTAGACCGGCGGGAAGAGGAGCAGCGGTTAGAAAGGGAGACCACGCGGGTAGCGTAGGAGCAGGTCGGGCGGTTAGAAGTGAAAGCGCACAGGAGGGAAGGCAATGGTCGGGCGGCAAGCACAGAAGAGGCCGCGACCAAGTAAGCAGAGCGGGTAGACGGGGAAGCCACTGAAAAGAGGAGGGTTGGGAAGTCGCACGGTCTCGGTGGCAAATCACCAGTGGCAAGAGGCGATGTCGCGCCCAAAAATGCAGAGCCCGCGGCGGGTAGAGGAGAGACCAAGGCAAGCTCGCCGCAAAGAGAGACGTGAGTCCACAACGGGAAGACCAGTAGAAGCCTGCTACAGCGAGAAGAAAAGCAACACGGGAAGAGGAGCAAAAGACCAAATCGTGCGACTAGCAGAGAAGGGCAGCGGCGGTTTAGCGGAGAACTCGACTAGCAGAGAAGACTGCACGACAAGCTGTCCGCAGGAGCCCGCAGCAGGTAGGGAATTCGCTGCGGGTAGAGGACAAGAAAGGTCGCGCGAGAGAAAAAAAGGCAGGAAGATAAACCGCGCGGGTAGAGAAGAAGCCGAGCGGATAAAGGGGAAGAGAGAGGGCCCCACTTGTTAGAGAGGCTTATAAAAGCACGGGAGCCAAGAGGAGGAGAAGAGGTGGAAGCCACGAGAGAGAGGAGGGATGAGCGGCTAGAAAAGAGTCTAACCGCGGAGGAAGCCACAGTTAAAAAAAGAGTTATCCGCCCGGGAATTCGCAGGCGGGTAAAAAGAAAGAAGTCGCGCCCTGCGCGAGAGAAGGAGGCCGGACGGTTAGCAGAGGGCTGGCCGTAAGGAGAGACTGATTCCCTCTGATACCATGTGGAGAAAACTTCAAACTTGTATATACTTTCTCAATAATCAAATACAAGGTATGAATACTTTTTATAAGAGGGAGAAAGAGAGAAGAGATCCCTATACACGATGTGGGACTAAAGAAGAGAAGAGAAGAAAGCTAACTAAAAGGGCTCCAATATGGGTCTCTTTACATGGGCTTTTCCAACACATTTAATTGGTTACATTTATTTCATTTATTCATTTTGGGTGCCAATAGCTAAGTGGGCTTGTAAGTGGGCTTGTAAGTGGACTGCCTTTAGTGGTGGGTTGGCTGAATTTGAGTTATGTGTTGGCTGATTTTTGTGTGTGTTGGCTGGTTTTGACACTTGGATAACCAGGTGTTGGCTTGTTGTACCTTGGGGGCTGATTTGGTGACACCTCTAAGAGGTGCAATAACTCTCTTGATTGACTTGTTTGTCTTGTGACATCTTACCTCTTGTTATAAAGAGTTGAACCTCTTTCATTTCATCACTCCCTCCTCTCTTCCTCTCTTGTCCTTTGTGTGGTTGTGTTGTCCCCAAACAACTGTTGTCCCCTTGCAGCTCCTTGCTGCCTCGAGCTACTGCTCCCTGATGCTCCCTGTTGCTCCCGAATTGTTGCTGCTCCCTGCTGCTGTGCTGCCTTATGTGTGGCTGCTGTGAGCTTCCCTTTCTCCTCTCCTCCCTTTACTGGTTTGGTCATTCCTCCTCTACTATAGTAGCTATATTCAGACAGCTTTGTGACTATTTTCGTAGGCTGTTTTGGTACTCAAACCTTGCTGATTTTAGAGGACTGATATGCATATTTTGGGACTGTTTTGCGATTATGTTTACGCTATTTAGAAGTTGTTTACGGCTGATTTAAGACCTTAATGTGGCTGATTTTGTGGTTGTTTTTAGTGGGCTGTTATACATAATTTTAGGGCTGATTTTAGTATTAAAATTTGTTGTTTTTGGACTAATTTTGAGCTATTTTTGGAAGTTGAGTTTGAGCTATTTAATTGTTGTTTTTGCGCTATTTAGACGTTGTTTTGTGGCTGACTTTGAGACTGTTTTTGAGCTATTTAAGAGCCATTTTTGGCTATTTTGTGTCGTTTGGCGGCTGAGTTTGAGATTCACAGTCTCGGTTGAGGACTGTTTTGGTTGGACGGCTCGTATTAAGATTTCTTTTGTCGTTTATGTTTACTTTCGGATTTTGACGGATTTTTAACGCTTATTAATTAATCTTTTTAAAAACATTAGTGCTACGAATATCAAATGACGCAACCCAAATATAAGTGCGTACTATTTCAGTGATTTCCGAGGCCCGGGAACAAGAGGATGGTGTCGCAAGATAATCGTGACAATAATACAAATAAAAATACTGATAAAGGCAAGACCTTGGTGAGCTTCTTATTTCTTAGATTATGTTTATTCCAGTATTTTCTTTGGTATTACTGTTTTACTTTCTGAAATAAACAATGGTTGTGCATATGAGTTTAACTCATTAAGATATTGCTATGAAATAAAATGTAGGCGAGAGAAAAATATGAAAGCGATACATATTTCTGAGCGGATTAGTTTTATTACAAACTCCTGTTTTCACGACAAGATAATAATTAATTTAAAACTCTGCATAGGGAAATGTGATGGTTTCGAATCCTATGATGTAGAGGCATCTACTGATGGATTCACCGGTAGGGGTGAGTCTACAATTTCGCCCTTCGGGAGTATGGCCAATCAAGTTTGCATACCGGAGCATTTCCTATCTTATATAACAAAATTTAAGGGGCAAGTTAAGATTTAGTCTGGCGAATAATTGAAATAAATGATTTATTGTAGTGTATGCATATTGTTATTCCTCATTTCCTACATGTATAACTGCTTCACGAAATACTTTTCTCACATAGTCATATTTTTATGACTAACCCATTGTGGACCCATTTTTTTAGGCAACAGGAACCACTCCTAGTACTCGGAAAGTGATTCCGCTGGAAGAGTTGGCGAAGGTATGGTTGAAGATTTTTATAGGCATTGGCGAAGCTCGGTAAAGGCACAAAGTCTCGTGTACCGATCCAGATTGTGATTTTTGTATTGAGTATAGATGGATACTTGTAGTCTCTTTTTAATCGGATGTAAATAAACAAATGAATGAATAAAATTTTTAATGTTCATGCTCTTTATACTGTGATGTTGCGACCTTATTGAAAACATGTTCGATTCTCGAATTATTTGGGAAGCCCGGAAATTTGGGCCTTCACACGAACAGATTGTCAAACTGAACCGACCGGTTCGATTTTGGTTTCAAGTGACTGAAAACGGTTTGCACATTGTGTAAACCGAAAAAAATTGAACCGAAATATATGATGCTGCTTCTGTAGAATATTTCACTTTCAACTATGGCTCCGTTTGGGGGGACTTATTTTCACCGGTCAAGCAGTTACGACCGCATTAAGGCCCGGTTCATGCGGTCGTAACCGCTTGACCAGTGAAAATAAGTCCCCCCAAACCAAGGTTTTCAGGATCGCGAACCGGATCATGGGATCTTACGATCCTACGATCCAGATGTTGTAAATCGATCATCGATCCTAACCTACTATCTGATCCGATCCTACCTCAAAATGATCTCATCTAGGATCTCGATCCTGACAACTGTGCCCCAAACGGAGCCTATAAGTGAATGCTTTGTGGTGCCTCATATTACTAGTTTAATAGCTTTTATAAATTTGTCGAGCTTCATTTTGAATAGTTCTAATTTTTTTGTGCACTAGTTAATTTAAATGTTGTTTTTGAATTTCAAAAATCTCATAGTTTAATAGTAGAACTCATGCACATAAAAAACATAAAACAACTTCGAAGTAAATGTAGAAAACCGATCTGAACCAAGCCGAAACGATTGGGTTCGGTTCGTTTTCGGATTTTGAGTGTGTAAAAACCAAGAATATTCGGTTTGATTTTCAGTTTACATAAAACCGAACTGAACCACTTGCAGACCTAATAGAGTGTGATCAACATGACTTTAGGTGTAGCCTAATGAGATCATGACTTTATGAAGTCTCCCAAATCAAGCTCTTGGAGATTGTTTTAACTCATATAGAATTTTCTTCAATTTACACACTTTCCTCTTCAGAACTGATAGGAGACAAGAATCCTATGTTATTAAAGGCAGGCCTCAGGCGCGCCTAAGTCTACAAGCTCAGAGGTTTGCGTCTCTGTGCGCCTTATTTGTTCCTTTAGAATATAAAAGGTGTGTTTGAGTGAAATTTTTTGTTGTGAATTTTTTTCTTCAAAAATTAATAAAAAAATAATATAATAACTCTATAATTTTTTATGGATTTAGTGTTTGTGAAAGATAATTGTGCATTGAGCCTTATATATGATATAAGTGACCACATTTATTCTATTTTTTAGGATAATTTTAATGGCAAACCAAAATTGGATATTGGCAAACCAGACTTATTTTAATACACTTTTTTTTCTTCAGCCATAACACCTAAAGACAACCCAAACCCTAAATTCCCGATCATGGACTTATCTCCTGAACGCGATGCCTGGAGAGTCCCGGCCGGCACTGATCGCATGTCGTCGTCCCATTCCAGGTCGACGCTGCCACCTGTTGCAAGCTCCGACGGTCTTTGTCCTTTGATGCTCGACACCCCGCACCATGTCTCGCCTCAGCCTATTCCACCCTCTAACTTGGGTACTATTTCATGGACTTCTTCTTCGAGACGGGCTTCTTCCTCTTGGGAGGTAGCATTTTTTGAGCATAAACGTACATGAAGTAGTTGCCCAAGAAGAAAATGAACAGCAAAGCGACCACCACCAGCCTGGTGTTTAACCCTTTCGCTTTGCCCTCAATGTTGATTGTGTTTCCCTGTTTATCATGAGAGTGTCTGCTTCAGATTTTACCTATATCGCTAAGAAAAATAATAATTTAGCAAGCTCTTTCATTTAATGTTATTTTCATGACCGTTTATTTGTCAAATAGTCACATAGTAGTTGTGATTTATTCATAAAAACAAGCACACCACATACAATCGTCATATGTTTCACATGATCACTGATACATAGAGAAGAAGGTAGAGAATTATGTATATATTTTGGAAATTCATGAAAATTGTGTTTCTTCAATCAAGCGTAAGCTTATTAATGGATTTTTTTATGTGCAGTTTTTTGGGAATTATGTATATTATTGCGAATATTGTATAACATAGCTAAATATGTTAGAAGAGGGAGGGGTAGACCAATAAAGACTTGGAATGAAACTATGAAGAAAGACATGATGTACTTAGACATTAGTGAGATTATGACAAAGATAGGGCACAATGATGACATAGGATCCATATAGTTGACCCCACTATAGTGGGATAAAGGCTTGAGTGTTGTGTTGTTATTATTGTATAACATAGCTAATTTTGATTTTGTTTTTTTTCACTTGGTCTGCCATTAACATAATGGTCTGTGATTAAAATTTTGCGATATGCCATTAACAATGGGCTGCCATTAGCGTAAATAGGCTTGCCAATAACACCGTCCTTTTTTAAGAGATATAAACGATAGTAATGAATGATTAATTAGTATACTGGATGAAGAATTTGATCTAGAAGTTGAAATGATGTTTGATGTTGATTATTTAAAATGGATGTGGTTGCATCTTGCCTTCGTCAGGCACGCACCTGCGCCTTGAGCATTGCGCCTAGGCTCCACAACCCCTTTACGCTTTGGTGCGCCTTGCGCGTTTAATAACTAAAGACAAGACCCAAAGGCATTGACATAGAGACTTCTCTTCCAACTCACCGTAAAGGAAATCGTTGTTTACATCTAGTTGTTGAAGGTCACGCCCTTTACAGGCGGTACAGGATGATAGGACCAGTATTATATTCATTTGTGTCATGGGAGCAAATGTCTCTTAGTAGTCAATACCATGAGTTTAAGTGTAGCCTCTTGCAACCAATCGTGCCTTGAATCTCTTCACAATACCTTTAGAGTTCTGTTTTACTGTAAAAAGCCATCGACAACCAATTAGCTTCTTCTCAGGAGGGAGATTGACCAGGTCTCGTGTATGGTTCTTTTATAGAGTCTGCAATTCCTCCATCATCGCCTTTGTTAACTTTGGGTGACCAAGTGGCTCCTATCATGTGCCGGGAACAAACACAGAGGAAAGAGAAGCGACGAAGGCTTTATGGGAAGAGGTTAAAGAGGCATATGACACATAGTTAGATAACGGATGTTAAGTAAATGAGCGTATACCTATTCTAAGGGCAATAGGTAACTTGGGGAAGCTAAAAACTGAGGGGGCATTTGTGGAGTGATGTGATTTGTAGCACCAGAATCCACAATTCAAGAGGGACTATAGGGCAAACATGGTATACCTTCATTGAAAACAGAAGCAACAGAGCTAGAGGAGCGAGAGAACAACCCGCAACCATTCTGAAGTTCCTCCCATAAGGTATCAATGTCTGGGCGGAAGGTGGAAGGACCGTCAACTGCAGGAGAAGCATGCGGAGAGAGGGGGGCTGGTGGTGGAGGAAAGTCGTGTTTCTAATAACAAGTAGCCTCAGTGTGATTCAGGCGTCCACACTGAGTAGATATGTGAGGTGGGTGACCCTTAGAGCGATTAGAACCATCTTGCCCACCACCCCAAGGGCTAGGCCTGCGAGCGGTGCTGTTCGGTGTGGTTAAAGCCCAAACCGAAACCACACCGCAGGGGTGCGGTTTTTGACCAACCAAAACTGTACCGCACCGAAACCGTGCAGTGAGGTTTTGATTCAGTGCGGTTTGCGGTTGGTTTTTACGGTGTGATTTTGGAATTTCACTGTTTTTTATGACATTAATTGTTTCCAATAGAGTTACAAAGTCTCCTTCACTTTTCCTCTTTTTGATAACTTTTCCAAAACTACTCGTAACTGTTGTTTTCTTTGTTTCCTGTTGTAATTACCTCTTTTCGTTGCCCCAAATCTATGTAACAATCAAATAACTACCCATCAATTACCAAATACCCACTTTCACTCACCAATAACCACAACCTAACCAACTCCCACACTACAAGCATAGAAAGAAATCCCTCCAGGACTCCAGAAGGACTATTCGTTTGATGTTTCTACTACAGCTAGCCTCTCAAACAACAATTGCTACTCATCGAAACTACAACTTTCCTGGATTTTGAATGTTAGCTTTGCCCAGATCCCTATAGGACCAAAATTATTACATTCGTCCAGCCCCATTCAGTCCAGAACACAATCTCCCATCACCATTATTACCTTGTATTGTTTTCACACCAATTACCCAGAAGAATTGCTGGCAGTTATCCTCTCCAAGAGTCACGTTTTTGCCTAGCCAAACCCCTCATCTCCCTCGATTGTATCCAGAATCTGTTCAAAGTCCCTGCCAACCCTCATGGCACTTCCTACCAATCCCAGTCTTCACCCAACAGCCCCATACTACATACTTTAGCCTGACAGGCAGCAAACATCAGAAAAATCCAAAATGCACCCAAAATCATAGGAACTCTTCAGTTACAGCACCGAATCAGTCCCCCTTTTATTTCCCCAGACTCTGACTACCTGTGTAATTTATACATTATATAGTGTCGGTGTGGTGTGGTTTTCTCAGTTTTATGGAGTTATACGACCGCACCGACTGGGGTCGGTTTTTGACAGACACAAAACTGAACCGCACTGCAACTGCGCGGTGCGGTTTGAAATGCAGTGCAATGTGATGCGATTTGTCAATTTTGTGCGGTTTTTGGTTTCCCTACACAGGCCTACCAAGGGCCAGAGCGACCTCCATGAGTAGGAGAGGGTGTAGGTCTATTATGAGAACCTCGATGAAGGAGAACCGAAGGATAAAGTATCGGGAGGTCAGGAGGTAGTGTCACCTTCAGCATCATAAAGCAAACATCGGATAACGACGGAATAGTGAGAGAGGAAACGATGTGTGTGCGGATACTATGAAGATGCGGAGGGACCCGAGCCATCATCAAAGCAATGACACTCGCTTATTTCTGAGCCCGTTGAGCAGCAAGATCCATCTTGGGGGCTGGTGTTGGATTCACGCTTCGACAAGAATCTTGGACCGGGCAACATAGGAGGTGAGGTCCCCATCAACACCGGGTCGAGGTTGTGAAGGGTCAGGAAGATATCAAATAGGTTTTGGAGACTGTCTTTCCCAGAATAGAGAGTGTAGTTCATCCTACGTAGCTTTGGTAGTATCAAGATACACCTATATGGTTCACAATCCATGGATTTCAAGGGCTAGGATTGAACCCGTCCATCGTCCTGAATCCACGGCTCGGTGGGCTCGGCTGAAGGGACCTGAGTGAGATGATGAAGAAGACCCTTTGTCTAAATAACTCGGCGCACCGAGTACACCCACTCCACAAAATTCTTCTTATCGATAAGAGAGATTGTAGTAATCAAGAGTTCATCCCGAGCATCAGGTAGAGGAGTCAAGGCAAGAGCGGGAAGGGTGGAGGAATTGGCTGGAGCATGTGTGCTCATGGCGATCTTAAGGATGGGAGCACAAAGCTAGAGTACGCGAAACTGGCCGATCAAAGAGCTGAATACTGGAGGGAGACCACAGGAAAATGTCCTCCCAACGTGGAGGTCGCAACAAGTAAGGCCACCTAATGTTGAGCAAAAGAAGAAGGAAGTTGTTTGCCCGAAGGTTGAGACAACAACAAATCGGGTTGGTCACCTTGCGCGGGCTTGGTGAACACGGGAGGTGGTCACGCGTGTTGTTTTTGCAGTTAGAAGGGGTGGGCTTGCAGATGGAGGCCGCACAGAATGGTGCTTGCATAGGCAAGGGCGCAGAGGTCGCACAGAAGCAAACGCACAAGAAGAAATCCATCTATGAGTAACTACAAGGTCAACACTGTTGAATGTCGGGAAGGGTCTCGCGAGAGTAACTGCGCACGCGTGTTCTGAAAACAGGAGAGACAGCGGATGCAGAAAGAGTGTGCACGGGCCCGGAAGGACAGTGCACACAACACAGGGGCAGAGAACTTAGAAGAGCTCGTGTGGGTCGGAAGAGGAGCGAATGCAGACATGCATGGATCCAAGCAGGTAGCAAAAGAGCTTATAAAACAGCATTAGAGGCCAAGCAGAGGCAATCAAGCCGATTATGAGAGCCGAGTCTGCACGATTTGCGGGAATGGAGAGCGGGATCTTAGTCAAAAAAACTTAAGGATTAACCTATCTCTGATACCATGTATGAAATGAGAATAAAATGGCACAAATATTAAACTATTCTCGTATTCTCATTAAAATGCTCAATGCAGCGCATGTACAATGATACTCCTTTTATAAGGAGGAGCTAAAAGCAATTTCAAGATGTGGGACTAAAGTAACCTAAGAGAGAAATGGGCCTTAATACATGTGCTGAATTCAATGTTAAAATAAACAGGCACCATTGCGGGCTTTGAGTATCTTCATTCATCATCTGTAACACCGATAATTCATAATTAGTTACATTTTGGAATTTCGTTTAACCATTCTTTGAGGATGGTATCAATCTTACTACTTATTACTTGATCGAGTGGCATACTTGTCAGTTATTTTCGCAGCATTAATGTGTATCAAAAGACAAATACATAGCATAACAAATCAAATATCAGGGGATACATCAATAACAAAAAGAGGAAACAACATAATAAAAAGAAATTCATAATCAAAGAGATAAACTTTTACCTGGTCCATTCCTCCAGATTGTGTTCCAATATGACGCTCACAAACACATGTAAGTTGAGCTATTTCTTTCTGAAGAGGCATAAATGAAATGAATTATAAGATATCTTCTACCTAATCTCAACAATTAAGATAAGTAAAATGAAATTGACTAAAATAAATAAATATAAAATTTCATTGTTATATCCGAAGTTATAGAACCAGGGAGGTTCTCCTTGGACTTCTAATAAAATCAGTCTTTTCCTGAACAATTTGAGAAATGAGTGGAAATACTAATCTCTACCATTCATGAAGTTTGGTAAAGCGTTCCAAAAAAGAGTTGAATTTGCAAGTTCAATTTTGTAAGAGCGAGTCAAAATAAAATCCTACTCAAATAGTCAGGGATTAGAAAATTAAAATAAAGCTATAAAACCCCAACTAACAAAATATAATTATGCTTTGTAGAATTTATGAGAAGATTCTGCCAAAGCATTGAATCGGCACTCTACCCGGAATGCCCCGTAGCCAAAATGAAGAAAATGCATAGTCTACATCATCATAATTATCATCATGAACAGCCTTATCGTAACTTTTAGGCTAAGAATATATTAAGTACTTAATGCATGCAAAACTTCAATATCTAGCAAAACATACCTTTGGCAAATTAATATTAAAAAGAGCCATAATAGCAATCGTGGACGAGCAAACAAAGGCTGCAGAACTCGACAGTCCAGACCCTGAATCATAACTTTTGTATAAGATAATCTTTGTTTGACAAACATCATTATTGACAGAGAAATACAAGAAATAAAGCAAATCAGCTTAGGAACCTGTAGGAACAGTTCCATCCACAATTACATCCAATCCAAGAGGTTCACCAACATGTAGACCCTTTGATTTTGCATACTCATAAAATCCTTTATATCTACAGCAGCATAAATAAATAATGCATAATTAGAGTAAACATATAAAGTAATCTCAATCAACAATCTACGAACTACCATGATGTGCAAAAATAATCTGGACAAAGAATTTAAAGAATATTTTTTTTGTTAGATCACATCAACAGAATGTATCCCTGACAACACATAAGAAGACAGAACATCAATCCTATCATCAATATATTATGCGGGAAGTGAAGTATTTTCTCCCAGTAGCAGATTCCTCAAAAGTACTATTCTAGCTGTCGGTGCATAAGTCAAGAAAAAAGTTTTCCCAGTTAAATGTTAGTCATGTGACCAGGGAAAACATTTCTTAAACTAAAGAAATATTTTTTTAAGCAAATCATTGTATATCAATCATGTGATTGCCATGTCTAGCTTAAAAAAAGAGCATCACAAAAATTAAGACCTGGTGCTGTTTGGAAGTGTGAATTGGCCGCGTTGCAATCTACCCCCGCAATTCCGTCCTTGGTCGGCATTCACAAACCAACGGAAATATGTGCGGGTGCAGACAGCCGTTCGCACCCGCGGTCCCCACCAAACGGACTGCGGTTACGGACGGTCATTCCTAGATCCGCACTGCGGCAAATCAGATGCGCCAAACATGCCTCTAGTTGGAAGGCAACACCAGAGTTACACAAATTAAACCAAGATTAATTGGTATATTATCATGCATATTAGAAAATAAGGTTCTAAGTAAGAAAACTTAAGAGCTTACCCACAAAGGAAATAATGACCCCATCTATGGTTCTTCAAGTCGACTTCCTGCAATGAAGACATTTCTATGAAACATCAGAATATTAAAAAAGGAAGACAACCACCCTGCCAAGCAGGAAATGTGACTCCCTAAAGAAACCAAATCAGATATCAATCAGCATAATACAAGCATTTGCTCAGAATCTATGTTGTTAACTATGTTGCACCGACACCAACACGCGACACGACTCGCCAATTCTCAAAAAATATCATATTCTGACACGCTGGGACACGTATATTAAATATTTATTTTTTATAATTATAAAAATCCTAAAACATTTGATAAAAATAAAAAAAATTAACAATTAACAAATATTCAAATAAACTGAGTCATGTTTGAATATTACTCATCAAATATTCAAACGCAAAACTTAACAAAAGGTCAAAAATGATAGAACATTAATACATTACCATTATATATCATTAGTAAAAATAATGGATTATCAAGCAAACCTTTTCTCTCACTTTCAATCTTACATTTTCTAGAGAAAATATTCACCCCACTAGTAGATCCACATTCACCACTTGAAATGCTAGAGGGGGGCAAAGACACTTTTTAGGAGCAAGACTCGTTATTCTAGCATTCACCTCTTCTTCTAGTTTTTCACCTCAAATAGATCACTTCTTAAGATTTTTACACACTTTCCAATTCCTTTTTCACCAATCATTAACAAATGTGATGTCACTCTTGTATATGAACTTCTAAAATATTTTTCACAAACATTGCACTTCCAAGGCAAATTATCTCCCGCCTCACCATGAGTAGCTAGCTTATGGACACGCATGTCCGATTGAGCGGGACACGCGAGTTCCGCGTGAGCCAGCGTGCCGGACTTCTGACACGAGTGTCAGAGGGTATCGGAGAGTCGGACGGGTGTCGAAGAGTCAGACGGATGTCGGAGAGTCTGACACGGACATGTTGGGCATTTTGAAGTGTCGATGTTTCATAGGTTGTTAAATCCGCGCCTCAGGCACGTCTAAGGCTCCAGGCTCAGAGACTTGCGCCTTTTTTACGCCTTTGGAGCATAAAAATGCACGTCTGAGTGTGATTTTTGTTGCAATCTTTTTTCCCAAAAGAAATAAAGAAATAATGTAAGAACTCAATATTTTTTGCATGATTTAGTGTTTGTGAAACATAATCGAGTATTAAGACTTAGATATGATGCAAGTAATCACATTAATTCTAGTTTTAAGAGATATAAATGATAGTAATGAATGATTAATGAGTAGAATAAATGAAAAATCTGATCAAGAAGACGAACGGATGTTTAATGCTTATTTTTTAAAATGAATGTGATTGCGTCTGGCCTTCGTCAAGTGCGCAACTGCGCCTTAAGCCATGTGTCTAGACTCCAAGACCCTTTTGCACCTTGGTGCCCCCTACGCCTTTAATAACTAAGCTCAAAATCATAAACTCAAAAGCTAAAAATATATATATCTATATCTATATCTATATTGTAAATAGAAATACATATGTGACCATCATGGGCGGACCATGAAATGGTTCAGAACCGTCAGATCTAAATCGCGCCATACTCTTCATCTTGATTTTTTCCTCACACCCTTTTTCTCCCCCGCGACATTTACGCCTAGGGCATCGACCCTCTACTTGCCGTCCCGTGCTTATATACATATCAAAAAAGAAAATAAAACTTTGGCAATAAAAAATCATGAAAAAATGATGATACCTGATTTGGATCTGCAGGATAAGTACACATGGTATACTTATCATTCACATTTGCAATCCTAAGCACCTTAGGCTCCTCAGTGCCGGCCTTCCTGATAGCTACAATTGTGTCCTGCCGAATTGCCATCGGAAGAACCGAATAGCCCTCATAATCAATGTGTTCCCCAATCAAATTCACCCGCCCTGCATGCACCGCAATTATCAACCTTCCAAAACCATAATTTCGTTCAATTATAAACAATTTAGAGCACACGGACCCGGCGATCGTGCGTAAACTTGTGGATCCGCATTAAATACTTCGGCGAATTTGGCCTTGAGAATCTGAAACCGAAGCTCTGCCTCCTCCAATGGCGAACCATCGCCATACACAGGTTCCAGTGAGGAGAAGGTCGGGACTGGAAGCTCAGCATGGGCCATTGCCTGAAATCGAACTGCGCGTAAATTAAAATTGAAGTTTCAGGATTACCAGAAAGGAAGATGAGTTTTTTATAGTGTGCGGGCGAGGGCGAACTTCCCAACTCCGAAAATCTTAAACTAGAAATAAAAATAGCCATCAGCCAAAAAAGCAAAAAATTGTTTGCAAAGTTTATCTTGTGTGTAAAAGTGGGTCTCATGCCTAATGGAGATTTTATCCATCTTGTATGAAATTGAGAGGATATGTTTCATGGTCACAATGTATTCATCAATTTGACTCGGTTGGGGTCCAGTCTTAAAGAGAAGAAAAATAAGGTTAGTACTGTTGTTTGTCGACTTGAAAAGGACTGTCGACTAGTGGTCTGCTGGATATCGACTGAAAGCTCTGCTTTTGTCGACTTGAAGCAGAAGCTAGTGTCACGCGGTAACCTACTGCTAGCAGTGGCGTATCGACTAGGCGTTGAAGGCATGCCGAATGTTGACTTGAAGTTTGGAAGAAGATGCTTTGGCTACCGTTGGTGGTAGCGGTGTTGGTGATATGAGTTATCGATATGTCGACTAGACGGAGTCATGTCGACTGGATGGGATTTATCGGCTAGAGGGTACCGCAGAGCAGTAGCTACTGCCACGCGGTAGCTGACGGATCTAGTTTCGTTAAATCTCGATCATGAACCACCAGATCGCCTTTTAACTTGATTCAAGTGCCAAGATGGGTTCGCCCCTTTGCCCTAAATAGGTAGAGACCATGTTCACAACAGTTAATCAAAATTTTAGTCGTCATTTTGCATTTTTCGGAGAGAACAGAGAAATCGTTATTTCGAGAAGATCTTGCTGCCATAAGAGTTCTTCAGGAGGAAGAATAGTTTTCTCTCAGTATGGTGCATTCGTCTTCACTATAAGGGTCCGTTCGTTTCGCGGGAATTGGGTCATTGGAATTGGTATTCATTTACCAATTCTAATTACAGGCGTTCGGTACGTAAAATAAAACATGGGAATCGGCAATGAAATGCAATTCGGTCGGAATTGGGTATAAGGAAAACACGCGACATGCATTTCCGACCTCGCTAGGTCAGATTTCGCGATTCCGCTTCTCCGCTCCGCTTCCTTCTCCCGTCGCCGCGATTCCTGCTCCCGATCCCGCGATTTTGCCTCTCCTGCTCCCGTCGCTGGCCCTTCGCCGTGATCTGCTCCCGATCCCGCTTCTCCGCTGCTCCCGTCGTCGCGATCTGCTCCGCGATCTGCTCCCGATCTGCTCCCGCTGGTATCTTCTTTTTCTCCCGCTGGTATCTTCTTCTTCTTCTTCTTCTTTACCTGCAGTTAGAGTTTAGTTTGCCTTCTTCTTCCTGCAGTTAAAGTTTGCCTTCTTCTTCCTGCAGTTAAAGTTTGTCTTCTTCTTCTAATTACCTACAGTTAAAGTTTGCCTGCAGTTAAAGTTGTTTTTTCTTAATATTGGTATGCTAATTACTTCAGTTTGCCTGCAGTTAAAGTATGTTTCCTGCTAATTACCAAACCAATCACCATATTTTCTTTGAATTTCTCAAACTATATATGTGATTTGTATTGCCATAAACAGCTAAAGAAGGTAGCATAAATAGTATAAAAATAAGGAGAATCATAGCTTGGGCAGATAATTACAGTGAAAAAGGTGTTTGGCAGTGAGAAGTTGCTAATGATTTGCAGTGAGAAGTTGCTAATTAGTTGCACTCACCTACAATTGTTCTTATTTGGCTAACACTTAATGGGCTTGGAAAGAGAACAAAATTGACACAAAATTTCTCATGATCTTGTTATTTATGATTAGTTTGGTTTTGTTATTTATTATTGTGAAAAATGTGCTAGGTCTAACATGGTTTTAAACATTATCTATACTTTCATCCATATGAAATTGGTTTTGGTAATTAATAAATCTTTTGTAGGTGTTTAGTTAAGCAGAAAATGTGTATGTGTTTGTGTGTGTGCTTTTGTGGTTGGATATATAATGTGTGTTTTTTATGTTTAGATGGATGAAACAGTGAAACGACGTAGGCGTAGGAGCAGCAGTAGTTGTTGCTCTTGCTGCTTCCGTCATAGTGATGATGAAATGTGGGATTAGAAGAAATATCGTGGAGGCTGATGCAAAAAATATTGTAAGGGAAAGTTTGTTTAGGCGTTTGTATGGCGGAACAGATATAAATTGTTTTAACCAGCTTCGGATGAATAGAAGCTCGTTTGAAGTTTTGTGTAACATGCTAACCCAACGTGGTTTGTTAAGAGACATAAAAAATGTAGGAGTTAAAGAGGCAGTCAGCGTTTTTTACATGTTTTGGGGCACAACAAAAAATTTAGGGTTATTGGCGGGATGTATCTACGATCAACAGATACAATTGGCCGTCATTTCAACACGGTGCTGCGAGCAGTTCTGAAATTAGGTCCTGACTTTATAAAACTCCCTGATGCGTCAACAGTACAAAGATGTCGTCATTTTCATGTAAGTTATTTCTTTTACAATCCTAAGTTATATTTTACAATATCTCAATTGTTCATATGTCCATATAGGATTGCATTGGTGCGATTGACGGCACTCATATTGAAGTTACAGTGCCTACTAAGGATCAGGGTAGGTATCGGAATAGGAAACAGGTCATTACAACGAATGTAATGGCCGCATGTGATTCAAATATGAGGTTTTTGTGTGTTACCTGGATGGGAGGGGTCCTCATCGGACTCCAGAGTTTTGCGCAATGCACTCGAAAGAGCAGATCATTTTGAGGTGCCACTTGGAAAGTACTATCTGGTGGATGCGGGATACACCAATGGCCATGACTATCTAGCTTCATATAGGAGGACCTGGCTCTGCTTACATCTACGCGATTAATTAGATTATGTTAAGGACTTTTGGTTTTATGTGCGGACTATTATAATGTTGTAAACTATTTTGAACTTTTTTTAATGTTCGGTGCGTGGACTCTTAATTTTTATTCCGTTGAAATATGATTTTTAATTAGCTATTTCAATTCAGTTTATAATAAAAATTATAAATTTGAATTCTGTACTTTGAATTCCAGGATAGACCCGAACATCGGAATTGCTAATTCCAATTCCTGTGACAGAATTCCTGCATTCAGCCGAACAACAAAATTGGAATTGAATTCAATTCCAATTCCTACGGGAATGGGAATTGAATTCAATTCCAATTCCTGCAGCTCAATTCCTGCGAAACGAACGGACCCTAAGGGTTTTTCTAACCTTGTATTTGTTTGTCATGAGAGCTTGAAGAGAGATTGAGGTTGTTTCCCTTTCTTGAAGAGATGTCTTTTATTGTGGGTTGAGAGAGAATTCGATTTGTGAATACAAGGGGATTTCTATGTTGGGCAAACCTAGATTGATTATTACAATCCTTATTTTCATTATAATGGATTTTTTGTGTACCCCATCCCGTTGTTTTTCGCTCATTAATTTGGAGTGGGTTTTCCACGTAAAAAATTGGTGTTCTTTGTGCTTTCTTGTGTTTGTTGCATTTTTATTCTTGTGTGTGGTCGGTTGTGTGTAAGCTTGTATTTGTCGAGTGGGTTCAGCCGATCAGAGGCGAGCGACGGGTTCCTAGCTTCAGCGGGCACCCGCTACCCAGGCGAGCAATAAGGGGCGAGTGCAGCCAGCGATCTCTCACTTGCACCTGGCAAAGAGGCGAGTAGCGGCTTCTCCGGGCACTTGCCACTAAGGCCAGTAGGCCGCAGCCCGCTCGGCTCACCTGCCAAGGGGAGTGTTCCCTGTTCCCGTGAGATCACATTTTTGGTCTGCCATTAGCCGTTCCAAACAGCGGAATTTCGTTTTTGGCAGACCAATTTGGGTTGCGTTTAGTAGAACCAAAAAGTGGGATTTCGTTATCCGCAGACCTTCCCCAGAAAACTATAAATAGACTTCCAAAGGAACCTTTGGAGATGAACTCTTCTTGGCTTCTCTCTCCTTTGGCTAGATTTGATAAGCAAGAGCTTCAGTTCACTATTCACTGTGATTTCTGGGTGGGTAGCCGGGAGCTCTCCAAGCCCTCCGAAGCTGTCTGATCCAGCTTTGGATTGAGTGGGAAAGTGATCTAAGATCTTCCGAGTGTGTGGCAGGACCTCCTCACTGAGGCTCGGGGGTCTGTTTGAGGTTATGGTGAGAAGGTCTCCGAACTTTAAATCCTCAGCCCAATGTGCATGTTCGGGAGAAGTAAAGGCGAGCTATAGCTATGGTCCGAAATCCTCATTGAACCGCGATTTTCGGGTATAACATTTTTGGTGTGGTGAGCGTGGACCGTAGCTTGTCAGGAAAATCCCAAGCGAGCACCATGGCTGGAGATGAGGGGAAAGGAGCTGACCCAGAGACCTCGTCGTCCGCAAGTGGTTTTGTGACCCAAAAGCAATTCGAAGACTTCACGAAGGTCATCTTGGAGACCCTGCACTCCGGCCTCATGATGCGAGTTGGCGAGTACTTAACCCCCACAGTGTAAGTCCCCTTTTTTTTCCTTCACCACCAGGTCTTATGCCCAGAACCGTCGTCTTATGGTGACTCCAATTACCAAGTGAGACGCCACCGCACGGCGCCGATCCTGCTGGCTAAAATGATCATATCATAGTGTATCAACAAAGAGAAGTAATTAATACAAGTCCACAGATCGCATCTCACTATCAATATATATAAAAGAACAATATTCCATAATGAGTACAAAGTACGAAAGAGAGTAGAAAAATTGGCTTAAGCCCGGTACATGTCTAATACAAATGATCTCTCACACACAACTCACAATCATCTAAGCGGAAGTAAACTGAAATCCATCCTCGACCCATCGTCGTGTAGTAGTGGTAGTGCGCAATAACTGCTCCTCATGTCCTGTCTTCTTGTCCTGCCAGTGTTGATGCTCCTGCTGCTCGATCCTCTAAAATGATGCGGTCCACCAACTGTTGGTCAAAATACTAAGCCACTATCGTCCTCGCCTCACTCCCGCGACTCCTAGGCACCGTGCGGGGAGGAGGAAAGGAAAGATATTTAAGGTGGAGAATGAACAAGAGCAGGTGACAACTACCCTAGCAAGAGTATGTACAAAAGAACAATATCAATGAAGGAGTAATGTAAACAATGTAAAGATAGAGCAGTAAGTACTTGCTACACTATAAGTAATAAAAGTACAAGTAAGCTATGAAATAAGTAACTTTAACTTATAAGAATGCTCATATAAACTTATAATTTAAGGGGTCTTTTGCAAGGCTCTCATCGTATATTCTATCCCATACTATCTTATACGATGGGGTGACAGGTTACATACATGTATGTGTGTAGTGATATGTTATGCCATGATTCATGCAAGTGCAACACACACACGACTCTACGCGCACAAACCTTTAGTTCCCCCATTTGGAAGCTAGCTTCACTCTTAGGAGCCTCTGTAATGTCCAATGAAGACAGTGGGTCGGGCCACCCCACTCCTAGGCGGGTAACCGCACTACCAAGCCTAGCCCTTACGTACGCCTCAACGCAAAGAACACAACTGCGGAGCTCCTGCGTACTCCGCTGGTAAAACCACCAGTCTTTTCCTTGGCTAAGTGAGAACCACACTTGTCGAATCAACGTATCGACGTCGGTGCGATCGACCATCTAATACTGAAGACCCACCACCTTTTTGTTCATGCAATTATGAATACCCGAGCCATCGGCTCCCCGGACTAACCTGTCTGTTACAACTACCTTCCGAGCCTTCGGCTCACCGGGCTAACTTGCTCATTTCCACAACCATCGATCCTACTGCTCGGATAACCTAACCAAGCTAACCTCCCGAGAAATCGGGACGAGTGAATGTGAAATACTAGTATTTACTAATTGCTCTTTTATCATTTTAGTCTGTTATTCTTACAGTTTAGGATTAACCTTATACTGCTTAGGGCATTCATTATGAAGGGCTCTCGAGGGCACTAGGAACTACGATGGGCTGAAGCCCAAAGCTCCCTTTCGCAAGGTACTTATTATTGTTGGTATCTACCCATGTCCCGACTCTACTGATCTTACACTTGATCTAACCTTAAGTGTATTTAGACTTTTTCTCTAGGGAAAGACGATCCACCGTTGATCCCGAGCACAACCTTGCTCCTGGTCAACCAGGCTCTCATAACCTGCCTTCCATTGGTGACCTTACTAATTCTCAACTAGACCAGGTACACTAACTAACTCACCTTCCCATACAAAGGCCTACATGTTAGCTTATTTCTACAGTTTTATTATGTGCAGACCTAATGAGCTACATGATGTGCATGAAAAGTGATACTCCAAATAATCATCCAAATGGCCTAAGATTATTATTGGGGATCTATCATGATACTTTATGAGTAAATCAAGAAGATTGTAATTTTCCTATCTTATTTGATATTTATTATATTTTCTGCAAAATTTGGCCACCTATGCTTTTGAACACCAAGTACAACTTTCTGATATGACATGGTCTTAACAAAATTATGACAAGTTTATATCATCAAAATAACAGTAAATACTGGAATTAACAATTTCCCAGAAAGGTTTTGACCTCTAGACAAAATATTGAACAATTTACTATAATGTTAAAATAAAGAAGGAAGTACTAAATTTAATCATCCAAAAATCATGATAAAATTACCAGAGGTTTAAGGTGACCAAAAAAGGCTTCTGACCAAAAATAATAATTTTATAAGTCTACTTGGTCACATAAATAAATTACTTAAAGATATTCAATATATGACACTTTGTGAATGATCCTAAATGAAATATCTTCCAATAATTTTATAAAAACTCACAGAACATTATAATGCCCTAAGATGTCTTCTGACCAATTTTCATAACTTTTCAGTGAGAAACAAATCCGTAAATAATTTTCTTGTAATTAAGGCAAACATTGAGGTTATGAATAAAGCCCAAATATATCAATCCAAAATTCATAACAAAATTATCAGAGATAAATGTTCCTAAAAATTCTGGTAAAATTATCTAAGGCTTATTACCACCCTATTAAGTGGTCTACCAATGTTCAAGTTAATCCAAGGACATATGACCCCATGTCCTTCTCAATACTCAAAGGGTAACCCTAGGGTTTGTACTAGGGTTTATGGGCATATCCACCCCAAACCACCCAAAACCACTTGTGAGTGGGTTATATATGACTACAAGTCAGTGGCCAAAGTTTCACCACATTTGGATGAGGAATGGTCACTCACTCCACCTAGTGCACTTTTGACCTAATTTTCACTTATGAGACCACACTTTGGTCACACCAATACCTAATTAAATCAACCCCAATTGGGCTGACATTTTTACCAGGTTCATATAATGACCCTAAAAATCATCCACCAACAGTTTGGGTAATTATGACATCATTAGACTCTAAAATTAAATCATACATGATTTATTAAATATTTACAAAAACTATCAAAAAATGTTTTCCAAAAATTCCCATTTTTGGATATGTCAGAGGTATAGGTAAAAGTGACCCCTAGTCCAAATCTTAAGTCATTTAGATGGCTGGATTGATGAGGGAACTCAATTTAGTCTCTGGCTAACCCTATGTATAGACTGCATCATTTGGAGTGATGTGATCCAACCACTGATTCAAATGGGTTGAAATTAATTTTAAAATAAAGTAGACTTCAAGGGATACAATTTTTATGTTGGCCGCTTTTCAAGACTCAACCCCTAAGAGCCTTGTTTGTATGATTTAAAAGAGTGCACAGTAAAGGGGGAAAATAACATTTTAATAATTAAAATCATAAAAATTATAAAACGTGAGATCTAACGGCCAGAGGATCCTCTTTCTCCTGCAGCCGAAGGCCATGATACGCCCGACCTGGAACCTATTCCAGCGGCTTTTGCCGGCGATCCAGCCCCCTCCCCGGTCGGCCACCACCACCACCACCTCTGTTGGGGTGGTGGCTATCGCCGGGAGGCGGCACGACCGCCAAAGGGGCGGTTTCCGGCGAACCCGAGAATCCATTTTCATGGCTTTTTCCTTGAAAATTTCGAATTAGATACGGCTTGTTTGAGCTCGATTTCGACTCCTAACACCTTAGATATCTAGCACATAGGGAGGGGAGGAGAAGTGGACCTTCCATTGGTCATAGTGTCAAGTATGGTGGTGGAACTCCGTTGCCAACTGCCTCTCTTGATTTCCACCTCCTGATTTCGATTCTCCAGCAAAATACTTGATCCAAAGCTCTATTACGACTGCTTGGAACGTTTGAAGCTGATGAATGGATCAGAAATTGGAATGGGGGCTACATAGGGGAATTTATAATTTTTCCATGGGAGGGGAGGTGAAGGGGTGGTCGACCATGGTGGTTGGGCTCCTCCATTGATGGTGGCTGGTTGGATTCAATGGGAATTCATTCCTCATGCACTAGTGAGATGAATGGAGGGCTTGGGGAAGGGGGAGAGTGTGCCCCATGGTCTTCCTCCATTACTCTCTCTTTTCCTCTTTCTCTCTCCTCCATTAAGGGGAAAACTCCCATTTTCTCTCTCCTAGTCACCATTTCCAAAATTTAGATGACATTCCATGTAAATATCAGCCTCCTAAAGTTAATGGGCCACTCAAATTGGGTTTAGCTCAAGTGGCTTGGGCTTGGGTAGGTCATTTAGGCTAGTTTGACCTATTTTAGGGTTGAGTTGACTTTGGTCAATTTGACCTTTTGGGTTGACCTCAATGGGTCCTTAGTCACCCATTGGCCTCTCCTAAGGTCTAGGTAGACTTGGGTAGGGTTGGTTTGACACCTTGTAGGCCACTTGACCCTTAATTAGGGCACTTTGACCACTTTAGGGTTAGGGTTGACTTTGGTCAACTTGACCTCTTTAGTTGACCCCAATGAGCCCTTAGTGACCCAATGAACCTTCTAAAGGGCTAGAAATGTTATGGTGGGTTCAAAGAGTCAAGGTGAGGCTCTAAAGTCAAACCCTAGGTTAGGTAATTGGAAGGTGTTATTTGCAGACCATGGTGATCTTTACCTTCATGTCGAAGTTCACATGGTCTCTTAGAGCTTCCTAGGATTTTGTCATGAACTAGTCATGATAAAATAATCTTAGGCGTCTAGTTGAAAATGGGATGATACACACAGTCCCTGTACTCGCCTAGTCAGCATTAGGCGAGGAGGCACCATGTGTTGGGTCAATTGATCACAATGTCCTAGATTTGAAAAAGGCTCACATGTCAATGGTATACCCATGAATGTATCTAATATATGTTCAAGTTCATTTTATGCAGGTTGTATACTGTTACATTGATTAGATAGGCAGTCAGAGTCACAATGACAGTTGGACTCAAGACAGGTTGCCGAACAAGCAAAAAATTGGCTAAGTCTAAAAGCATTGAGTGAACTCACTTCACTCAATGCCAGAAAGGGAAAAGTGTTGACAGAACTCTATGCAATCAAAGCCTCAGTGTTGCTGACTAGAAATCTGTCTAAGGACAGAAGCGTTAAGTGAAGGCAGTTCACTTAACGCCTACTCAACTGGATTTTAGATCAAGTATAGAAGCATTGAGTGAAGACAGGCCACCCAACGCCTCATCAAGAAGATAGGCAAAGTCCAGAAGCATTGAGTGTAGAAGCTGCACTTAACGCCTTCATGCAAAGAAATTTCAACCAAGTCCAGAAGCGTTGAGTGATGAAGGATCACTCAATGCCTTAACAGTTAAACTGCAAATGTCAAAAGTGTTGAGTGCTGAAGGCTTACTCGACGCCTCAAGATGCAGAATTCTGCTAAGTATTTCTGTGTTGAGTGATAAGGCCTCACTCAAAGCCTATGCAGATTGTATGGAAATTACTAAGTCCATAAGAGCTGAGTCATGCTGACGTCATCAAGAATTCAAATATCGTGAGATTTGCACGCTAGATGACATAAGGCATTGCATGCCTTTAGTACAACATTTAATGAAAAAGTGATGTTGTAGTTGCTAATTTCGGATGGTTCATACTGTGCATAGAGCTGCTGAACGGAGATCAATAAAATGACATTTTCGAGAAGTTAAAGCAGAGCTTTTTGGTCATCTTCTTCCTCTCGATTAAGAAGAAGTCTTCCTGGAACTCATTCTAAAAGTGAGTTTGTTAACTATAGACATAAGTTGGTTTTTGAAGAAATAAAGAACTGAAGATTTAATTTATCTTCAACAGTAAGATTAGAAATCTCGTTTTCTGAACAAGAGTAAAAGCAGAGCTACTTCAGGTTGCTGTTCATATTCAAGGCCACTATAATCAACTATTACATCAAAGGCTTGAAGGTACAGGACTCTGCAGTGTCTTCTCAGCACAAGCTAAACTACTGAAGATCTAAATACTTGATGTTGTAGAGAAGTTTGGGCTGAAGTTTTTCAGTTCAAGAAGAAGAAGACTCAGAGAATCTTTTTCTCTAGAGTCAATCACCATCAAACTCAAACTCTTTATATAGAATCATTATTGATCTGAGTTGTAAGCCTAAAATCTAAAGACAGAGAGGTAGGATTTGAGTCAGATCTGAGCTGTAGGAGATTTATTGTCTCTGAGTGTAGGGCTAACCTTCTAGCCTGAGTGGTAGGACTTTTGTGATAAGCTTAAGGTAGGTGATATGAAGGATCACTGAGCTATAGAAGTAAAGTTTACTCTGAGTGGGTAGGGCTTAGGCCTGAGGTAGGACTTGGATGAAGTATGAGAGATCTTGAGGAATCTGTGTTATAAGATCATTGAGCTAAGATTTGGAGAAGATTTACTTGTCTAACACACTAGTAGAAAGGAGGGAGGGAAAGTGGATGCACTCATACCTTGGGGAACCATTATAACTACTGATGTGTTGATCTGTGTTCTTGAAAGCCAACTCAATAATCTAACTCACAAAACACCTATTCAAATAATAGTCATAAAGACTTGAAAATCTATTCACCCCCTCTCTAGGTATATAACTATTATTGAAACAAAGAATTTAAAATGGTATCAGAGGGAGGTTGTTCAAAAAGAACTTAACCGTCTGAACATATCTCTAAAAGTAGCTAAAGATTAATTCCATGGGTTCAAGTGAGAATCACAAGGAGTTGAGCCCCATAAAGCTCCATATCTACATACAAGAAAACTTTAGATTTTGGAAAGAAATGGTTATGGTATTCATGAAAGCCTCAGACCCTAGGATCTTCATTACAGTCCAAGAAGGACCTTTCATTCTCATGAAGGTCTTTGTCTTAGATGCCAATGTCCAAACTCCAAAGAAGTATACTGAAATGTCAAAGGATGAAGTCATCTTGGCAACTATGGATAAGAGGGCACAAAACATCATTGTTAGTGTCATAGATGACTCCATATTCCAGAACCTTGTTCACTACAAAACAGCCAAAGAAATGTGGGACTCTCTCATTGTTTATATGGAAGGGACAGAGGAGGTGAGGGATGACAGAAAATCCCTCCTAAATCAACAATATGAAGCATTCAAGCAAGGGAAGAAGGATACCATAGCTGAATGATATGAGAAGTTCTTCATAATAGTGAACAGTCTGATCACTTATGGTAGACAGTTCACTAATTATGAGCTGAATGACAAGTTCTTAAGATACCTAAACAAGGAATGAGATATCAAGATCTGTGCCATCAGAGAAGTTAGTAACTTGGCAAACACATTGCCTCAGAACCTGTTTGGGAAGCTTCTTGTAGTGCCCCCCAACCTTTGGCCAGGTCTGGCCGGAGGGGCACTATTTGCCCAAGACGTCAATGTAGTGCTCCCAAGGGGTAACGACCTGCCATATCTAAGCACTAGTTATCCGTCCTGCATTGCTAGTATCATAACATTCACAATACATCAGATATACACAAAAGCATTAACAGGAAACCACTAATAAGTATATATAATACCAAATATATTTACATGAGTACTAGAGTCGTAACCTAAGTTCTTATATAAGCTCGTAGGCTGTACAAGTTCTACTCATAGCATCTCACTCTCACTCTCTATCCAGCTCACTGGTACTCATGTCTCGAAACTCTGAAGACATTAGTGGTGCTTTTGCTCGGGTAGTCCTAACCACTAGCCCATTCTCCTGCGGCAAGGGGTTGCTATGATGCTCTGTTTCTTGTGAATGGTCATTTAAATAACCATTAGTCACATGGCTAAGTGGAAGCAAAACCCCTCCCCGGATCCATATCCTGGGGATGAGCACACACTCACCCAGTAGTATAAGATAGCCAAAACATGAGAGGGTTAGCACAATATTTTGTATTTTTAATCTAGGAGCAGCAATAAAAGAAGGGTAGCATAACTGAAATGACAATAATATTAACATCAGTTATGATAAGGGCTCAACTAGTATACCAGCACACAAGATATTCATCTCCTGTATCCTATCGCAGGCATTCACAACCGCACACACACATCCTTTCACAGACATTCACAGCTGCGCACACAAGTCCTATGTCGACATAGTATGGACCGCTTTTGTTCTTGTAGGGTAGCGAGCCCTGTGGGCCTCACCGATGTGGCCGTCGGTGACACTAGCCAGTCCTGTAACTTCTGGGGGTGGTCATACTAAACAGCCCCAGGCCCCAACGTACAACCTCATGTAGTATTGGATGTGAGAGACATCCGACGATATAACATTTTGGTTTATCAGTGGAGGAAAACCCAACGGGGAAAGATAACGGCCAATCACCCGTGGTACCCATCTCTTCTGTCGCCTTAAGTCGTCAACCTTCCCGCACCTGTATGAATGGTCTGCGGAAGGGACCGACTCGCCACAATTCACCGCAAGTAATTTACAAGCAATCAAACAGATAATTTTATTAGCACATACCGGGTCTGTGGCGGCCTGCCCTACTATGTTTTGAACTTTGGGCGGCGGCGCTCAGCTCAACTTTCGACAAGGAGCGTGGGAGCTCTTTATTTGAGGCTAAACCTGGAGGAATACCTCAACTCCGATTATCCTCATCTAAGTCTCGACCTTAGTAGGCAACTGCTCGTTAGAGCAGGATCCGACTTAAAATAGTAAATTGCAGAAATAAAAAGCGTTGATTAAAGCTACTGATTATGAAGGCTGGAAAATTTAAGTGCTGGAATGACTAGTATGAAACTGGAATAGTACTGAATTGAAAGTACCGAATTGAATTTGACCAGTACGAGACTGGAATTGAATTGAAAGTACTGAACTGAACTTGACTAGTACGAGACTGAAGTTGAATTGAAAGTACTAAAATGAACTTGACCAGCACGAGACTAGAATTGAAAGTATTGAAATGAACTTGACCAGTATGAGACTGGATTTGAAGTACTGAAATAAACTTGACCAGTACAAGACTGGTATTGAAAGTACTGAAATGAACTTGATCAGTATGAGACTAGAGTTGAATTGAAAGTACTGAAATGAACTTGACCAGTACGAGACTGGAATTGAAAGAACTAAAATGAACTTGACCAGTACGAGACTGGAATTGAAAGTACTGAAATGAACTTGACCAGTACGAGACTGGAATTGAAAGTAATGAAATGAACTTGACCAGTACGAGACTGGAATTGAAAGTACTGAAATGAACTTGACCAGTACGAGACTGGAATTGAAAGTACTGAAATGAACTTGACCAGTACGAGACTGGAATAATCATAAATAAAAATGGTTAGTAGTCCGTTCACTCCATTCAGGAGGCTTCAATTCCATCTCCGGTCCTTTTAAAATCTTCCTTAGGTTACATCCATTATTAAGATCCGATAATTTGGTTGCCCCCCTTTTTTTGTTTATGATTTAATCGGATCAAAGGCTTTTTTCTTATTATCCGTCGAGAATAATTAGCAACTTGCGACTCATACTCCACTTTTTGTGTGTGCCCAATTTACCCAAGATTCGAGGGTCTCGACGGTTTTACGAAATCTCAGAACACCTTAAGTTTGGCTACTTGCCTCAGCCACTCCCGTCGATAGTATAAATGAATTTATGATTTAGATTAGGAAGGATTGTCGTGCGCTCCAATTTTTATTTCCGGGATAAAATGGGTGAAATAAATTTCGAGCATGACCTTAGGCTCTATAATTTGGGAAAAATTCATTTCTTATCACCATGACTCCAAATTCTGATATAATATTTGGAAGAGCCCAAAGAGAGTCTAGAAATTTTTCCATAATTTTCCCACAAGTTTTGGACTTTTAATTTGGCGAGCCGGACGGCTTAATGCACCACTATTTCTTCACAGCGCATCAGCCGCAGATCTGCTGTGGGGGTACAGAAATGGGGGAGGGGGGGGGGGGGAATTGAGAAAATCTCTACCGTCCATCTCATCACCGAAGATGGACGACGACCATAAAGAGGGGTGACCTCTTCTTTGAGAAAGAATTTTTTTTTAAAAAAAGACTTTTAGGGGGGGTTTTGACCAAAGTCAACCATGGGGTGGCTCCCTTTTGATGATCAAAATCAAAGTGGGTCCAATACACTGGGAGTCGAGTCAAAGTTGGGGTATTGCGTCATAATTGGTGTGTGCATGCTTTTCGGTGCACGAATATGCTTGATTTTACCATGGGTTGACTACTCGTGTCGGAAATTGACCTGGACAAACTTAGTTGACTTCGTATTGACCATACAAGTCCAATGCCACTGACCGAGATTGAATTGAAGTTTGTTTGCTAAATATTCAAAATCTGTGCGTCGTAGTGCGCTAAAACGGTCAAAATGTGTATATTCGTCATTAGACTTTGGATCGTAACGCAACGAGTTCAAATGTGTCTGTATCGGCTATCCAAAGCCATAGGAACTTATAGAACTCAAATCGAAGCTTTCTAGCTAGATATCCCCTGTCTAGGGTTACCTCCTACCTTGGTGTGGGCCACAGGTAGAGGTTCAGGTCACTTTTATTGGGCCCACTAGGGCTCTGATGGCCCAATAAAAGTTTGGATGTTACACTGCTATCCCATGAGATGCAGCTGAACTCCAGGAAAGCTGAAGAGGAAGTTGCCAGATCTCTCAGCAAATAAGAGACTATGGCCTTCAGAGCAGAAGCCACAAGAAGAAGCAGGGAAAAAACTCCTTCTTCACCAAGGAGAGTTGCTAAGTTAGAGAGCTCAGATCCCAGCTCCTCTGGAAATGAGCTGTCAGATTGAGAAGTAACACTATTCTCCAAGTAGTTCAAGAAGATGCTGACCAGGAGGAGATAATGGAAGAATAAGGGCACTTCAACTCCTCATCATGGAAGCCCTGTCCTAGCAAGGACAAGTCCAGAAAAGACCCCTCTGGGGAAAGGTATGACTCCAAACAAAACAAACATGTTAAGACTAATTTTGTTTGCTACTATTGCAACAAGAGTGGACATGTCATTGCTGACTGTTCAATTAAAAGGAAGGAGCTCATAAAGTCTGAAGGCAAAAAGCATCACAAGGATAAGAAAGAGGAAAAGAGCAGCTTCTTGGCCAAGAAGACTACCAGCCTATCAAACAGTGATTTTGAGTCTTTAGAATTAGATGAAGAGGAGGCCTACAATGGTCTCATGACTATTGAATAAGAGGTTGAATATCCTGCTACCCCATCTGGCATAAGGGCCCCACTGTCCTCTATTGACAGTGACTGTAAAGAGGTTGAGGAGTTCAGTCTCATGGCCATATCAGAAGACAATCAGGACAATCTTACTCCTGATGAGGTATACTATATTCCTTGATCTCCCTCTATCTATAAATCTGGCTCAGATTCTGAAGCATTCACTTCCTCCAGTGGGAATAATGGCTCAGAATCTGAAGACGATGTCAATCAATTGATTGACAAGTATGGTTCAATTCTAGATGCTCTGAAGAAGATCAAAAGGCTTATCAAGAGACAAGCTAATGATATTACCTCCCTACAAGAAGCTAATTCCTTATAGTCTGAGTCAGCACCCTAGCTAGCTCAGATGAGGAGGGAAGTTGGCCAACTGAAAACAATCTCAATTATCCAAATTGGGACCATTAGCCAAAAAACAAGATCATCATGGATCTTGAAGAAAAAATTCTCAACGAGAAGAAGATTGTGGCTGAATTCTCCAAGCCCAAAACTGTGTTGCCACTGATTGACTCCTTCACCTCTCAAAAGGATAAGAGAGTGTTAAGATTTGTCTCCACAATACCTCAGATTTGTAGGAGGTCAGACCTTGAACTAAGATGAATTAAGGTGTATTTGATATTGTGTTTAAGTTATATGTGTGCAGGTCCTTATTGCCAAGTGTAGACCAATGTCAGTCTATAATGGGTCACCAAATACAGGACCATACAATGTAATCCCTCATTGTGTGATCCAAAGTGTTGGCCCATGTATAGCCTCTCTATTGGGATACACTTCCTATACATGCACTTGGATTGGTGGGCTGAAGTATGAAAGTTTATTTTTTCAGAAGAATTTTTCAAGTCCACATACTCGAGTAGCTTCCCTATATACTCGAGTAAGTGACTTAATACTCGAGTAGATCCTTAGACATACTCGAGAAGACTCTGTATACTCGTGTAGATAAGCTTATACTCGAGTAGATAGTTAGTCACTCGAGTAGGTCATAATTTATACTCGAGTAGATCCTTCTGTTCTTAGATCCAAAATTTTCTCTAAGTCCACATACTCGAGTACCTCTTTTGTACACTCGAGTAAGTGAGTCTGTACTCGAGTAAGTTGGATTACATACTCTAGTAGACTGTATTGTACTCGAGTAGGTGATAACTTGTACTCAAGTAGTTGGTTAGTTACTCGAGTAAGTGTTCTGTTCATACTCGAGTAGATCTGCACTTCTCATCTCAGAAAGTTTCTAAGTCTACCTACTCGAGTAGTTCCCTATATACTCGAGTAAGTGACTCTGTACTCGAGTAGTTGTTTTCATACTCGAGTAGTTTAGTGATTACCCGAGTAGTCTTCCCAAGATACTCGAGTAATTCATTTTCCCCTCACTCGAGTATCTCCAACTCTTCTACTCGAGTAGTTCTTCTATTTTATCTGAGAAATTTTCTCTAAGTGTTTTTACTCGAGTATATACTCTCATACTCGAGTAGTTCTAAAATCACTCGAGTGTTGATCTCTGAATCACTCGAGTAGCTTCTCTTCTTATACTCGAGTATGCTCCTCCTATCCACTCGAGTATATAACATCTTATACTCGAGTATGTCTCTTCTCTGTCTCGAGTATATCTGTTCAACATTCCTGAAATTCTCCAAGTACAATTTCGCTGTGTATTTCGAATTAATCATTTCTGATTGGTCCACATGTCATCCCTAATTAAATTTCTGACCGTTGGAGTCCACCTATAAATAGGTCCTCTCAGATTTGAATAAAAATAAGCTTTACAGAGATTATTATTTTAAGAAATAAAGAAGTTCCTGTGAACCCTAATTTCTCACGCCGCCGCCATTGACGTTCACGGAAGAAGGTCTGGATCGACGATCTCCGATCGCTGCTTTCAACTCTGTTTCTCCAGAGATCCAAACAAAAGATAATCACTCGATCTCGCCGAGCCTCAAAGATTTCTGATCTATTTTCTCGATCGAGGTGATTCCGTTTTTCAGATCTGTGGATCTCTCTCAAGTCGTCTTCAACATAATCTGATCAAGCCAAAGTTCTCAAGGAAGAAGACTATCAAAGATCCAGATCTGTGCAATATATTGTTTGTATTTTCTTTTCAAACAAATTTCATTGTAGGAGTTTTTCTCCGAGATTTGTAGGAAGGCTTTATCTTCCGAGTGTAGATCCGGTTTGGATCGAGTTTTGTAGGAACGTGGTTCCGAGGTGTAGGATTGTTTTCAATCCGAGATAGTGGAGTAGCCGAGTCTAGTGGTTTGCTAGATCGGTGAGGAAAGTGGGCGTACCCAAGATTGGGGAACCACTATAAATCTCTTGTCGTCTGTGTGATTGCTTGATCTGTGCTGTGTTAATTTTTTATTCCGCATTTGACACGCATTTCACCTATTCACCCCCTCTAGGTGATTTAGGTAGACAACTTAGTTCTCTCAATTGGTATCAGAGGGAGGTTCATCGTTAAAAGGTTAACACCTTGATCTAATCCTTACCAAGTTGTCTCAAGAAAAATTTCAAGCATGAGTAAGACCAAGGATTTTGCTAAGCTCCCTATCTGCACCAAGAACAATTTTCCTATGTGGAAGGAAAGAGTTAAATTCTTTATGGAAGCAGTAGATCCCCGGATCTTCATGATTATTGAAGAAGGTCCCCACATTCCTATGACCACCTCCACCATAGATTCATCTAAGAAAGTTCCCAAGAAATTGATGGATCTAGATAAGGACGAGATTGCACTTGTCTCTTTGGACAAGAAAGCTAAAAATATTATCGCAAGTGCAGTCGATGACTCAATGCTGCAGAATCTGATTCATTGCCAATCTGCCAAGGAGATGTGGCAATCCCTAGTGACTCTAATGGAAGGTACAGAAGAAGTGAGGGATGATCGAAGGTCCATACTGAACTAGAAATATGAAGCCTTCAGGCAGGGTCATAAGGAAGGCATAGCTGACACTTTTAAGAACTTCTTCAAGATAGTAAATGGCCTAAGAGTTTATGGACGTGTCTTCACCAATGGGGAACTCAATGACAAATTCTTAAGATCTCTAACCAAGGAATGGGACAATAAGGTATGTGCCATTCGGGAGTTTGGAAGGTTAGCTGAGACGGACCCGCAGAATCTGTTCGGAAAGCTTATGTCTTACGAGCTACAAATCAACTCAAGAAAAGCTGAAGAAGAGATAAGCAGGTCTGCATCCAAGGAGAAGTCTGTCGCTCTAAAGGCAGATAGCTCAAGAAAGACAAAGGCTAGCTCTCCTGCCCCAGTTCCTGAAGCTGATGAAGAAGAATCATCTGAACCAAGCTCATCTGGCTCAGAACTATCTGAAGGAGAGTTCTCATTGCTCTCCCGGCAATTCAAGAAATTCTTAAATAAGAAGAAGCAATGGAGAGGCAAAGATGCCTCATTCAGAAGATCACGACGTGACGGTGATCAGCGAAAGAAAGGCTCAAGTAGCCATGACAGGTATAACTCTAAACAGAACAAACAGATTTCAACTGACATCATTTGTTATTGTTGTAATAAGCCAGGTCACGTCATCGCGGACTGCCCTCACAAGAAGAAAGAGGGCGGCAGAAGAGAAGAAAAGAAATCCTCATACCACAAGAAGAGGACAGAGAAGAGTCTAGTAGCCAAGAAGAGCAAAACTCTCAGCGACTCCGACTCATCTGAGTCGAGTGAAGAAGAGGAAGCTTACTTTGGGCTCATGGCTCACTCAGATGATGAACAAGTCCCCCAGTTCACCGGGGAGGTAAAATCTCACACTCCTCTCTCTGATTCTGATGATGATAATGAGCAAGAGGGCTATTCCTCTGAAGATGAATCTGAACTCATGGGTCAGTATAATGAGTTACTCACAGCTTACGAAAAATGTCGTAGAGTAGTGAAAACTCAAGCCAAAGAGATAAAATCTCTACAGGCTAGTGAGAGCAGCTTGAGAGAAGAAGTAACCAAGACTAACTCTCTTCAAGAGAACTTCAATAGTGCTATGGAGGAATACAATCAAGCTCTCAAGCACCTCGACCTTAAAGAGGAAATCATCAAGGAATTGGAACAACAACTTGAGGCTGAGAAGAAACTTGTTGAGAGTTTCTCAAAGCCTAAGACAGTTCTTCCACTCGTTACTGAATTCTCAGCTAAGGCCAAGGGTGCTGGTTTAGGCCACATTGGTTCTTCTAGTAAATCCTCTAGGAGAAACAAGGCCAAGAGAAAGAATAAGGCTGCTCAGAAGGCTCTAGCTGAAGAAAAAGGGAAAGCTCCCTTGGAACCTGTTCTGTTCAAGAAAGTTATCTTTCCTACGAACGAACTTGACTATGAGTCTACCTATGGACACTTTTCTAGGCCGATCCCTGAGAAGCCTAAGTCAAGATACCAAGGCTGGACTCGTCCTCGTAACTTTGGCGAGAGTGTCTTCAAAGCACCTTATGAAGAGATTCAACTTCAGAGCTATGGTCCTTATAATCATGGCCATAACATCAAGAAGACACCAAAGGTAAAACCTATTGTGGAAAAGCCTATGAAGGAGAAGACTTCATGTTGCTGTCTTCATCATGAAGCCTCCTCCTCCAAGAATCAGGTTCCTGCTAGAACATCACTTCAGAAAATCAAGCAGGAATACACTAGACAAAGATACAACAGGTTCGACTGTTGGTGTTGTGGCAGAATTGGTCATTTTGCCATCGATTGTTGGTTCAATCCTAGTAATGCTACAACCCCTCAAGTTAGCAACGTGAGAATGACCACTCATGAGGCTAATACTCGTAGGGGGAGTTTTCTAACTCGAGACCAAGGACCCAAACGTGTTTGGGTTCCTAAGGCTAAGTGATTGTAATTGCAGGTATGTCCAAAGGCCACCAAAATGCCAATCTGGTATTTGGACAGTGGATGCTCTCGGCATATGACCGGGACAAGAAGCCTACTCCAGAATTTCACCTCAGTCTGCAACGGACCAAAGGTCATCTTTGGAGGTTCAGATCGAGGGATAACTAAAGGCTATGGTATGATTTCTAACGGTAGCGTATCCTTTTCGGATGTAGCCTATGTTGAAGGATTGGAACACAATCTCATCAGCATAAGCCAACTATGCGATAAAGGATATGTAGTTGAATTCCATGCTGACAAGTGTTTGATAAAATCGGTTGACAACATGGAAACTGTTTTATCAGGCACTCGAAGCAGAAATATTTTCTGTTTAAATTTCATTTGTATAGACTCTTCGACACCAATGTGTCTTTTAGCAAAAAGTAGTGCATCTCCTGCTGACCAATGACACAAGAGACTAGCTCATATTAATTTCAAAACTATTAATATATTATTCTCTCAAAACCTAGTACGTGATGCACCTAATGTCAAGTGCGTTACGGACAGTCCTTGTCACGCCTGTATTAAGGGAAAGCAAACAAGGAGTTCATTTAAAAGCATCATAGGCAAGGATTCCAATAGAAGCTTACAACTTCTCCATATGGACTTGTTTGGTCCACTGCAAGTTAGAGTTTGGGAGGTAAGGAATATATGTTGGTCATTGTGGATGATTACTCGCGCTTTGCGTGGGTGTTCTTTCTGAAACACAAGTCAGATACCTTCAGTATTTTCACCAACTTTGTTAGGCAAATCCAGAATGAATACAACTGTTCCGTAGTCAAAATCAGAAGTGACAATGGAACGGAATTCAAGTCTGGAGCCATGACAGAATTCTGCGAAAGTCAAGGTATCTTTCATGAGTTTTCCTCTCCTCGCACTCCACAACAAAATGGAGTAGCTGAGAGAAGGAACAGAACACTCATAGAGGCTTGCCGGACCATGTTGAGTGATGCCTCACTTCCAGAATACTTCTGGGCTGAAGCCGTCAACACCGCTTGTCACGTGCAAAATCGAGCACTCATCAACAAGAACCATGATAAGACTCCTTACGAACTTCTAAAAGGCAGGAAACCAACCATTTCATACTTTAGAATCTTTGACTGTAAGTGCTTCGTACTTAACAACGACAAGTATCACACTACCAAGTTTAGCGAGAAAAGCTTTGAAGGTATTTTTGTAGGTTATAGTAGCCATAGTAAGGCCTATAGAGTATTCAATAGAAAAACTCTAGTGGTAGAAGAGTCGATACATCTTGTATTTGATGAAACGAGTCTGCTGCACAGTAACTCGTCTAGTGTGCCTATTGTAGATGCAGGTACAAAGTTGAAGGAACTTAGCTTGGATGAAACTACTAAAGATAAAGACGAGACGTTCATCAAGATCACCTCTACAACCCCTATTGGAGAAGTAGATGATCAAGATGAAGAACACATCCCAGCTGAAGATGTAACTCCAGTGGCTGAAGAGATCCCAGATGCAAGGGCTTTAGAGTTCAGACACTTGAAGGATCATCTCGTTGATCAAATCATAGGAGATCCTCGGGATGGCGTCAGAACTCGTCGAGGTACAACTAACGAGAATTTACACTTAAGTTTTCTCTCACAGGTTGAACCAAAGAAATTTGAGGAAGCCAACTCCGACGCATCCTGGATTCTAGCCATGGAAGAAGAACTGAATCAGTTCAAACGATGCAAAGTTTGGACACTTGTTCCTAGACCCAAGGGTAAGAACGTCATTGGGACAAAATGGGTCTACCGGAACAAGATGGACGAAGATGGAACCATTATAAAGAATAAAGCCAGACTTGTCGCAAAGGGATATCGTCAAGAAGAAGGAATTGACTTCGACCAGACTTATGCTCCAGTGGCAAGACTGGAAGCGATCAGGTTATTTCTTGCCTACGCTGCACTTAAGGGCTTTACGGTCTATCAGATGGACGTTAAGTCCGCCTTCCTAAATGGTGACATAAAGGAAGAAGTGTATGTAGAGCAACCACCAGGTTTCGTTGATTCAACTTATCCTAATTACGTTTACTTATTACAAAAAGCTTTATATGGTCTTAAACAAGCTCCTCGAGCTTGGTATGAGACGCTGTCCACCTTTCTTCTTGAGAACAAGTTCACAAGAGGAAAGATAGACAAGACATTATTTCTTAGGGAAATAAAAGGCAAGATTTTGCTAGTGCAAATCTATGTCGATGATATTATTTTTGGCTCTACAGATAACAACCTCTGCAAGAAGTTTTCTAAACTTATGCAAGGGAAGTTTGAAATGAGCAGTATGGGAGAGCTGAAGTATTTCTTAGGGCTTCAGGTGAAACAATCTGAGGATGGAATTTTCATCTCACAGACCAAGTTCACCAAAGAGCTACTCAAGAAATTCGGAATGGAGAATGCAACCTCTATGAGGACTCCAATGGCCCCAGCTATGTCTCTGGACAAGGATGAGAAAGGGAAACCTTTTGATGAAACCAAGTACAAAAGCATAATTGGGTCCTTGCTCTACCTTACCGCAAGTAGACCGGACATAATGTTCTCAACATGTGTATGTGCTAGATTTTAAGTGAACTCTAAGGAATCTCATTACATTGCTGCAAAGCGAATCTTGAGATACCTCAAAGGTACACCAAATCTTGGCTTATGGTACCCAAGAAGTAATGATAGTGAACTAATTGGATTTTCAGATGCAGATTTTGCAGGAAGCTAAGACGACAGGAAAAGTACTTCCGGGACTTGCCAATTCCTCGGAAGGAGACTTATTTCCTGGAGCAGTAAGAAGCAGAACTGTGTTACCATCTCAACAGCTGAATCAGAGTACATCTCTGCAGGCAGCTGTTGTGCACAGCTTCTCTGGATCAAAAATCAGTTTGAAGACTACAACATGAAGTTCCAGAACATTCCTTTGTTTTGCGACTCATCCAACGCTATAGCAATCGCCAACAACCCAGTCTCCCACAGCCGGACCAAGCACATAGAGCTTCGTTATCATTTCATCCGGGAGCATGTGGAAAATGGAGACATAAATCTACAATATGTTTCCACAGACAGGCAAGTTGCAGATATATTCACCAAGCCGCTGGACGAGTCCAAGTTCTCGTTCTTCAAAACGGAACTCGGGCTGCTCAACAAAGAAGACTAGTGATGGACTCACAAATCAAGAAGATATCAGTGGTGTTGGCTGCTCTGAGTTAAAGATTTCAGTGGCAATATACATCTCCCAAGGAAAATTGTCTTTCAAGTAATATATACTCGAGTATATCCAGACAGATACTCGAGTAAACGGGAATTTCTCAAGTAAAAGGATTTGCATACTCGAGTACTTGACAACATACTCGAGTATTTGACAACATACTCGAGTACTTGACAACATACTCGAGTACTTGACAACATACTCGTGTACAAACTTGCCCTACTCGAGTATGCTCTGTCTAATACTCGTGTATGATGTTACCTACTCGAGTATACGACATTCATATTTTGGATTTCAAATTTTTCTATTCGCACCGAGCTATTTGCCGCTTCATTCAGGTATGAAATTATTTTTTTTAAAACCTAATTAGGATTATATATATAGAGAGAAAAATCGGGAAACCCCTTTCCACTCCTCATTCTCTCGAGTAGCCGCCGACTCTTCATCTTCCGGAAAATCGCAGAGCATCGTCGTCTTCGCCTCTCTCTTCCCCCAGAATCGCAGATGGCCCCCTCTTCTAAAATCGGCATTGGCTCAGAACTCGCCCCCACGGGTATAGCCGATCTTTCAGATGATTTCCGAAATCTTCTGATTTTGTTCGAGACCGCCGGACTGTCGTTCGTTCTCCAGACGCCGTGCCGAATTATTTTCCCAGCTGTTGAAGAATTTTATCAGAATCTGAAGGTAAAACGAAATGGCAAGCTCCTGAAATCCAAGGTCAGAGGGATAAACATCCGACTGGACAAAGGCTCCTTAGCTGCTCTGTTACAACTGCCAGTAGTAGATGATGATGCCGAAATGACTGCTGAAGATTCAGTAAGAGCTAGTTTATTCTGTAGAGCTAACCCTCAAGCCCATTCCTTTAGCAGAGCTGATTTCAACTCAGAAGGAAAGTTCCTAGTGGATGTAATTGCAAAGGTGCTGTTATGCAAGACTTACTCCATTCGAGACATTTCTATGGAAATGTTTGACATAATGCAAGCCATTATCTGCCGCAAACAATTCCAGTTTGGATGTTGATCCTAGATAAACTCAGAGAAAGCATTAAGCATCCAAGTTTTGCCAGGATTATTTCCCTCCTTCTTCATGAAATCAACCCATCAGTCTTTGACTTATCCAAAGGGACTCCCCTCCATCACATGAAAAAGGTTTCTATATTCTCCATCCAGCGATATGAAATTAAAATTCTGAACACTGCCCAAGCATCCAAAGCTGCTGTCCCTTCAGTAGATTCCCAAGAAACCAGTGTACCTGATGACAGGATTCCATCTCCTCCTCCACTTCAAACTGCTGCTACCTCAGGTGCAATAGTTGAGGGGGAGCCTGCCTCATCTCATCCTCAGTACCCAGCTTCATCAGAACTCTCATAGCAAGCAGAAGTCAGGGATTCTACTCCTCCAGTTTCTCCTCTTCCAGCAGATCCCCACTCAGAGATTCCAGATCCAGCAACCCTCCTGTCTACTACAAAAGATATCAATAAATTGATTGATGAGCTCAGCTCAGATGCTCCCCTGTTTCAAAATGAATCAGTTGTACTGACTCCAGAAGCTCAGACTCCAGTGGATATTTCTCCAGCTCAGTCTCCTGTTCAGACTCCTGCTCAGACTCCTGTACAATCTCCTGCTCAGTCCCCTGCTGCAGAGAAAAGCCAACCAGCAACTATTCTTTTGTCTGATGACAAGGAAGTATCTCCAGAACTAGTGGAGGCCCCTCTGAGGACTTTGGACTTCACTATTCCCTCCTTCCTAAATGAAGAAGAATCAGTTGTCTTAGAATCTTTCAAGAGAGCTGAAAGCTCAGTGATAATTACTGAAATCCCTCCTTGGGTTACTCCTGCTCCTTCAGTCCCTGCCCCAACTTCAACTCCTTCTACTTCTTCAGATCTGGTAAGCAAGATTGAACAGTTACTCAGTGAATAAAGAAAGTACTTTGATGACTCTCTAGCCTCAGTAAATAACAAGGTCTCTACTCTTGAAAAGGAGATGAGTAGAGGCTTTGCTGAAATTCAAGCCAATACTAATGAGCTCAAGAGATTGTTTCAATTGGGTGGAAAAGCTATTGATCATACTATTACAAGTATAGGTGAACTGAGAAATCAAGCTAAAACTGTTGCACATAATCAGATATAATTGGACAAGAATGCTGAAGCAAATGTGATGAAAGTATGTGAAGAAGTTGGCACTTTCAGAGATGAAGCAATTGCCAAACTATCTGTAGATATCAGCAAGGGGGAGAAAATTGTCAAAGAACAAGTTGAAAAAGTAGTTGAAAAACTGTCTGAACAAGCTCAAACAACTGTGAATGATCTAGTCAAGGATATGAAAGCAGATATTCTATCTCAACTCCAATCTGTCAAATTCTACATTTATGATACAGCTGTATGGGTAAACAACCAGAATTTCCCCAATGCCCAGCTCAACCCTACTGTTGAAACCAGCAGAACTAGTTTCTCCTAAAAGCTCGGATCTAAGGCTGCAGCTCACGCTTACTTTCTTTGAGCAACACTCCTAACAGAACTCCTAAAGGAACAGACCGGGGGCTTCAGCTTGGAGGTCCCACCGCTTACCCGGAAGAACTGAAAATCCTTCCCCTCCCTAGCCAGTGCTGAGCTAGGTGCCTGAGTAAGAGGGAAAAAGAAGGTTCCACACACCCTCTCTCAGACACCTTACCGGTTTATTTATAGGCCTCAGGATTCGAACTGCAAATAACCAAATCAAGCACCTGTGAAATTACCTAAATACCCTGGGCTGGGTCTGCCAACAGCCAAACTCCGCTGTTCTGAAGGGCTATGAGCAGACCACCAAGGGTAAAAGAGTAAGAAAGGCTAAAAAAGGATGAACCGTTTGCCAACTGAACCGGTTCCCACCCAATTGCTGAACCGGCCTTATCTCTTCCTGCCGAACCGGTGCTTGGCGAGACCCTCCATCACCATATAGAAAATCTTCCCTTGACCCCTACCTGTCAGGCGAATGGACTCAACTTTGGCTCCTCCTGCCTAGCGCGAGTGGACCCACCTTTGGGTTCCTCTCGCCTAACACGGGCGGACCCAACTTTGGTCTCCACTCGCCTAGCGCGAGTGGACCCAGCTTTGGGCTCCACTCGCCTAGCGCGAGTGGACCCAGCTTTGGACTCCTCTCGCCTAGGGCGAGTGGACCCACCTTTGGGCCCCTCTCGCTTAGTGCGAGTGGTCTTTGCTTTGGGCCCCTCTCGCCTAGGGCCCTGTCTCCTCTTGAGGATTCTTCTAATCCCCTCTCTGCTGAGTTCCCTCCCGTGAGCCCGAGGTTGTACACAATCCCCGCTCTTTTCGGGGTTGTCCAAGCTCGAAAAGAAAAGTCCAATCGAGGCTCACGTCATCTCAGCGACTTTATAGCGGAATCTTTTTCGGGTGGGATTCTCCCCCCTGAGTCTATAAATACTGGGATCCTTCCCGAGTGCAACAGGCCTCCCCCCTTCATTTTAGCCCCCTTTACTTTCGTTGCTATGTCTCTTAGAAAAAACTTCCGTGATCGTATCGCGTTGGTGTGTCAGCGGAACAAGGCGAGCGCGGCGGCCTTAAACCTAATTCTCGCTCGTACTTCTTCCTCACCACCGCCCTCTTCCTCTCGCCCGAAGAAGGCGAGAACAACTGATCTTGTTCCCCCGTTGGGAGGACCCTTACCAGATCCCCCGGAGAGACGCATCCCTCCTACACCATCATTTCTCAAGGGAAAAGAGGTAAGATCCTTGCATACCTCCCCTGTTCGCTATCTATCTTTCATTGCTCCTTTTGCTGTTGGTTTTCAGAAAAGTCATGCACCCCCCATCAGTCTGGTAGCACACAAGCTCATCTCGCCGACCACCATCTAAACTCTGTCTCGCCTCCTCCTTCCACTCCTCCTACTCTTGGTGGGAAAAATGGCGAGCCTTCCCATGTCGCTGGGACCTCCCGCCACTCTGGTTAGGAATCTTCTGCCCTGGGCTTCAGCCTCTCTTGCTGCCCACCTTTGATTACGACCCTTATTCTGTTTTAGCTTTGCAGATGTGCGAGTAGACTCTTCTGCCGAGGACTCGCCTACTGAGGAGCGCCCGAGGCGAGCAGTCTCCTCCCCTCCTCCTCCTATGGACGAGATCGAAGATTACCTTGGCGACCCTATGGATCCGTTGGCGATGAAGCGCAGGGTGGCCGAGATGTTCCGAAAACATGCGATCATGATCCAAGAGTTGGAGAAAGACAAGCAAGCAGCTGACCGGCAGATTGATTGGTTGGAGGTGGAGGTTGCTCGCTTGACTTCTGAAATTGATGCTGATATTGAGATGGATGAGACCGACACCCAGGCGATTCTGAACGAGGTCGACCAACAACTCCGTCTCGCGCGTCGTGGCGTAGATGCGGCTCGTGCTTTTCACCTCCCCCACCGTCCTCCCTGCGCGAGGTCTCGCGGTGGGGGGCGCTGGCGATGGCATAAGGATTGAATCCTTTGCGCCACCTCGCGCCCTTATTTTCTTTGTACTGTTCTGCGTTTTGTAATAACGCTTCCTCTCGCGGCTACCGCCCGAACCCTTTGGATCTAATGAATAGGTCTGCTTGATATATGCGAGACAAACGATTTAATAACGCCTTTTAGTAGTTTCTTTGATAATTTTATCTCTCGTACCGTGCTTTTCTTCATTGCGACTTTTGCGTCATATCTATGCTTAAACCATTTTTTATTATATTTTTATGGTACTGTCTCGTCCCCGGCCTGGGACTTACGCTAGATTACACCAATCGAGGTTAGGAGAGAGAAAAGGACGGCCGCCTCTTCCCCTTCCTCTACACTATATATTTTTTTGCCTCTTCGTATTTTTTCTCTTTACCCAACAGGCTATAAATACCCCCCTATCCCTGGGGCCCGGATCATGCTCTCGATTTGTCTCCACGCCCTAAACCTTGCCTCTCTCCCCTCTTCCCCTCGCGAGCAGATCCTGTCAGCGCTTCGTCTCGCCTATTCTTCTCGCATCCCCCTTTCGCTCTCTTTGCCTAAAATGGGGAAAAAGAAGGCTGAAGAAGGCGAAGGGCGAAGCCGATGCGGGAGGCGGTTTGGTGACCATGATTTTCCTCCCGGCCGGATTTCCGAGGAGGACTACAACGCCTTCACTCGTGATTTCTTGCCGGAGGGTTTTGAGTCATGCCCTCCAATGGTGGGCGAGTCGATCAATACCTTTTATCCTGGTGAACTCGCCTTCCCTGTCCCGCATTTCGAGGCGGGGCTGAGGTTTCCCCTTTGGCCAGAGGTGAAACAGGTTCTAAAATACTTTGGGACTGTCCCTGCGCAACTGAATCCAAACGCTATCTCGGTACTTGTTGCCTTTGCCTGCTACATGCGCCGGGAGTGAATCGAATTCAGCCTGAACTCCTTCCGCAAGCTTTTTGTCTACCATGCCAATGCCGACGGCGTGTCCTACTTCACGGGGCAGGGTCTCAAGGTTTGCGAGACTCCCAACAAGAACCATCATTGGCTTACTCGCTTTGTCTTCATTCGCGGCAACATGGGAGGCATCCCGCTTGCGCCCGTGTCACCAGCCGAGGTGTTCTACACCACTCCCCAGGTTAGTGGCACGGACAAGCTCCTCTGCGACTTTTTCATTGGCAAGAACTTCGAAGTTCAGTTCTTGAGGCGGGGCCTCGACTCCCTCCTTCCTGTGCTTCCAGGCGAAGGTAAATGCTGGGGCCCTTTATTTTCATCTAGGTCTAATGAATAGTATTTGTAAACGCCTCGTCTCGCCTTTTCCAGGAGAAAGAAATGTTCCCGCCCGCCCGCCTTACAAAAGCAACATCAAACCCTCCAAAGATGTCGCCCTTGCCACGATGGCAGCTGAGGCGGCGAGAGAAAACCTGCCCCCCTCCCTGAAGAAAAGACCTGTCGAAGGCTCCGCCCCATCTCGCCAGAGTCCTTCAAAGAAAACAAAGGTCAAGAAAGGAGCAGCCCTTCCTTCTGGAAAGGCGAAGCAAGTTCCTGCTGAAATGGTAGACGCGTTGGGATCCTTATCCCCCATCTCTCTGGGGTCCCAATCTCCCCAATCCCCTTCTCGGCTTCTCAATCAGCGGGCCGTCTCGCCGATTGGCGGGACGGGTCAACCTGATCCTCTTGCTGACAACCTCCCCTCTAAATCTCCTACTCGTGAGGTGGGCTCCTCCAGCCGCCCGGCTCCTTCCACCCATCTGAACTTCAACATGGGCCCTGTGATCCTGGATGTTGTTGGCGAGCCAACCCTGATATGGGACAAGGAGGCGAACCGGGTCTCCATCTCTACCCTCCTTCCCCCCTGGATAGAGCGAGACCAACCTACGGCTCATGCGCGCGTTTTCTCTGGGCTTTGGCCTCTACGGTGGCGCAGAGCGAGAACCCGCCGCTGAGCCCCCCTCGCGGGACTTGATCCTGAGGGCCGCGCAATCCCAGCTGCGCTCGCTGGAGCTCTCACACCAGGTCTCGCGCCGTCTGATTTACAATAACAAAAGCTGGAGGGATTCAGAGGCGAATCTGGTGGCCGAGCGCGAGAAGTCTACGGACCTCGAGAAACGGTTGGCCGTGGCCGAAAACCTTCTCGCCAAGGCTCGGGGTGGTGTGGTGAGTTTTTTCCACTCTTGATTCCTTCCCTTTCTTTGTCTACCTTCAACTCCCTCTAATAAATAAACCTCTCGCAGGATGCCGAGACGGCCGACAGGATGCACTCACGCATAGCCACTCTGGAAGGGGAGGTTAAAGGCATGGAGTCCGAGATCACTCGACTTCAGGAGGCTGCTCTCTCGCCTTCTCGCGTGGTGATTCCCCAACCTCCTTCCTCTCATTATTCTCATGCTGAGGTTGTGGAACTCTGCAAAGACGCCAATATCCGGACCGCCGAGCTAATCGTGAAGATGATGAAGGAGATGGAAGTCATCAGGGAAGGCTGCGAGGAGGTCACTGCCCGCGACCTGGTACCCGAGATTTATGGCGAGGAGGAAGACGGCCCGTCCTCCAGCGCGGAAGAATAGAAGAATTATTTTTCAGCTCTTTTGTATACCCCCCTTTTTTTGGACACTCAGTACTGAGACATTTTGTACTACGACCTTTTTTCGTATATACATATTTTTGTTTTTAGGACATCTCGTCTTTCTTTTCATCTTTCCTATACGCCTACCTTTTTCTTTATTTGCGGAACGGGATCACGACTTATCTCTCCTACCGATAGAGGGGCTAGCTTTACCCGTGGTGTGAGTGGGCGGGCCCTCGTTGCTCTCGCGCAGGGATTGCTTCTTCTCGCCTTGCTTCTGGACACCCCTGGCGCGAGTGGGTCTCGAATCGCTCTTATAACTAGTTTCGTTTGCGAGACGAGGGTACTCTTCTTCTCGCCCTTTGGTCGAAGAGCAGACCCCTTACTCTAGGTGCGAATAGTCATGTCCTCGCCGTAGTTGCGCAGGGATTGTGCCCCTTCCACTCGCCTTGCCCCTGGACACCCCTGGCGCGAGTGGATCTTGAGGGACCGACTCCTCCCTCCTCTTCTACCTTTAGGACAAGGACTCTGCCTTTGCTCAAATTATGGATTATCTTTACATGAAACCCCCACTCATATGCTGCCCCTTACCCAACCTCCGAGTGAGCCTACAGACCTGCCAGCTCGATGGTAGCCTGGACAGCGGGTCTTCTCGGGGTCTCCTCTCCAAAACCAACTCCAACCACCGAGTGAGCCTACAGACCTGCCAGCTCGATGGTAGCCTGGACAGCGGGTCTTCTCGGGGTCTCCTCTCCAAAACCAACTCCAACCACCGAGTGAGCCTACAGACCTGCCAGCTCGATGGTAGCCTGGACAGCGGGTCTTCTCGGGGTCTCCTCTCCAAAACCAACTCCAACCACCGAGTGAGCCTACAGACCTGCCAGCTCGATGGTAGCCTGGACAGCGGGTCTTCTTGGGGTCTCCTCTCCAAAACCAACTCCAACCACCGAGTGAGCCTACAGACCTGCCAGCTCGATGGTAGCCTGGACAGCGGGTCTTCTCGGGGTCTCCTCTCCAAAACCAACTCCAACCACCGAGTGAGCCTACAGACCTGCCAGCTCGATGGTAGCCTGGACAGCGGGTCTTCTCGGGGTCTCCTCTCCAAAACCAACTCCAACCACCGAGTGAGCCTACAGACCTGCCAGCTCGATGGTAGCCTGGATAGCGGGTCTTCTCGGGGTCTCCTCTCCAAAACCAACTCCAACCACCGAGTGAGCCTACAGACCTGCCAGCTCGATGGTAGCCTGGACAACGGGTCTTCTCAGGGTCTCCTCTCCAAAACCAACTCCAACCACCGAGTGAGCCTACAGACCTGCCAGCTCGATGGTAGCCTGGACAGCGGGTCTTCTCGGGGTCTCCTCTCCAAAACCAACTCCAACCACCGAGTGAGCCTACAGACCTGCCAGCTCGATGGTAGACTGGACAGCGGGTCTTCTCGGGGTCTCCTCTCCAAAACCAACTCCAACCACCGAGTGAGCCTACAGACCTGCCAGCTCGATGGTAGCCTGGACAGCGGGTCTTCTCGGGGTCTCCTCTCCAAAACCAACTCTAACCACCGAGTGAGCCTACAGACCTGCCAGCTCGATGGTAGCCTGGACAGCGGGTCTTCTCGGGGTCTCCTCTCCAAAACCAACTCCAACCACCGAGTGAGCCTACAGACCTGCCAGCTCGATGGTAGCCTGGACAGCGGGTCTTCTCGGGGTCTCCTCTCCAAAACCAACTCCAACCACCGAGTGAGCCTACAGACCTGCCAGCTCGATGGTAGCCTGGACAGCGGGTCTTCTCGGGGTCTCCTCTCCAAAACCAACTCCAACCACCGAGTGAGCCTACAGACCTGCCAGCTCGATGGTAGCCTGGACAGCGGGTTTTCTCGGGGTCTCCTCTCCAAAACCAAGTCTAACCACCGAGTGAGCCTACAGACCTGCCAGCTCGATGGTAGCCTGGACAGCGGGTCTTCTCAGGGTCTCCTCTCCAAAACCAACTCCAACCACCGAGTGAGCCTACAGATCTGCCAGCTCGATGGTAGCCTGGACAGCGGGTCTTCTCGGGGTCTCCTTTCCAAAATAAAATCTTCTTGCTTTGAGAAGATAACTACTTGAAATTGTATGGCAGTACCAGAAGGCCTTGCCAGGTTTGCTAATATTGGAAAGTGAGAGAGAAAAACAAAGAAACTACATCTCATTCAGAATAGATAATGATCATAAACAAAAGTATTAAGGATAGAATCGCTTTAGATCGTCGTCGCTTCGGGCGCGATCGAGGGGCGTCCCGTCTACATCTTGGAGGTGATACCCTCCTGATTTCAAGACTTCTTTTACAATAAAAGGACCTTCCCAGTTGGGGTTGAGCTTCCCTACAGAAGCCCCTCTTCCTGCTGCATCCACTTTCTTGAGGACCAAGTCTCCCTTCTCAAACTGCTTGACCCTGACGTGCTTATCAAAATATCTTGACATCCGGCGCTTGACCTCCTCCTGTCGGATAGATGCCAGCTCTCTAAGCTCCTCCACCAAGTCAAGGGAGAGCCTTTGCTCTTCCCCATTATCTACCAGCCACTCCTCATCTCCCCTCCTTGCCGCAGTTACCCTAGGTGACTCAACCTCGAATTCAACAGGTATGACGGCCTCAGAGCCATGGGAAAGTTTGAATGGCGTCTCTCCCGTGGCGGAACTTGGCGTGGTCCTCAAGGCCTAAAGGACGGAGGGGAGCTGCTCCACCCAACTTCCCCTCAAGTTTTCTACCTTTTTCTTTAAGAGATTCATGATGACCTTATTCGCGGCTTCCACCTGCCCATTGCTTCGAGGATGATGCACTGAAGCAAATCGAAGGTCTATACCTAGTCGCACGCAGAAATCCACGAACTCTCTGCTGGCAAATTGCGGTCCGTTATCTGTGATAATGGCCAAAGGGAGCCCATGCCTACAGATGATCTCTCCCCATACGAAGCTTTTGACCACCTGAGACGTCACCTTTGCCAATGCCTTCACCGCCAGCCATTTTGAGAAATAGTCTACCATGACCAGCAGAAACCTCCTCTGGCCACTGGCTTGAGGGAATGGACCCACCAGATCTAGCCCCCATATGGCGAAGGGCCATGGGGCTATAATCGTGCGCAACCTTTGGGCCGGGAGGAGCTGAAGAGGAGAAAATTCCTGGCACTGCCTGCACTTCCTTGCGAATTCCTCGGCATCCCTCCTAAGGGTGGGCCAGAAATAGCCCTGCCTCAACACCCTTCCCTCCAAGGTCCGACTCCCGGAATGGCTACCGCACTCTCCAGAGTGAATTTCTTCCAGCACCCTTGCGACCTCCTTCTCGGATACGCATCGAGCCAATAGACCCGACAACGACTTACGATATAAGATCCCTTCTTTCAGCAGGTAGTACGCCGACTTGTACCTGACTTGTTTCTTCTCGAGCTCTCCCTCAGGCAGACGTCCCGTCGTCAAGTAGGTGGTAAATGGATCCATCCAGGATCCCTGCTGATCTACTTCCATCAGTTCTCCCTCTTCGATGGAGGACCTAAAGAGCTCTGTCATGGTTCCTCCGGCCCGAGGACCGTGCTTGGCGAGCAGGTCTGCCCGAGTATTTTCCTCTCTTGGGACGTGTTGAACTGAGAAACTACGGAACTGACCAATGATCCTCTTTACCTTTGTTAAGTACAACTGGAGGGTGGGTTCTCTTACCTCAAATTCCCCTTCTATATGCCCTGCCACTATCATAGAATCCGTGGAGACCTTGATATCTCGTATACCGAGCTCATGAGCCAACCTCAGCCCTGCTATAATGGCCTCGTACTCCGCTTGATTGTTGGTGAGGGCGAAATGAACCTTCAGGGCCTGTTCGATCCGTGTTCCCTCAGGACTTACTAGAACCATCCCTCCTCCAAAAGAATTCTTTCCCGAGGCCCCATCTACCAGCATCTCCCAAGCTACTACGGGAGACGTCTCAGCCTCCTTGACCTCCACCGTGTAATCTACCAAGAAATCTGCTACAGCTTGCGCCTTGATAGCCAACCGAGGAATATATGAAAGGTCAAACTCACTGAGTTCTATCGACCATTTAGCTAATCTCCCTGAGTGCTCCACCCCTTCCAAAATACGGCGGAGAGGGTGGTCCGTCACAATCTGGATGGAATGGGCCTGATAATATAGCCTGAGCTTTCGGGCTGAGATAACGAGGGCAAAGGCTAGCTTCTCTAGAATAGGGTACTTTAGTTCTGCCTTTTTGAGGACTCTACTTACATAATAAATCGGAAATTGCTTTTTACCTTTTTCCCGCACGAGGACCGAACTCACTGCTCCTGCTCCTACCCCTAGGTACAAGAATAGAATCTCTCCTTCTCTCGGACCTTGGAGTAGCGGTGCCTTGGTGAGCTGCTGCTTCAAGGCTAGAAAAGCATTCTCGCACTCGGAGGTCCACTCGAATTTCTTCCCCCCCCCTCAAAGTTTGGAAGAAAGGTGAGCACCTTTCTCCTGCTCTAGAAAGAAACCTGCTGAGCCCCGCCAACTTGCCGGTAAGACGTTGGACCTCTTTGGTATTCGTTGGAGACCCCAGTTCTAGGATAGCCCTTACCTTATCCGGGTTAGGCTCTACTCCTGATGGGGTGAGGAGATGTCCTAAGAACTTTCCCCTACTGGCCCCGAATACGCACTTCAGCGGATTGAGCCTCATCTTGTACTTCCTTACAGTTGCGAACGTTTCTTCAAGATCCGCAATATGAGACTTGAGATCTTGGCTCTTGATCATTAAGTTGTCCACGTAGACTTCGAGGTTCCGTCCCTTTTGTTCTCGGAAGATTCGATCCATCATCCGTTGGTAGGTCGCCCCCGCATTCTTCAACCCAAAAGGCATCATGTTATAGCTGAAGCATCCATCCTCGGTGATAAAGGTGACATCCTTGATGTCCAGAGGGTGCATGCGTATTTGATGATATCCTGAAAAGGCATCTAAAAAACTCATTAGTGAAAAACCGATGGATGAATCAACCAGCGCGTCGATTCGAGGCAGAGGGTAACAATCCTTGGGGCATGCTTTATTCAAAATAGAGAAGTCGATACACATTCTCCACTTCCCTTCCCCCTTCTTTACCAGTACAACATTGCTCACCCACCCCGGATACTTGTTTGCTGATATGAATCCTTCCTGGAGCAGCTTTTCCACCTCCTCCCTGATAGGCTTGGCCATCCTGGAAGCGATGACCCTTTTCTTCTGCTGGATGGGACGAACCTTGGGGTCAAGGTTGAGACGATGGCATGCCACATCTGCGTCAATCCCTTGCATGTCGGCCGCGCTCCAAGCAAAGATATCAATGTTTTCCTGCACGCATTTTCGGATCTCCTCCTGGTCCTCAAGGCCAAGCTCTCCACTGATTTTGATCTTTTCTTTTCTTCCTTCTTTTGTTAAGATGTCCACCTCCTGTAGCTCAACTGCAGCCCTCAGCCTCGAGGGCTCTTCTTCTTCCTCCTAATCTTTCAGAATCTCCTCTTCCTTCCCCAGCCCCTCCTCCTGGCTTCCGAGCTCTTACTCTCCGCCCTCTTTTTCCTCCACGGCCATGTTTACTCTCTCTACGAACCTCTCCTCCACTTGCACAGGGCCTCCTCCCAGCACTGACTCTTCCATCTCTCCTATCTTTCTTTTCCTCCTTCTCACTTCTCTCCCTTCTCCTCCGACCCTTAACTCCCCTGCCATTACTGGCTCCTCCGCAATGCCACCTCCCAACTCCTCAACTCTACTCTCCTCCTGCTCCTCCCGCTCCAGTCTTCTCTCTAACTCCTCTGCATCACCCCTCCAAGAGATAGTGTTTACTGCCGTCACGTAACACTCCCGGGCCGCCTTCGGATCTCCCCTTACCCTGATCTGGGTCCCTCCTGAATTGAGTTTCAAACATTGATGAAAAGATGATGGTACACATCTAAAGGCACTAATCAAGGGGCGCCCGAAGATGGCGTTGTAACTGCTGGGAGCGTCCACTATCACAAAACGGCAGTTCCTGGACAGCCCTCCCAGAGTTACCTGGAGACCGACTCCCCCCTCTACTTCCTTCCTTTCTCCTGAGAAACCGAACAGCGGTCCGTCCGCTGCTAACACCCTCCTGGCTTCCACCCTCATCTCATTGAATGCCTTTTTGAAGATAACATTAACCGAGCTCCCATTGTCCACCAAGATCCTTGATACCGTGAAACTCTCGATAGCCGTACGAATCACCAGCGCATCACAGAATGGATCTTCGTGGTCTGGCAAGTCCTTCCTGGAGAAGGTGATCTTCTCATCCAGGGGCGGGGCTTGCAACATCGAGGCGACACCTCGACGGTACATTGTATGAAGGCTGGCCTTTCGGGCAGCCTCGATTCCCACCCCGCCATGAATCACCCCGATCCCTCCTCTATCCCCCACATCTGACCGATCTACACACCTATCCTCCTCCCCCACTCCGGTCATCTCTACTATCCGCGCTGGTGGCTGCTGCTCTCCCGCTCCTCTTCTCCCCTTCAGCTCTAGAAATTCTGGATAAGTAGCTGTCGCGTGACCTTCCTCCTCATGGAAGTCACAGAATGGCATAGCTACTTCCCCCTCCTGCCTCCCTTCTTGGTGATTCCTTCTTCTCCCTGCTCCTTCTCCTCCCCTTCCTCGCTCTCTTCCTCTTCCTCTTCCCTGACCTATAGCCATAGCTTGTTGAGGCGGGGGTGGGAGTGGCCTAGGACCATGTCTCCACCCTAGCTGTGGTAACCTTCCTGCTCCTCCCTGGTAGTAGTTCCTTCCCCCCGGGGGAAGACCTCTCCATTGCCCTTGAACATGGCCTTCCGGTTGCTTCCAACCCAACTCCTGATGTGCCGGCCCCCTTGGCTCCTCCCTTCTCCTCCCTTCCTGCTGCCTCGCTCCTCCTGGTTCTCTGGACTCTACCTCCGTCAACCTTGCTAGTTTCTTGGCAAAAGCCGGGTTTGCTGCCTCCATCGCTATCTCCTTGGCTACCCTCTCCATCAACCCTTCAAATGATAGGGGTGCCTTCCTGATGAGGCTCATTTTGAAGAAACCTTCCCTGAGACCTACAGTAAAGGCCATTTGGAGAGCAAATCCCGGCACCTCCTGAATGTCCAGGATTTCCTCTTGGAAGCGATCCACGTACTGGGCTAAAGACTCGTCTGCCTTCTGCTTGATCAGGAAGATGGACTCCGGGTTTTTCTTCCTCTTCTTCGAGGTCGAGAAGCGCAGCTGGAAGCTCCTACTCAAGTCCTCAAAACCATATATTGACCCTGCCGGGAGTTGATGAAACCAGTCCCGGGCCTTGTCCTTCAAGGTGATCGCGAAAAGGCGGCACTTGAATGCATCCGTCATCGGCCTGATGGAGACCGCATCTTTGAACCATTGCAAGTGTTGGAGGGGATCATCCTTCCCCACATAATAAACCATCTCAGGCTCACGGAACCCCTCCGGGACGGGAGCCGAAAGAACCAGCTCGCAAAAGGGTGACCCACTCGCCAGGGGTCTCACCGTCTCCACTCGCGCGATGAGGTCCACTGGCGAGACGGCGCTCGCCGGGCTGGGGAACAACTCCCTTCCTGCCAGATCTCGCCCGTTTCCTTCCACCATCTTCTCCTTTCCAGGCCGCCCCCCTGGCGCATCCTCGCCCACCCTTGCCGAGACAGCTCCTTCCGGAGGCGAGAGGCCCGGTGCCTGAGGTTGGGGGGTCACGCACTCGCCTCGCTGCGAGATCTGCTGCAACATCCCCATGATCCCCCCGATGGACGCCATGAATTCTTCTCTCCCAACATATCCTCCTGGGTTTTGGGACCCGCCCTCATCTCCCCCGCCCTCATCTCCTCCTCCCAGATCTCCTGCTATGAGATGATCCAAAGTTCTTCAGCGTAGGCTGCGATCCACGCTCACCGCACAAAAAAATGTTGAAACCAGCAGAACTAGTTTCTCCTAAAAGCTCGGATCTAAGGCTGCAGCTCACGCTTACTTTCTTTGAGCCACACTCCTAACAGAACTCCTAAAGGAACAGACCGGGGGCTTCAGCTCGGAGGTCCCACCGCTTACCCGGAAGAACTGAAAATCCTTCCCCTCCCTAGCCAGTGCTGAGCTAGGTGCTTGAGTAAGAGGGAAAAAGAAGGTTCCACACACCCTCTCTCAGACACCTTACCGGTCTATTTATAGGCCTTAGGATTCGAACTGTAAATAACCAAATCAAGCACCTGTGAAATTACCTGAATACCCTGGGCTGGGTCTGCCAACAGCCAAACTCCGCTGTTCTGAAGGGCTATGAGCAGACCACCAAGGGTAAAAGAGTAAGAAAGGCTAAAAAAGGATGAACCGTTTGCCAACTGAACCGGTTCCCACCCAATTACTAAACTGGCCTTATCTCTTCCTGCCGAACCGGTGCTTGGCGAGACCCTCCATCACCATATAGAAAATCTTCCCTTGACCCCTACCTGTCAGGCGAATGGACTCAACTTTGGCTCCTCCTGCCTAGCGCGAGTGGACCCACCTTTGGGTTCCTCTTGCCTATCGCGGGCGGACCCAGCTCAAGAAAATTCCTAAATTTCTGGATCCTCTTGAAGAAAATCCTCCATCAGGTGCTCCAGCTCAAGAAAATTTTCCAGCTCAGGCAAACTTTCCAGGAGGTGTGCCAGTCTTCTCACCCAGACCTGCTGGTGATGTGACTGAGCCTCCACTCTCTTATAATGATATTTGGCAAGATGAACTTCCTCCTAGTTCTCAAGGTGCCCCAAGGAAGAAAAGGAAATATGGTGACAGTGCTTCTGCTAGCCGTTCTGCACCTAGAAAAGAGCCTGCCCCAGCTTCTGAAGGTAGACCAGAAATTGTTCATACTGAAGTTTGGAGTCCAACCTCCAAATCTCTGATCCTTGATACCTTGAAGCTAGTAACAGATCTTGGTGAGCACAGAGATCAGTATTACAGTTATTCAGAATGGAAAGCTTATGAAGTATCCCAGATCAAGATCAGACTTCATGACAGGAATTGGGGATACAACAACCCAGCTGCTCCTCCTAGGCCCAGAACATATTTTCCTAAACCATTCAGTTACCTAGAGAGGCAAGAGCTGAAGAGAGAAAGAATGCACAAAGAAGCCCCTTCTTGAGTCAATGAGAATGTGGAAATGGAATTTTTAATCTGTTAAAAACATTTCTATATATATATTTGATTCTGATTATGGCTATCTTATTATTTATCCTGCTTCAGTTTACTTTATTTTTTTTTGAGTATATGTGTGTTGTTCTTTTTACTCTAAGTAATTCACCTTAGTGTAGAGGGTGCTGACATCTACAAATAGGGGGAGATTGTTGGGATTTGTCTCCACAATACCTCAGATTTGTACGAGGTCAAACCTTGAACTAAGATGAATTAAAGTGTATTTGATATTGTGTTTAAGTTGTATGTGTGCAGGTCCTTATTGCCAAGTGTAGACCAATGTCAGTCTATAATGGGTCACCAAACACAGGACCATACAATGTAATCCCTCATTGTGTGATCCAAAGTGTTGGCCCATGTATAGCCTCTCTATTGGGATACACTTCCTATACATGCACTTAGATTGGTGGGCTGAAGTATGGAAGTTTATTTTTTCAGAAGAATTTTTCTAAGTCCACATACTCGAGTAGCTTCCCTATATACTCGAGTAAGTGACTTAATACTTGAGTAGATCCTTAGACATACTCGAGAAGACTCTGTATACTCGTGTAGATAAGCTTATACTCGAGTAGATAGTTAGTCACTCGAGTAGGTCATAATTTATACTCGAGTAGATCCTTCTGTTCTTAGATCCGAAATTTTCTCTAAGTCCACATACTCGAGTACCTCTTTTGTACACTCGAGTAAGTGAGTCTGTACTCGAGTAAGTTGGATTACATACTCTAGTAGACTGTATTGTATTCGAGTAGGTGATAACTTGTACTCGAGTAGTTGGTTAGTTACTCGAGTAAGTGTTCTGTTCATACTCGAGTAGATCTGCACTTCTCATCTCTGAAAGTTTCTAAGTCTACCTACTCGAGTAGTTCCCTATATACTCGAGTAAGTGACTCTGTACTCGAGTAGTTGTTTTCATACTCGAGTAGTTTAGTGATTACCCGAGTAGTCTTCCCAAGATACTCGAGTAATTCATTTTCTCCTCACTCGAGTATCTCCAACTCTTCTACTCGAGTAGTTCTTTCTATTTTATCCGAGAAATTTTCTCTAAGTGTTTTTACTCGAGTATATACTCTCATACTCGAGTAGTTCTAAAATCACTCGAGTGTTGATCTCTGAATCACTCGAGTAGCTTCTCTTCTTATACTCGAGTATGCTCCTCCTATCCACTCGAGTATATAACATCTTATACTCGAGTATGTCTCTTCTCTGTCTCGAGTATATCTGTTCAACATTCCTGAAATTCTCCAAGTACAATTTCGCTGTGTATTTCGAATTAATCATTTCTGATTGGTCCACGTGTCATCCCTAATTAAATTTCTGACCGTTGGAGTCCACCTATAAATAGGTCCTCTCAGATTTGACTAAAAATAAGCTTTACAGAGATTATTATTTTAAGAAATAAAGAAGTTCCCGTGAACCCTAATTTCTCACGCCGCCGCCATTGCCGTTCACGGAAGAAGGTCTGGATCGACGATCTCCGATCGCTGCTTTCAACTCTGTTTCTCCAGAGATCCAGACAAAAGATAATCACTCGATCTCGCCGAGCCTCAAAGATTTCTGATCTATTTTCTCGATCGAGGTGATTCCGTTTTTCAGATCTGTGGATCTCTTTCAAGTCGTCTTCAACATAATCTGATCAAGCCAAAGTTCTCAAGGAAGAAGACTATCAAAGATCCAGATCTGTGCAATATATTGTTTGTATTTTCTTTTCAAACAAATTTCATTGTAGGAGTTTTTCTCCGAGATTTGTAGGAAGGCTTTATCTTCCGAGTGTAGATCCGGTTTGGATCGAGTTTTGTAGGAACGTGGTTCCGAGGTGTAGGATTGTTTTCAATCCAAGATAGTGGAGTAGCCGAGTCTAGTGGTTTGCTAGATCGGTGAGGAAAGTGGACATACCCAAGATTGGGGAACCACTATAAATCTCTTATCGTCTGTGTGATTGCTTGATCTGTGCTGTGTTAATTTTTTATTCCGCATTTGACACGCATTTCACCTATTCACCCCCCTCTAGGTGATTTAGGTAGACAACTTAGTTCTCTCAGAGAGGTTTGGGATTCAAGTAGAAATCTAGAGCTTCCCATTCCAAAGGGAAAGACAAAGCTCCTGTAGTGCCTTAGACCACCTTTCAAAAGGTAATCCTCCCTTTTAACAGGTAGACCAGGATATCATGTTTGGTCACTGGAAGAATTGGAACTCTTCCAATAATAATACTAATGTATCTTACAATGGAAGGAGAAAAGACATGAGTGTGAGTATACTAAAAGCTCCCCATAGGAAATCCAAATGGTCCATTATGGACCATTTGTATTTGGTGCTTCAGCCCCCACACTCAAGGATAAGGCATTGGCCTATTCTCAGGTTCCTGCAGCAAACACCCTGACTAAGGGTAAATCAGTCAGTAAGCCACACCTGGCTGTTTCTGAAGCCACAACTCTATGTCAGCACAAAGATGACATCTGTTGGTGTTACTCAGAGCCATGTGCATCCACTGGCAGACTAACCTTCAATCAGATACTTGCTGAAAGAAACAAGAAGAAGGTGCTGCTCTCCCCTCTGAACAGACAACTATTGATAGCTTGCGCTCTTCCAAGGCTGTTCAGAAGAGGAGATATAACAATCATGAATGTTGGTGTTGTGGCAAGGTGGGATACTTTGCCATAAATTGTTGGCACAACCCTAGTGTACCAACGATAAGGGTGAGTCTTCATATCATCACTGCTGCAGGTAGACATGTGCATTTTCAAGCTAACAAGAACTAAGGACCCAATCCTTTTTGGGTTCCTAAGGTAAACTAATCTGTGTGTGAAGGGTAGTCCAAGTATCCATATAATGCCAATATGGTACTTGGACATTGATTGTTCCAGGACATGATCGGAACAAGGATCCACTTTAAGAATTATACTCATGTGAATAATGGACCTAAGGTGATCTTTGGAGGTTCAGACAGAGGAGTCACTAAGGGCTATAATATGATCACCAATGACATAGTCTCCATCACAAAGGTAGCTTATGTGGAAGGATTGCAACACAATCTGATTAGCATAAGCCAACTATGTGATATTGGCTATGTCATTGTCTTCCACAAGGATGAGTGTCTAATCAAAAGATTAAGTGACCAAGAGGTCATTTTGACAAGAACTAGGAGTGGAAATATTTATTGTTTAAACTTCTTATGTTTAAGTACAGACTCACCAATATTTATGGCAGTAAATGAGAAAATCTCTTATTGTGTGCAATGACACAAGAGGCTTGCTCACTTGAACAATAAGAAAATTTGCAATCTCTTCAGTGAAGGGCTAGTCAGAAATAGACCCAATCTAAGATGCACCAAAGAGGGCATTTGCTCTGCATGCCAAAAGGGCAAGCAGACAAAAACATTCTTTAAGAGCATTGGGGCCAAGAATTCTGAGAGGTGTTTGTATCTCTTGCATATGGACTTGTTTGGTCCTATGCCAGTTCATAGTCTTGGTAGGAAAGTCTATACACTTGTGATAGTTGATGACTATTCTTGATTTGCTTGGGTTTTCTTTTTTAAGAAAAAGTCTAAAACCCTTAACATCTTTGTGACTTTTGTTAGGAAAATTCAGAATGAAAAGAACAGTTATGTGATCAAAATCAAAAGTGACCATGGTACTGAATTTCAGTCTGAAGGCATGACAAAGTTCTGTGAAGAACAAGAGATTTATCAGGAGTTTGTTTCTCCAAGAACACTCCAGCAAAATGAGATTGGTGAAAGGAAAAAAATAGAACTCTCATAGAAGCTGGCAGGACACTCCTCAGTGACACATCTCTCCTGGAATACTTTTGGGCTGAGGCAGTGAACAATGCTTATCATGTCCTGAATAGAGCTTCTATTAATAAGTATCACAAGAAGACTCCCTATGAGATTATAAAAGCCAAAAAACCAAATATAGCCTATCTCAGGATCTTTGAAAGCAAGTGCTTTGTGCTCAATAATAAGAAGTCCTACTTTACTAAATTTGCTACCAAATCCATTGAAGGAATCTTTGTTGGGTACACCAACCATAACAAAGCCTATATAGTCTACAACTTGAAAAATCAAGTTGTATAAGAGTCTATAAATGTTGTGTTTGATGAATCATCTATTATTAACAGTGAGCTACCTAACTCCTCTAGTTCTACAGGTGTGGAGTTGGAGATGGATAAACTGACCATCAAGGATTATTCTCCTACTGCCCAAGAGGAAGAGGATGGTGTATGCATTCTTGAAGAAGGACAAAGTACACAGGACATGAGTGAAGACCAACAGGATCTAGCCATTGAAGTTCAAGATGCTGAGAATAGAATGCCAGTAGCTGTCAGGCACTTGAGGGATAATCCAAGAGATCAAATCATAGGTGATGCTAGCCAAGGGGTTACAACAAGGAGCATAAGCCACAACATTGCTATGCACTCTAGCTTCTTGTCTAAGTTGAACCTAAAATGTTTGAAGATGCCAACAAAGACCCATTTTGGATTGTGGCTATGCAAGAAGAACTAAACCAGTTCAAGAGATACAAGGTCTGGAAGTTTGTTCCCAGACCACATAGGCATAACAACATTGGAACCAAGTGGATTTATAGTAATAAACTGGATGAGAATGGTTTTATAATCAAGAATACATCTAGAATGGTTGCCAAGGGATACAAACAAGATGAATGCATTGATTTTGATCAAACCTTTGCATCAGTAGCTAGATTGGAAGCTATAAGACTGTCTTTGTATATGCTGCACATAAAGGATTCACGGTCTCCCAAATGCATGTAAAGTTAGCTTTCTTAAATGGTGAGCTAAAAGAGGAGGTCTATGTTGAGCAAACCTTAGGTTTTGTTAACTCTAACCTTCTTGACTATGTATTTAAGCTTTGAAAAGCTTTGCATGGGTTAAAGCAAGTCCCTATTGCATGGTATGAAATCATGTCTAGCTTTCTCATTGAGAACAAATTCTTTAGGGAAAAGATAGACAAGACATTGTTCCTTAGGGAAGTCAAGGGTAAGATCATTCTAGTCCAAATTTATGTAGATGACATAATATTTGGGTCTATTGATGATGGAATTTGCAAGAGTTTGCTAAATTAATGCAAGGACAGTTTGAGATGAGCAGTATGAGTGAATTGAAGTATTTCTTGGGCTTCCAAGTTAGAATATCAGAGGATGGTCTATCCATCTCCCAGTCTAAGTTCACCAAGGAGTTAATTAAAAAATTTGGAATGGAGAGTGCCTCCATAATGAAAAATCTATGGGGTCTAATGTGTCAATAGACATGGATGAGATAGGGAAACCTGTTGATGAAACCTTGTATAGAGACATAATTGGCTCCCTCTTCAACCTTACTATAAGTTGGCAAGACATTATGTATGCTACATGTGTTTCTGCTAGATACAAGGCTAGCCCTAAGAAATCTCAGTATTCTGCAGTAAAAAGAATTTTGAGATATCTCAAGGGCACACATGATCTTGGTCTAGGGTACCCTAGGAATAATGAATTTGAACTAATTGTGTATTTAGGTGCAGACTTTGTAGGTTGCATAGAAGACAGTAAAAGAACCTCAGGCATCTGTCAATTTATAGGAAGAAGATTAGTGTCTTGGAGTAGCAAGAAGCAAACAAGTATTGCTGTCTCAATAGCTGAATCAGAGTACATCTCATATGGTAGTTATTGTGCACAGCTACTGTTGATTCAACATCATCTTCAAGACTATAATATCCAGCTAAGTAGAACTTCAATGCTTTGTAATTCTTCTAGTGCAATCTCTATTTCTAGGAATCTTGTGTCTTATAGCAGGACAAAGCATATTGAGATTAGATATCCCTTTATTAGGGAGCATGTAGAAAAAAAGACAATTGTCTTGAGTTTGTGCCCATATATAAATAGGTGGCTTACATTTTCACTAAGCCACTAGATGAATCCAAGTTCAACACCTTCAAAATTGAGTTGGGCATGTTGAAATTAGTATAACTTCAGTATTTTCATGCATATGTGTTGCAAGCAAAATTGTCTCTTACAGGATATCAAGGTAGACATGGACTCAGCGCACTCAATGCCTGAAATTGCTCTGAAGTAGTGTAGGCTTTCTAAGCATACCACTGGACCAGTCTTGAGAAAAGAACAAAATCTCAAAGGAAAGTTTTTGGTAGATTTTGTTGGGAAAGCTCTGATCTGCAAGACAGGGTCCCATGACAAGATATCTAGAAAGATGTTTGAGCTGATGACAAGGATAATCCTATCCAAGAGGACTGACTGGGGGAAGGTGCTATTTGACAGAATTTTAGAGTGTATCCCAAAGACAAACCTGGGAAGAATATTGTCTCTGTACTTGCACAACACTGTTTCAGGGATCCTCAACATGAGGCTAAGAACAAAGATCCATCACACAAGGAGGATGGAATCAAAGTTGTTTGACAGGTAGGACAGAGTCTTGCTCCCACATCAACAATCTTCTAACAAGAAAAAGAAAGCAGTCATGGTCACTGAGGAGAGCACTGGAAGCAGCTCTTCTGAAAGCTGTGAAGAAGAGCCACATGATCCTCAGCTATCTGACTCATTTGAAGAAGTAAGAAAAGACATTATTGCTCAGGTTTCAATATCTTCAGAACCTGCAGCAAGAACTCAGTCTGAAGAGATTCCTACTGAAATAATGAAAATGTTGACTGTCCAAGTCAGTGGCTCCCAATCAGAGAACATCCCAGTATAGGTAGCTGAAATGGTGACTGAAGGTATTGTGGACAAGATCTGTGCAAACACTGAGGGGGAGACTTCCCAGATGGTTGAACCTACTGAAGTGGAGACAGTTCAATCTATTCAAGAACGGCTAGATTCCTTCTTTGAAAATATACAGAACGGGATTGATCAAACTCCAGAGGGTCCTGAGGTAATCCTATTCTGTCCTCAAGTTGAAGGGGAGCAAGTACCTGATATAATGATTGAAGATGCTTCAGACATTGTTGTTACAGAGCAACAAATTCTAATGGGGAATGCAGAGATTGAGGGGGAGATTCCAACAAAGATCCATGCTCAAGAAACTGAGAAAGTTATCGAAATATCTGAGGTTGATAAACCTGTTGTTGATGAGCCAAAGAGTGATGCTGCTGATCACTCTTCTGAATATATGAAAGCTGATTCTGATATAAGGGAGGAAGCAAGGTAAGAGCAAATGACAGGTAAGAGCTCATTCCTAGATTTGTAAGAATTCAAACAGGTAAATGGTATACATATAGTTGTATTTGATGTATGTTTAAGTTCATGCATACAGGTTGGTCTTTGTCATAATGATTGGACATATAGTTCAAGAGACAATGACAGGTGGACTTAAAGTGATAAGCTGGAAATTCAGAAAAATGCATAAGTCCTGAAGCGTTGAGTGTGACATACTCACTATACGCCATACAACTAATAGCACTGAGAGAAGGTTGGCAGTCAAAACTTTCAGTATTAAAAAGGCAGAAATGTGGCTAAGTCCACAGGCATTGAGTGAGCTCAACTCAATCAATGTCATATCGCCAGAATAGTAAAGTCAAGGATATTATGTCAACGCCAAAGTATAAGGAGACAGAAAATTCGACTAAGTACAGAAGCGTTGAGTGAAGCTCATTCACTCAATGCCAAGTAAAAAGGCTTTGAGTCTAGTCTTTCTGTGATGAAACACGAATTTAGCTAAGTCCAGAATCGTTGAGTGAAGCCAGTTCACTCAACGCACTCAATGCCAAACTTCACAAAGAAGGCAAGATTGCAGAAAATCAGGCTAAGTATAAAAGCATTGAGTGAAGCTTATACACTCAACGCTTTTAAGCAGAAAGGGCAGAAGAATATGGCTAAGGCAAAAAGTATTGAGTGAGGCATATACACTCAACGCTCTCAACAGAGCTGAAATATTTCTAAGTCCAAATTCATTGAGTATCGCCTATTCACTCAAAGCCACTCAACGCCTAGCAGAGCTGAAGAAAATTCTAAGTCTAGAATCGTTGAGTATTGATTATCCACTTTTCATCGAGCTGAGCTTTGAGTTCGTCGAACAGAGTTAAGAGTTCGTCGAACTCAGCTTTCACTTTTTTGTCGAGCTGAGCTCTGGGTTCATCGAACTGAGTTTTGAGTTCGTCAAACTGAGGATTTTTGGAATGATGCTTGATTTTGCTAAGTCCAGAATGATGCTGACGTCAGCAAAGTCAACAAGTCAACGAATTTCAGATTCGTTATTTATATGCTGCAAATTGACATTAACGTCGCCGTCAGTCTACAGTGAATCTCAATTTGATTAAGCTGAGGTTTTAACCGCTGTTAAAACTGGTACACGGGTTAATCATCTCGCAAATTGTCGGGATTATAAATAGCAGCTGAGATTGAGATCAAATTAACTTTCTGATTAACATTAATTCATTTTGAAAACGAGAAACGGGAGTTTGTCATCTTCATCCACCATTGCTACAGAGCCAAGAACTTCAAATTGATAAATCTGAAGAGTTTTTGAGTTCGCTGGTGCAATAAACATCTGTTACAGCAAGTACAGAGGATATCTCTGAGGAAGATGAATCAGTCTAGGCAAGACCTAGGTGAAATTGCATCACAATTCAATCTGAGCCAAATCTGAGGATCATTTTCTAAATTGAAGAAGAAGATATCTGTGCCAGATTCTGACTGGACAGAAGAATAAGGCAGAGGAATTTCAATCTACCTTACATGTTAGTTGTTTAAAGATCTTCTTCCCCTCTTTCATCAACAAGAACAGAATCAAGATTCTGAGGAATTTCCAGCACAAGTCGCAGACCATTGAAGATCAATTTTCTTGTTGCTGGGAAACAGATAGGGCTAATATTTTCTTAGCCCAGGAAGAAATCGACTTAGGGAGCAATTTCTCTTGAATCGAATCAACATTACTTTTTCAAAATCTATAGATCTGTGATAGATCTGTGTTGAGGCCTAGATTGATTAGGTTGTGTGAGAGATCTATGTGATCTTATTGTATAGACTAAATTCTAAAGGCTGTGAGAAGGATCAGTGAGATCTGTGTTAGGGCCGTGGGTCTGTGATTGGATCCTTGTGTGGATCTGTGTGGGGCTGTTTCTCCCAGCCTATGTTAAGTGCAGTTGTGCCTGTGTTTGGTAGTTAGGAGATTACTGTGTGGAGGGATGTGAGCCTGTGTTATAAGTCTCAGTGGAGACTGAATGATCCGGTGGGATCGTGTTGCAATCTCTGAGAAGCCATAGTTTTTGGAGAAGAGCCTTGTCTAACATACTGTTAGAAAGGCAGATAGGGACGGTTTATGTACCCACACACTAGAGAATCACTATAAAATCTGGTGTGTTGTGTCTTGTGTTTTGCTGTGCTAAGTATTGTGTCCTTGAAAGCTAAATTATGTATACACAGTAGGACATAAGTTATAGAAGATTTTAAAGAACTATAAAAGACTGCAATAACCTATTCACCCCCCTCTAGGTGATTAGCTACCCTTGTAATCAAAGACTTCCAGGATCTATCCACTGAGATAAAGTCCATTAGATTTGAAGTTAATCTGCTGAAGGACAACACAGTGTCATTCTTCATGAGAGCTGCCCCAGCTATTACCCACACTGAAAACAAGCTTGAGGAAATCTGGAAGAAACAACTTGATATTATGCAAAATCAGAACATCACAACTTGCAACATGAAAATGGTCCATGAAGTGCATAAAATCATCATGGAAGATCATAAGATAACTCTGGAGAGGAGAATGGATGCTTGCACTTAGTACCTGAATAATCACCTGTTAGAGGTTAAGAACCATGCAACTATGGGAGTCAACTTTCTGGATGAAAGACTCTCTATTGCAAAGAAATCCCAGACTACAACTATTGGTGAAGAAGTCATAAAGGGGGAGAAGGCAATGATCAAGGCCAACAAGGATAATGTTGTTTTTGTTACCAATATAATCAGAGGTTCATTGGGGCTCGAATAATATTCATATGAAAATATTGTTCCTACTCCTATTACAAAAGGGCAGACAGACAATCAGCATGATTATCAGTAAGATGAACAATATGGTGATGATCAGTATGGTGATCAAGTTGGTGCTCAGTGGGCTGAGCCCTAAACTAATAATAAAATTCCTACATTTAACCCCACTACTGATCAGATAGCAAGAGCCAGATGCAAGTCTGCTGCTGAAGAGGAGGAAGAGGTTAGACTCAGTAAGAAGAGGTAGAAAGAAGAGATGGAAATTAGGCCAGAATTTGAGAAATAGAGACCTTAATTAAGTACTATCATATTGTGTGCTTGGGATCAAATCAAAGATAAGAAAATTGAATGGGGAAAGCTGTATATCTCCCAAGAATGGGAGAAATTAGAAAGAAATAAAGAGGCTAGGAGGAAGTTCAGAAGGGACAAGAAGTCAGGTGCAGTGCCAACAAATGCTCTTGAGCCCAGTAAATACTTTCCTAAGCCCTACAATTATTTTGAGAGATAGACGAAGAAGCAGACTGAAGATAAGGAAAAGGCTGCAAAGAAACCCAGCAGGGGGATAGTGATCAAGGAACCTGAAATATGAAATATTTTTTGGTTTCCTTAAGGGCTTTAGGATTGTGAATACTATTATAAGCACACTGTCTATTTATGATTATTGCCTTAAATGATAATCATATTTTTGTGTGTGTATCAATTATTGTTATTATATACTGTGAATGTTTATGATAGTGTACATCATTGACTAGGGTTCTGACTTCTTCAATATGAGGGGGGGGGGATTGTTGGGTCCATTGATCACAATGTTCTAGATTTGAAGAAGTCCCACAGGTCAATGGTGTACACATGATTGTATCTAATATATGTTCAAGTTCATTATATACAGGTCGTATACTGTTATATTGAGTGAACTCACTTCACTTAACACCAGAAAGTGAAAAGCATTGACAGAACTCTATGTAGTAAAAGCCTTAGTGTTGCTGCCTAGAAATCTATTTAAGGGCAGAAGCGCTCAGTGAAGGTAGTTCACTCAACACCTACTCAATTAGATTTCAGATCAAGTAAAGAAGCATTGAGTGAATACAGGTCACTCAACGCCTCATCAAGAAGACAGACAAAGGCCTGAAGCGTTGAGTGTAGAAGCTACACTCAACGCCTTCATGTAGAGAAATTTCAACCAAGTCCAGAAGAGTTGAGTGATGAAGACTCAACGCCTTAATAATTAGACTGCAAATGTCAAAAGTGTTGAGTGTTGAAGGCTCACTCGACATCTCAAGATGCAAAATTCTGCTGAGTATTTATGCGTTTAGTGATAAAGCCTTACTTAACGCATATGCAGATTGTATGGAAATTACCAATTCCACAAGCATTGAGTCATGCTGATGTCATCAAGAATTCAAATATCGCGGGATTTGCACGCTAGATGACAAAAGGCGCCACATGCCTTTAGTACAACATTTAATGCAAAAGAGATGTTGCAGTTGCTTATTTCGGCTGGTCCATACTGCACATAGATTCGTGTGACAGAGTTCAATAAAAAGAAATTTTTGAGAAATTAAAGTAGAGCTTTTTGGTCATCTTCTTCCTCTCGATTAAGAAGAAGTTTTCCTGAAACTCATTCTAAAAGTGAGTCTGTGAACTACAGACAGAAATTGGCTGTTGAATAAATAAAGAACTGAAGATTTAATTTCTCTTCACCAGCAAGATCAGAAATCTCATTTTCTGAACAAGAAGAAGAAGTAGAGCTACTTTAGGGGTATGTTCATCTTCAAGGACACTGCAATCAACTATTACATCAAAGGCTTGAAGGTACAATGTTGAAACCAAAAATCGGTCTCTTGTGGAGTTCACCCTTGGGGAAGGGGTGGTCGCGAACCTACTTCGATCCTGCAAGAAAAACAACAAGGAAAAAAGTGCAAAGGACTAGACCAAGGGCCCGACATGGAGGTCCCACCACACACCCGGAAGATCACTGAGCGATTTCCCTCCTTAGCCAAATGCCAGGCTAAGGTACCTCAGAAGGCGCTAGAAGACTGGGAGACAAGTAAGCATGCCCTCTAAGATACCCCTTGGGTCCTATTTATAGATTTCTAAAAACGGCCTGTAATTAGCCAACCTTCGCTGTTCTGAACAACTATGTGCAGTCCACTCAGGTCTGCCAATAGGAAGACTCCGCTGTTTTACCTGGCTACGGGAAGGCCAGCGAGGTAAAATGGTAAAAACACATCACAGAGTACAGGGCGAGTAGCCCTCAACAATCTCTACTCGGCAGGGGTGGTGAGTGCTCAATGGAGCTGGCACCCGCCATCTCCTCCTAGTCCTTGGCGAGCACGGGACTAGATGGCCATGCTCTCCTGCCGCGAGTTCATTGAACCGCTAGAGCTCGTCAAAATACCCAGAGTTCTACGAGAGGGAGAGAGCTCATCAAGAGGCTCGGCGAGTTCAAGCCCTCTTTCTGGAAGCATCCTACCCCGCCTGTGCGAGCTTGGGCTGTTGCTGAGCTCTCTAGGGCGAGTGCGAGCCGACGGATGCCGAGATGTCCCTCAACGCCAAGGGCAAGAAGCGTTGACAGAACTCACCTCACTCGATGCCTTGGCTGAAGGCGTACCTCAGATGGCATGCTTACTTGTCTCCCAGTCTTCTAGCGTCTTCTGAGGTACCTTAGCCTAACATTTGGCTAAGGAGGGGAAGCGCTCAGTGATCTTCCGGGTGTGTGGTGGGACCTCCGCGCCGGGCCCTTGGTCTAGTCCTTTGCTCTTTTTTCCATTTTGTTTTTCTTGTAGGAGCGAAGTAGGTGCGCGACCACCCCTTCCCCAAGGGTGAACTCCACAAGAGACCGATTTTTGGTTTCAACATACAGGACTCTGCAATGTCTTCTCAGCACAAGCTAAACTACTGAAGATCTAAGTACAAGTTATTGTAGAGAAGTTTGGACTGAAGTTTTTCAGTTTAGGAAGAAGAAGTCTCAGAGAATATTTTTCTCTGGAGTCAATCCCCATCAAACTCAAACTCTTTCTGTAGGATCATTATTGATTTGAGTTATAAGCCTAAAATATAAAGGTTGAGAGGTAGGATCTGAGTCAGATCTGAGTTAAAGGTGATTTATTATCTCTAAGTGTAGGGCCAACCTTCTAGCGTGAGTTGTAGGGTTTTTCTGTTAAGCCTGAGGTAGGTGATCTGGAGGATCACTGAGCTATATGAGTAAAGTTTACTCTGAGTGGGTAGGGCTTAGGCCTGAGGTAGGACTTGGAGGATGTTTGAGAGATGCCGAGGGATCTGTGCTGTAAGCTCTTTGAGCTGAGATTTGGAGAAGATTGCCTTGTCTAACACGTTGTTAGAAAGGAGGGAGGGAAAGTGGATGTACTCATACCTTGGGGAATCACTATAAATACTGGAGTGCTGATCTATGTTTTTGAAAGCCAACTCAATAATCTAACTCACAACACACTTATTCAAAAAGTAGTCATAAAGACTCGAAAACATATTCTCCCCCTCTAGGTGTATAACTACTCTTGAAACAAGGACTTTTATTAAGTAAGCGAGTTGAGAAGGAGATAGCAATGGAAGGGGGGCAAGAGGTCACTTCAGGGGAGCAAGCTATTCGCCGTCTTGCCAGTGGTTCCCCACTCAAGCAAGATGGTCCGACGAGATCCCTCAGCTCGCCAAGAAGGCTTAGGGATCTCTTTTTGCGAGCTCATCCTCTTAGCCCCGGTGCCAAAAGTCTTCATTGATCCAGTCATGTCCTTCTACATGGGAAAGGATGATCACATTCAATATGTGTAATGGTTCGAGGACAAAGTCTCTATCAGGCAGATGACAAATGCTTTCAAGTGCAAGTTTTTCACCATCACTTTCAAGTTTAAGACAAGGGATGGGTTCCACCAGCTTCCCTCAGGAACTATATGCAACTTCTAAGACTTGCGCTGTGACTTCTTGTTGCACTTCTTGACATAGAAAAAGAGGAAGAAGGGAGTTGAAGCCATCTTCCTGATAAAGTAAGGGTCGGAAGAGATGCTGGCGGATTACACCGATCGCTTCTAGGAGGAAATACTCTTGATCTAGGAGATCTCAAGATACACCCTGCACTCCTGCAGATGGACTACACTTTGGGATTACGTTAAGGGATGTTCAGGATGGAGTTGATAAGGGACCCCCCTATGATCTTTCGAAGAATTGATCGATTGAGCTGCAAGGGAGATCGAGTGTGAGGCAACCAATCCCGTGTCCGTCTCAGGGTTGTCCAAGATTAGAGGAGGCGTGGTGAAATCGCAGGGAAGTTATTAGTAAGAAGAAGGAAGAAGAAGGGAAGAGAAAAAAATTCAAAAGTTCCAGAGGTACAGATAGAGAAAATAACCATTGGATCATCGACCAGTCTGGAGGCTAGAAGGAGGACCAACCCAGATTCAAGGAAGAGGAGAATCACATGAGGAGGGAACCACTAGGCAGGGCAGGAACGGCTCAACCCTTCGGGATGGAGACCGGGCCCGAGTTCGCTGCCACCCCTTCCCTAACAAGTCATTACGATATTACGGGGAAGAGGTAGAGGAAGAGGAAGAAGAAATCGGCATGCAAGAGGAAAAGGGGGCGGCGTTGATCTTTTGCGACTTCTATTAGGAGTGAGGTCACACAACGACCACCTAACCCAAGTTCCTAGAGTTCTAAGGGGCGGTAAGGGCTAGAGGAATGAAGCCCCAGCCACTGTAGATCGTGGAAGCGGGAGTTTGAGAAAAAATATGAGTTGCGATAGAAGAACGATGCAAATACCGGGCCGACGTGGGCACCCAAGTAGGATCAGGGTAATCCATGAGGGAGTGGGGATTGAGGCCACTTCCAATGGGAGCCTCCAAACTATTTTTTGCCGGAGCATCGCTTCGACCTCACTGACCCTACCCCTAGCAGAGAAGATTACCTTCTCTTCTAAAGACATGCCAAACTATGAGGACTCGTTCTATGATGTCTTAGTGATCCAAACGGTCATTTTCACGGTCTAAAGGATCCTGGTCAATAGTGGGATTTCAATGAATATGATATTAAAGAAGGCCTTTGATGAGATGAAGGTGGAAGCTAGGAGGGTGTTAGATTAAGATGGACCCCTATTCAGGTTCTCTAGAAGAGGAAGGAGGTGGAAGGGGGAGTGGGGCTGTAATGTCCCACTTTGAGCTAAAACCCCTTGGTGCGTGTTTTGGTGTTTCCTTGGGTGGTTTAGGCTAGTAGGAAGGTGGGGGAAAAGGACACATACTTCAGGTAGGCTGTGAGATCAGGCTTGAGGAGTTTCCGTCAAGTTACGTTAGATTCGTAGGATTTTGCTGAATATACCTGACGAATTCGTTGAGTGATACTCGGTGAATTCATCGGAAAAAGGTTGGGTAATTTGGTGGAACAAGTATAATTCGTCAGATATCGTCGAGGATTTCCGACGAATTCGTCGATTGATACACGACATATACGTCTAATGGGAAGAGTGTTTTCAAAATGGTTCGACCGTTTTAGGGAAACTCGCCGTACGGAAGTACTGTTCATCAAATTTCATCGAATTTGCTTTAGAGTGTTAAGCTGATTCATCAAGATTAAACAGAGGATTCCTACGGTTTGTCGGATATATACAACGAATTGGACTTAGAAGATTTTCTGCCCAGGTTATGTTTGCTGATTAATACTCATGGACTGAACCAGGTTCGGTATATGTGCTGAATGACTCTTATGACTTGTCTTTTCAGTAAGTATATATTATGGGAGATATTGGGCGGTCAGATGAGGACGTGACATGTGGCAGAGTAACCCTAACTCCAATATTTCCTTATAAAAAGGAATGTTTGAAAACCCTAGCGTGCTCAATTTGTGATGAGAAGTTGGAAAACTCCATAGTTAAGCATGCTCGGGCTGGAGTAGTACAGGGATGGGTAACCTCTTGGGAAGTCCCTGTACTGCCCGCTTAACCAGAGAGTTTCGCTCATCAAAGAGAGGCTTATTGCACAAAGTATTCAGTACATCCCGTGATTGCCAAGATATATAATGACTTGCGGAAGACCATGTTCTGGCCAGGAATGAAGAGAGATGTGAAGTATTATGTTACACACTGTCGGGCTTGTCAAAGGGTGAAGGTGGAGTGCAAGAGCCCTAACAGATTATTACAATCATTGCCCATTCCAGAGTGGAAGTTTGAGGATATCTCCAAGGATTTTGTTCATGGTCTTTCCAGATCTCACTCAGGGAATGACTCAGTTTGGGTGATTGTGGATTGCTTGACAAAGTTGTCAGGTTTATTCCGATGAAGAAGGAGGCGCATGTTGACGTGTTGGTGCATCTCTATGTAGAACAGTTTGTTCGGTATCATGGGGTGCCGAAGACGATAGTCTCGGATCGTGATGGTCATTTCACCTCCAAGGAATGGAAGCCAGTTCAAGCATATATGGGCTCTCGCCTTACCTTTAGTATGACTTTTTATCCTCAAACAAACGGCCAGTCAAAGAGAACCATCAGAACTATGGAAGATTTGTTGAGATTATGCGCGTTGGATAGGGGAGATCTATGAGAAAGACTTTTACCATTGGTGGAATTTTCATATAATAATAGCCACCAAGCGAGCATCGGAGTGGCACCTTATGAAGCACTTTATGGTAGGAGGTGTAGGACCCCTTTATCATGGGTTTGAGATGAATCTCCTAAGGCATTGGGAGTGGAGTATATTGATGACACTAATGCTATGGTTAGATTGATACGAGACCGCATGCTAGAGGCTCAAAGTTGGAAGACAAATTACTATAATGTGAAGCACATGATGGTGGAGTTTCAAGTGGGTGACGAGGTATTCTTAAAGATCAGGCCAATGCATAGAGTGTCACGTGTGCGCAGTAGGAAGGAGCTTAACCCAAGATAAGTGAGGCCTTATGTTATATTGGAGAGGATTGGCCCTTTGGCCTATCGACTGAAGCTACAACCAGAGCTAGAAAATTTGCATGACGTCTTCCATGTGTCTTCACTTCAGAAAGCACTACTACGACCCGATCATCATGTCACCGTTACAAATGGTATCGGTTTGCATCGATCCTACAATAAAGAAGTCATTGAATGTAGTGTTATCCCAACTCGATTATTCGATTTGCGAACAAACCAGATTAGCGAAAGTAGCGGTATGCCAATTTGTTATTCACACTAAGTATGTCCACCCATTACCCTACGTTTAGCCAACCTAACCCAAATTTTTTATTTTGTATATAGATTCCGGTACATACAGAGCCGATGACAAGCATTCCTGTTCCTCTAATCCATACTCCATTCCAACAATCGGAGTTGGGGCAGACCTTAACTATAATCTTGGATGCCTTTAGGTCTCACCAGGCTCCGGTGCAACAACATGCCCGAGCTCTAATTGGATGAGTACCTTCCGAGCTCTTTATACACCTATCTACCGCGATACTGAATCGATCGTTCTTATAGAGGAATGGCTAGATGTTGTGCGAGAATTAATGGTCGGAATCAGATGCCCAGCTAGTATGGATGTTACTTTAGTTGTATTAATCTTAGAATCACAAGCAAAAAGGTGGTGGGAGTCCATTATGGGATCCACTTTTCAAGGATGCGTATACACCGACATCAGCTGGAATGAATTTTCTAAGGCCTTCTTAGAACATTTTGTTCCCTCAACTGCTCGAGATAAGCTCGAGGAAAGATTCCCGCAGTTAAAACATGGATCTAAGTCAGTCGTGGAGTATCAACTGGAGTTTCAACACCTCGCCAGGTTTGCTGATTCCTACGATTTGGATGATCGCGGATATGTGAAAAGGTTCTACAAAGGTTTGCGAGAGCCCCTAAGGCAAGCACTTTTGTTTATAGCTAATTCAAGCCTCGCCCAGATAATTGACATGGTAAAAAGATTGGAGGCAGACCATATTAGGGTCCAGGTTAGTGGTAAGAGAGCCGCTGAGGGCATTAAGGAAGCAAGACCCAACTTCAGAAGGAGATAGAATTTTAGAGGTGTAAGAGGAAACCAAAGAGGTGGCGAACGTTTCCATCAAAATTTTAGGATGGAACGTCCGGCCCCAAAGCTAACATTACCTCCACCCCCGCACTTCCAACCTCATCAATAACCTGGAGGGCCATTCAGGCAAGTTGATAGTGAGGGATAGATCTGATTTACATTAGAGGGGGTGAATAGTGTATATTAAAAACTTTAATTTATTTTTATAGCAGATTTAAAGTAAGTGATATATATATATATATATATATATATATATATATATATATATATATATATATATATATAAAGCAAAAGTCACAACACACAAATAAGGAAAGTAAAGCAATCACAGACGACACAAGAAAATTTATAGTGGTTCCCCAATAAATCTGGATACGTCCACTCTTCTACCACCCTGGTAGGAATCCACTACAGGTTTTTGATTAGGTGCCCTGCCACCAGAAAATTTGTTTTCTAAGGGAGATCTTGCAACCCTTTGAGCTTTTGACCAGGTGCCCAAAAAGCAAGCTTAAGTCTTTTGGTCAACTGACTTAGGAACCAAGAGGTAAACTTCTGAAGAGATTTATAACCCTGTACACAGTTTAGGAAGTAAACTAAAACTTGATGTTATCTTCTCTTTCAAATATCTCTGAGATGACTAAGTGGATTGATGAAGCAAAAAGCTCCCCCTAATTTGAGTAGAGATTTGAGATCAGGAGGGGAGGCTTTTCTTCAGGGTATAGGCCTTCTTGATTTTGACTGATGAAGACTTTGCACTTGTAGAGAATGAAGCGGAATATCTGTTAAAAATATGTTGATCTATATTGATCTATTGATTAGTTGATTAGCTAATTAACCATTTAGCAACAATCTTTTGGAAGTATATATAGAATGCCTGAGGAGAATTCGAATATTTGAATTTAAAAATCATTCTGAAATATCTGAAGGGCCTCTGAGAATTGTAACTGCCTTTGGGAATTAATTAGAATAATAACTCTATGATAAATCCATATTTAATGCTGTTAGAAATAGCTATATTCATTAAGAATATTTAACATTAAATATCAGAGTGTAACTTACAACAATTAAGCCTTGAAACCATTCTGCTTCAGTAAAAAAAAATTGCCTGAACATTGCAAATAAATCGTTGAACACAACAAGGAATTCATCAAGCAGAGCCTGGAGTTCGTCGAACTGAGCCTGGAGTCCGTCGAATTTAGGCTGGAGTTTGTTGAGCTGAGCTTTTGAGAAGAAATCAATGTTTGTCGAACGGAGCTCAGCATTTGTCGAGTAAAGCTCAGAGTTAGAACTCTGAGTTCGTCGAACTGAGCTTGGCGTTCGTCAAACTGAGCTCAGCTTTTGTCGAACAGAATCCTGCATTCGCCGAATTGCATTTCTCTAGAATTCTTCTGAGGTATCAACCCTGGAAATAATAACCTATGACCCTAGACTATATATTGGGTCAAACTAATCATCCTAAGCAAGTGATAGTGATCCTATCCCAAATAAGTAATAGGGTTTCAACAATCTCCCTTTATTTGGGTGAGGATACTATCTAAAGATAAAAACACAAAGCAGAAAATATCTAGCAGAAATAAAACTTTCAACAGATATATTGAAAGTGCTTTGAGAGTTCAAAAACAATAACACAGTTAAAAACAAAAGATAAGAAATCAAGAGTCTTTCTTAGGAGCATTAGAGGGAGAATCTGAAGATGGTTTGGTGAAGACTAGATTCCTGTTTGGATCTACAGCTTCCCTTTGGCTCATCTTTAAATCCTGAGAGCCAATGATCTTCAGAGAGGTGGTTCTAGGAACTACTGCCTCTGGATGCAAATTCATGTACTTGTCCACATTGAATAAGCTTTTCTTTGAATATCTATTAAGCTCCTTTTGCCTATAAGAGAACATGGTGGTGAACTAAGAGGTGTCCTTTCCTTTTGCTCTAGCTTTCTTAATCTGTGAAAGAGCAACCATCTCTTTGAACCTTGCCATTCTGAAATCTGGATCTATTTCTGGATCATATACTGGTGAAGGTGGCCTTTCTTGGCTAGATAGTTATTGCTGACTGCTTTGACTTGATTTCTATTGCTGACTGCTTTGAGAATCTGACCTTGAAGGTCTATCCTGACTATCCTGAGAAGCTTTTGAATAATGATGAGAAGCAGGCTTTTGAGAAGAAATATTACCAGAAGACCCTGCTGCTGGAGGAGGAGGAGGAGGAGGTCCTCTCCTAGACCTTGGAGGTGAATGATACCTCTTCATTTTCTTCCTCCTTTTCTGCTCATTTTTAGAGTAACTCATCCAATGTGGATGGTCTGGTGTAAGAGTAATCCCATGCAGAATATAATAAGGGATATTAGCTGTAGATGAAGGTTGAGGAGCAACCTTGACTGGAGCCTTTTTCTTGATTTTTCTTTTCTTAGAATTAGAATCTTCTGACTCATTAGACTCTGCATCATCATCGGATTCTTCTTCAGGCAGATCATATAAATCATTTATCTATTTAATCAAAGCATAATAAACCTTAACTTGAACTTTTGGCTGTTTATATATAATATCTGTATCAGCTTGTGTATGAACTCTATCATCTTCTTTTTCCATATCTTCAAAGAGAATATCATCAAAATTGGGCATTGGAGAATCATCCCATACAAAAGTAGGAGGGGAACAAGCCTTCTCTATAATATATATTATATTAACAACTACTATAGTCTCAAAGACTGGATTATTACTGGTAGAAAAATCTTTAAGGCTATTCCTTAGCTATTCTAAAATGAAAAGATCAACAGGGGTAGTATAATATACTATAGCTCTAAAAAGATCATTGTCAAAAACTGGAAAATGATTATAAAGAGTATCAAAAACTAATAAGAAAGAATGTAAGTTGACTGTGGGATTAATAAAGGCATCACCAACAGTAACAACTTCTGGTTCTGCTACTTCTGCTTCTTCAACTGAACTGATCATCTATGAATCCTGAATAACATCAAAAACTGCTGCTGCTGGACTGTCTGGAGCTTCTGTAACTAGAAATTCTAGAGCTTCTTCATAAAACATCTCCCCCTGCCTAGACCTAGGGAGACCTGAATCTAGGCCCCCAGAAGAAGGGACAAAATTGGAGGAGGCAAGCTGAGAAAATAGGGCAGAGATAGTTTCAACTAGAGGAACCACTGCTTCATCTATCAGTTTCTTGAGAGTGGGAGTAATAAATTCAATGAGGTTTGAAGCAATGGAATAAAATCCAAATACATAAACTCAGTAAGATTCTGAGCAGATGTTGATGTTGGATTTGGAGTAGAAGAAGAGGGAGTAGATCTGTTTGCACAGATTTGAAAGATAATGAAGGCTTGAGGAATAGATGATGGAGGTATGATAGGAGGAATGTCATCAGGAATGATTTCCTGGATTGGTAAATGTGGTGGAGATATATGAGATTGAGGTGGAGATGAATGAAGTAGAGAGAAGTGAGGAGGAGATGAGAGTAGTGGAGATGAAGGTGGTGACAGATGAATGGGTGATTTTATATGAAATGAAGTGGATGAGATATCTTCAGATATATTAGGTGGTAGAGGTGACTGAGGAAGTGTGGAATCATCATGTGGAGTTGATGATGGAACTTGTTCAGATAGAGAAGGTTGATGAGATGGAGATGATTGCCTAGGAGAATGAGGTGGAGATGGTAGGGGAGAAGAAATATGAGGAGCAAAAACTTCTGCTGGGGTTGGGAGAGTGGCTATAATAGCACTTGTGCTTTCAGAAGTAATCCTAGAGGAGGTAGCCCTGGATGGCTTAGGGATCACCCTCTCCCATCTTCCAAAGAGTGTAGAGGTTAGCCTCTTTGAAGCATTAATATAAATGGTCTGGGAGATTAAAAGTTCAGGACACTTAGCCTGTAAGTAAATCCCCAGGATTCTGCCATAACCAACATCCTTTTTATTAATCTTTTTCTTAATGGAATCAAACAAGATTGATCCCCATTTCACAGACTTTTGATTAACCAAAGCACACATCAAGAGAAACTGGTGCCTGGTTATATAATCATGAGCAGAATGTTTGCCCAACAGAACCTGACCAACAATATCGGCTAAGAATTTTTATTCAATTGAAAAATTCTTTTTTAGTAAATGGGTAGGGTTTCCTTGTGAATGACCCAAGCTTTCTAGCATTTCATCAAACTAAGAACTAGATAACTCTATGTCATCTTCACCATTAACAAAACAAAACTTTAGAAAGAATTTCAGGAGTGAGAGGAACCTGATTTCTTGAAATAGAACTAATAATATTTGAAGTATCTTGAATCTTGGTTGTATGTACCTATTCTTTGATCTCGACTATTGGAAGTTTGATCTTTGTAATTTTTAAAATACCGCAGATTCTGAGCCTCAAATAATTTCAGTATGTCCTGGAAGATTTGATTAGAATGACTAAATAATTCAATGTCTATGTTGAAGCATACATCAAATTTCATCGCCGAGAGGATTGCAAGAGAAATCGCCATTTGCCTACAAAATAGAGAGATCAAGTGCAAGGGAAAATGGAGAAAGTGTGGGATAGAGTTCGATGAAAACCTAATTATAAGTTTTCAGAAGTTGAAAAGGTGAACTCTGTCAGACGAAAAGCAAAACCTCGAACTCTTATTCGACGAAAATTCTCAAAAGAAATACATTTCGTTGATCTCCGGTCGACGAAAGTTTTGCGAAAGGAAATACATTTCGTCAAGCTCCGTTTGATGAAAAGTACTTGAAACTAATTCGTCAATCTCCGTTCGACGAAAGTTTCTCTAAAGAAAGTTCGTCGATCTTTGTGTTATGAATGTTTCACGAAAAGTTCACAATTCGTCAATCTCCGTTCGACGAAAGGTGTACAGTTTGTCAAGCTATGAACAAAAATCAAATTAATGAATCTCCCTTAATAATTCCTAACTGATTTAAAAATAAAATGTGTTTCTTTTCATCTAAAGTTTTAGTGAAAATAACAGCTCTTTGAAAATCAATAGAAATAAAAATAAGAGTAATTTTATTTTTGTCATAGTCTCTAAGAAAATTATGCCTAATTTCTATATGCTTAGTCCTACTATGAAGGACTAGATTCTGTTCAATTGATATTGCACTAGTATTATCACAAAATATTGTTGAATTATTTAGGTTAAAACCATAATCTAGAAGCTGATTTTGAATCCACAAAATCTGTGAACAACAACTACCAGCTGCAATGTATTCAGCTTCAGCAGTTGAAGTAGAAACAAATGTTTGCTTTTTGTAATACCATGAAACAAGCCTATCACTAAGAAACTAACAAGTTCCTGATGTGATTTTTCTCTCAACTCTGCATCCAGCATAGTCAGCATTTGTGAATCCAGTTAATTCAAATCCTGACTCAATAGGATACCAGAGTCCTAGATTTGGGCAACCCTTTATATATCTCAAAATACTTTTACTAAAATTAGGTGAGATTCTTTTGGATTTACTTGGAACCTAGTACAAATACAGGTAACAAACATAAGGTCATTCCTACTTGCTGTTAAATATAATAGGGACCCAATGATTGTCCTATATGTTTTCTGATAAACAGTTTTACCCTGCTCATCATTATCAACTACAACATTAGAGGGCATGTGTGTTTTCATAGCTGAGGCTTCTGACATCCCAAATCTTTTAATTAGCTCTTTAGCATATTTAGATTGGGATATAAAAATACTATTAGGAGTTTGCTTCCCTTGTAAACCAAGGAAGTAGGATAATTCACCCATGCTACTCATTTCAATCTCTGAATGCATTAGGTCAGAAAACCTTTTGCAAAGTTTGGAATCAGTAGAACCAAAAAATTATGTCATCTACATATATTTGAACTAGTAAAATTTTTGATTTATGATGTCTAAAAAATAATGTTTTATCTACCATGCCTCTAATAAATTTATTTTCTAAAAGAAGACTAGCAAGAGTATCATACAAAGCTCTTGGAGCTTGTTTAAGACCATAAAGGGTTTTGTTAAGTTTAAAGATATGGGTAGAATGAGTTGGAGAGATAAAACCTGGAGGTTATTCAACATAAACTTCCTCTTTGAGTTCCCCATTTAGAAAAGCACTCTTCACATCCATCTGATATACTGTGAATTTCTTGAATGCTGCAAATGCAAGAAAATTTTTGATAGTCTCCAATCTTGCAATAGGAGCAAAAGTCTGATCATAGTCTACGCCTTCCTCCTGTGAATATCCTTGAGCTACCAATCTTGATTTATTTCTTTCAATAACTCCATGAGCATCCAACCTGAAGACCCATTTGGTTCCAATGACTGGATAGTGTTTGTGTCTTGGAACTAAATTCCAAACTCCACATCTCTCAAACTGATTGAGTTCCTCTTGCATATCAATGATCCAGTGGGGATCTTATTCTGCATCTTTGATGGATTGAGGTTCAATCTGAGAAATAAAACAAGCGTGCATCTGATCTTGATTCAATTGATGCCTTGTTTGAACTCCAGCTAATATGTCTCCAATCACTTGAGATCTAGGGTGATCTCTAAGTATGACAAAGTCAGCAGGTAGAGTTGGTTCTTCAACTACTTGTGGTGTTAACTCTTCTTGTGGAATTTCATTGACCACAACATTTTCAGCATACATTTCATGATTTTCTTCATCACTGACATCATCAGCAACCTTTTGAGAAGGACATAATGAATCCTCTTATGTTATGATTAATTCATCCATTTTCTCACACAGATTTGGTACCTGAAATGAGTCTATGGTAGAGGTGTCCCTCTTCTTTTAAAACATGTTAGTTTCATAAAAAGATACATGTATTGACTCTTCTATCTTAAGGGTAGATTTATTAAAGACCCTATAAACCTTGCTGACTTGAGAATATCCAAGAAATATTCTCTTTGCAGCTTTGGCTTCAAATTTTCTTAAGTATTTCTTGTCATTAGTATATATATAACATTTATAACCAAAAACTTTGAAATAATTGACTTTAGGTTTCTTATTTTTAAGTAATTCATAGGGAGTCCTACCCTTTATTTTGTGAATTAGACTTCTGTTAAGATCATAATTTGATGTGCTTACTGTCTCTCCCCAAAAGGATAGGGGGAAGTGAGCATCTACAAGTAATATTCTGGCAGATTCAATTAGGGTTCTATATTTCCTTTCAGCTATCCCATTTCGTTGAGGAGTTCTAGGAGCATAAAAATAATATCTGATACCTTCCTTCTCACAGAATTCTTTCATTAGAAGAGATTCAAACTCAGTGTTATGATCACGTCTGATCAATGAAATCTGAGTAGAGTACTCAATCTTGATGTTCCTAAGAAAGTATGTAAGAACTTTAAAGTTATCTGACTTGTTTCTAAGAAAGAACACCCAAGTAAATCTTGAGAAATCATCAACAAAAACTAAGGTATATTACTTTCCTCCCAAAATTTATACTGCAATAGGTCCAAAAAGGTCCATATGTAGAAAATACAAAATCCTGGGTGAATCACTTTTAGATATGAATTTAAAATTATTTTTAGTTTGTTTGCCTAATTGACAAGCCCTGCAAAGTCCTTCCTTCTTGTAAGAACTAGAAGATAGTCCTCTAATAAGGTTGTCATTAGATAGTTTAGCAATAGTCCTAAGGTTTATATGACCTAATCTTTTATACCATAATTCATTTGTTTTACTTATTTGATTAAACATGCAAATTTTAGATTTAGCATAGTTGAAATTAATTAGATATATATTACCCTATCTAACTAAAATAAAACAATTTTGTTTTTATCAGATGTAATAGAATATAGAGATTTGTTAAAAGATACCTGATAACCTTCATCACATAATTAACTTATGGAGATAAGGTTATGCTTGAGACCTTTTATATAAGCTACCTTCTTGAAAGTGAATGCTCCAACCTTGACATTGTCATAACCTTCTGTCTATCCATAGTTGGAGTCTCCAAAAATGACTTTAGGTCCAAGCTTTACTTTAAAATATTTTAAATTGGACTTTCTTCATGTCATATGTTTTGAGCATCCACTATCCAAATACCACTGTTCCTCTATGGTAGGATAGTTTTTCTCCTGGTCTTCTTCATACTCAGATTCAACATTAGAATTACTACATGAGGCATTGATTGCCATCAGACAGACTTCTTTGGCCTTTGCTTCCTCTTCATCTTCACTTGAACTGGATGAAGATTTAGTTTCTGATTCACTCCATGTTTCAGTAACAAAACCTCTCTCCTTATTTTTGTGTTTACCAGAAGAGGGTTTGTTGGAGTACTTCTTGTAGTCTTTCTCCTTCTTCTTATCCTTCTTTTGATTTTCAGTACACTCTGTAAGAATGTGTCCTAGTTTCCTGCAACCATAACAAATAATTTCTTTAGTTGGTATTTTATTATACCTTGGTTTGTATTGATTTTTGGAAGATCTTCTCTTGAAGTCTTTTTTGGCTTTCTTGTAGAATCTTTTAGCCAAAAGACCCATAAGATCTTCATTCTGTGGAAGAACTTCTACTTCTTCTATTGCTTGGAAAGCTATGCTCTTCTCCTTCTTTACTAAAGGTGAACTCATTTGTTCTGCTTCCCTTATTTTAATGAGCTACTCATAGGATTTGAGCTTGCCCAACGAAGTATCCATTGAAATCTCATTTACACTCCTGGCTTCTCTAATTGGCAAGATTCTTGAATCCCATGTGCTAGGGAAACACATGAGAATCTTATCATTGACCTCTGTCAATGTCATATCCTTTTCCAAAGATTTTAGCTCATTAACTATGAGATTGAGTCTTGTGTACATATCTGCAACTAACTCACTTTCTCCTTTTTTTTAATTCTCATACTAAGAAATCAAGTGGGATCTTTTGTCCTTTCTTTCATCAGCTGATCCTGCAACAATGCATTGAGGGAGTCCCAGATAGCTTTAGCTGAGGTGCATTCAGCAACCTTCTGAAAAATGTCATCTGACATTGTTTGGGCTAATATGTTCATAGCCTTTGCATCAGTAATTTTTGCTTTCTTCCGGGCTTCTGTCCATTCTGGTGGTGGTACAGAACTGGTGCTCGTTGTTGCCAATGGTAGAGGTGTACTTGTCAAAATAGAGTTTTAGATATCTTTATCAATAGAGTTCATGTATAATCTAATCCTTGCCTTCTATAGTGCAAACTTATTAAGGTTGCACACAGGAGGTCTGGTGCTTGAATACTCTTTATTTTGTGCTATGATAAGAAAACCAAACTAGAGAAAATAAGATCTATCAGATCTGTTGGTTCAGGTGTTAGTCTGTAAAACCAAAGAACCAACCTCTGATACCAATTGAAAGTGAGGGATACATCTGATTTTCTCTAGGGGGGGGGGAGTGAATAGTGTATATTAAAAACTTAATTTTTTTTATAGCAGATTTAAAGTAAGTGATATATATACAGAAAGCAAAAGTTACAACACACAAAAAGGAAAGTAAAGCAATCACATACGACACAATAAAATTTATAGTGGTTCCCCAATAAATTTGGGTACGTCCACTCTTCTACCACCCTGGTAGGAATCCACTACAGGTTTTTGATCAGGTTCCCTGCCACCAGAAAATCTATTTTCTAAGAGAGATCTTGCAACCCTTTGAGCTTTTGACCAGGTGCCCAAAAACCAAGCTTAAGTCTTTTGGTCAGGTGACTTAGGAACCAAGAGGTTAACATTTAAAGGGAGTTATAACCCTGTACACAGTTTAGGAAGTAAACTAAAACTTGATATTATCTTCTCTTTCAAATATCTCGGAGAAGACTAAGTGGATTGATGAAGCAAAAAAGTTCCCCCTGATTTGAGTAGAGATTTGAGATCAAGAGGGGAGGTTTTTCTTCAGGGTGTAGGCCTTCTTGATTTTGACTAATGAAGACTTTGCACTTGCAGAGACTGAAGCAGAATATCTATTAAAAATATGTTGATCTATATTGATCTATTGATTAGTTGATTAACCATTTAGCAGCAATCTTCTGGAAGTATATATAGAATGCCTGAGGAGAATTCGAATATTTGAATTTAAAAATCATTCTGAAATGTCTGAAGGACCTCTGAGAATTGTAACTACCTTTGGAAATTAATTAGAATAATAACTCTGTGATAAATCCATATTTAATGCTGCCAGAAATGGCCATATTCATTAAGAATATTTAGCATTAAATATTAGAGTGTAATTGACAATAATTAAGCCTTGAAACCATTATGTCTTCTGTAAATAAAACTGCCTGAACACTGCAAGGAAATCGTCGAACACAATAAGGAATTCGTCGAGCAGAGCCTAGAGTTTGTCGAACTGAGCCCGGAGTTTGACAAATTGAGCCTAGAGTTCGTCGAGTTGAGATTTTGGGAAGAAATCAACGTTCGTTGAATGGAGCTCAGCATTCGTCGAGCAAAGCTTAGAGTTAGAACTCATAGTTCGTCGAACTGAGCTTGGCGTTTGTCAAACTGAGCTCAACTTTCGTTGAACAAAATCTTGCATTCGTCGCACTGCATTTCTCTATAATTCTTCTGAGGTATCAACCCTGGAAATAATAATTTATGACCCTAGACTGTATATATTGGGTCAAACTAATCATCCTAAGCAAGTGATAGTGATCCTAGCCCAAATTAGTAATAAGGTTCCAACATAAATTTATTTCCAGTGTCATCAGTTGGGTCACATCTGGCATTATTGCCCGCAACTAGGTGGAAATGTTCCCCTTATTTTTCCTCCGGCAGCCCAATGAGGATGATGGCAAGTTCGTGGATGAGGACGAGGACCATGAGGTAGGAATCCTGGACCTACTAGAGAGCAGATGTTTGCTCTAAATATGACTCAATAGTGGAATCATCAATACATGATTGCAGGTATTCCACAGTCAATTAATATATTATAAGCATTCATCCTTAGCTTGCCTAAGTTTGTGCTGGAAATTTTGCTTTGAGAATGTTATAACTTGATATCTAGGCATCATGAGTGTTAGTGGGAGACCAACCCACACTCTATTTGATACCCGTGCCACTCACTCGTTCGTATCGATGGACTTTGTGAAAGATCTAAATGGTGTGCAATACTTCACTGGTATCACTCAGAGAGTACGCCTCCCGGAAGGCTCTGAGATGACCTCATCCGCCAAGTGCGACTTGGAGGTGTATATTGGAGGAAAACTTTTTGAAATCCCTGCAACAGTGTTGGGGATGCCAGAATTTGACCTTATTCTGGGTATGGCGTGACTGGATTGGTATCACGCCAGGATTGATTGTGTGGCAAAGAAAATCACCTTGAGTCATGGAGGCTTAGAGATCGTTTTCCAAGGTATTGGATTTGTACCCCAAATGTTGTTGTCTTCAATTCAGGCCCTTAAGGCCCATATGAAAGGGGATAATGTGTATATGATATGTTTTGAACTAAAAGAGATGACGACGAATATGAAAGATGTACCTGTGGTGCACGGCTTTCTTGAAGTTTTTCTCGAAAAGTTACCTGGATTGCCTCCACCTAGGGAAGTAGACTTCCAGATTAAGCTAGTGTTGGGTGCCAAGCCCATCTCTCAAACCACTTACAGGATGGCTCCAAAGGAATTGACAGAGTTTAGGGCGCAGTTGCAAGAGTTGGTAGAATCATGGTTTGTTCGTCCCAGCTCATTACCCTGGGGATCCCCTGTTCTATTTGTTAAGAAGAAGGACAGATCATTGCGATTATGCGTAGATTATCGAGAGCTCAACTAATTGATGGTGCAGAACACCTATCCTTTGCCCCGGATCGACGAGCTATTCGATCAGTTAGTGGGAGCGCATTAGTTTTCCAAATTAAATTTGCGCTCGAGACTATCCGTTGTGGATACAAGAGGAAGATATTCAGAAAACAACATTTAGCTCGAGATACAGCTTATACGAGTTCACAGCGATGTTGTTTGGGCTCACGAACACCCCTTCTGCATTCATGAGTTTGATGAATAAGATGTTTGAGCCGTATCTAGATGCTCTCATCATCATATTCATTGACGATATTTTGGTCTACTCAAAGACAAAAGACGAGCATGTTGAGCACTTGGCCTTAGTCTTGAAGAAACTAAAGGAGCACTTCTTGTTTGCTATGTTTAGCAAATGTGAGTTTTGGCTCCGAGAAGTTGCTTTCTTGGGACATGTTATAAGTGGAGCAGGATTAGCAGTGGATCCATCCATGGTGCGGGCCGTGAAGGAATGGTCGTCTTTGGGGTCAGCGGCCGATGTGCGAAGTTTTCTTGGACTTGCTGGATATTATCGCAAGTTTGTTGAAGGATTTTTGAAGATCGCCCTTCCTCTCACTGCCATGACAAAGAAAGGTGTGCCATATGAGTGAACACCCCAATGTGAGGCGCATTCCAAGAGTTGAAGGATCGACTTACCTCCGCACCAATCCTAGCCCTTCCATCCAGGAAGGAAGGATTTAAGATTTACACAGATATGTCCTATCAAGGTATGGGAGCAGTGTTGATGTAGCATGAGCATGTGATTTCTTACGCTTCAAGATAGCTGAATAAGAATGAGATTAATTACCCGGTGCATGATTTAGAATTGGGGACAATGGTCTTCTCCCTAAAGATTTTGAGGCACTATATCTACGGAGTTCATTGTCAAATTTTCTCAGATCATAAGAATTCAAAATATGTTCATACTCAGAAGGAGTTGAATTTGAGGGAGTGGCGGTGATTGGAGTTCTTGTGTGATTATGAGTTCATGTTGAACTACCACCCTGAGAAAGCAAGATCTGTAGCAGATGCATTAAGCAGAAAGGTACCAGCGTCGAGCGCTGAATCTCGTATGATGGTTATGGAATTGGCTCGAGTGCTCGAGGAGATGGAGATTACGCTGGTGTGTAAGAATATTTCTGAGACGTATACATAATACTTAGCTGCCTTGAGTATAGTATGTGATATCCGTGAGCGGATATGGGTAGAGCAAGGGAAGGATTTTGCTCTGGCCTTTATGTTTAAGGCAATTGAGAGTGGGTCTACTGAAGAGTATACTATGAAGGAAGGCCTCATTCATTTCTGTGGCAAGCTCTATATTCCCAAGGGCGGTGGAATCCGGGAAGATATCTTGAGAGGTTAGCTACCTGCTCAAAAAGTAGGAACTAAAAGTCTATGTTGGCATAGCAGTGTGTGTGCATGTGTGCATGAGTGAGTCATCATTCTGCATTCATATCATTGCATTGCACCGGTGGAATCCTCATCATATAAATTTGTATGAGCATTTTTATATGATGAGTTACTTTGATGTACCCGATCCTTAACTTATAAATTTGTATGAGCATTTTAATAAGTTATGTTAATTTCTTTTCTCATGATTAATATGTTGTTAGTGTAGGTTGCCAATTACTTATTGCTGATTTTTGTTCATACTTGCTTAGTTTAAATATGTTAATACAAGCATGTATAAACTGCTATACAATAACGCTCTTGCCACTTGAAAGTTGATTATATAATACTGTTATATTGAGCTCCTCCTTATTTCCTCCGCCCGGTGCCTAAGAGTCACTGGGGTGAGCGAATATGATAGCCACTTAGTCTTTATGACTAACGGTTTCTACGTCTACCATTTTAGGAGGATACCCCGCAGATGGAGCAACAACAGTGACTTGTGCAGGAGGACAACCAGGACATGGAGACAGGGCCTGATACGACAATAACCTCACTTTCTTCTTTGGCCGATGTGAGTTTGAGCATTATGATGTAGCCTTCAGGCAATGTTTTGTTGTACTCTGATATTAAAGAAGCTGATGTAGTTTCTTATTATTGATGTACACTTTTTGGACGTTTACTTATGTGATATTATGACTTCTGTGTTCTTCTTTTGGTTGGGTTGACATTGTGATATCGAATTGGCTGGCAGGATATATAGGCGGCTTGTGGTATAGATTGGCCCGTGCACTGATAGCTATAATGCTATCTTTAGACATCCCATCATCAGTGCCTTCTAATGCGTGCCCTCCTCATTCCATCAGTGCTTTAAGTTCAACAATGGAGGAGTACAGGTCTGGATCCTGGGAGACCCTAAGGTGGCACGACAGTGCTACGTCACAGCTATCAACACCATCACTTGGAACGAGAAAGTGGAAGAATTTGAGAGGGAAATGGAAGAGAAGGCTAGGCTGGAGGCAGTGGAGGATATAGAGAAGAAGGAAGTCACCAACCTGAGTGGGAGACTCGAGACAATGCAGATCAACGAGAGGCTAAGTAAGGAATACAAGGAGAAGGTCAGGAGCTGCATCCAAGAGAACATTAACAAATTTGCTTAGGATATGGAAGACATAATGAGGATTGATGCTGACGTAGCGTGTCACCATCTCAACCTCTATCCCAAAGTCCATCTGACCCGCTAGAAGAAGAGGTCTGTATCGACCAAGCTAGTTGAGCCCATCCAGTAGGAGGTAGAGAAGTTAGTGAGGGCGGGTTTTATATCAGAGATACTGTACCCAGGCCGGGTCTCCAATGTTGTGATGGTTAAGAAGGGAGATGGGAGATAGAGGATATGCGTGAACTTCTCTTTGTTAAATAAAGCATGCCCTGAAGATTGCTACCCCCTATCTCAGATCGACGCATTAGTAGATTCAACCATCAGTTTTTTTGTAATGAGTTTCTTAGACATGTTTTCAGGTTACCACCAAATAAAGATGCACATGCCAAATTTTAAGGATGTTTCCTTCATCACGGACGATGAGTGTTATAATTATAAAATGATGTCGTTCGAGCTAAAAATGTAGGGGTGGCATAGCAAAGGATAATGGATAAGGTATTCAGGTTGAGGGAAGATGTAACACCCCCATCCATTATGTAGGAAATAATATAAGGTCCGATCGGGACCCCACGCCATATTCTAAAGACAATTAGCGGAGTTACATATTGAAACCAAACCAAATATGCATCCTAACTCAGAGTGCATTCTAGCGGAAGTATTTAAAGTATTAGGAACCCAACCACAAAAATGCCCACTAAGCAAAAGTAGGAATGATTACCAAAATACACAAATAGTTTGGCCTTAAGGCCTTAGAAAAGAAGCTTCGCTTGGCCTTCAAGGGCTGGCTTTACACAAAGGGCTTCAACCATCTACTTTTTGCTTGGCTCCCCAACACCTGTATGAGAACAAACCACAAAGATATGACAAACAAGGCAACAATCAGCTTTAGCTGACCAAATTATAATGACCCTGCTTCTCTCCCAGGGCGGCGATGCTCCTTCCCTGCATGTAAACAACATGTACATATAATGACAATAAAACATGCAACTTAAGCACCTTTCATCACAGATGTTGGCATGGCCGACCACACTCCCCGTGCACTCAGGGCACATTATAAGTGTGCTGAGATTCAAGCCCCACCACCATTCTCAAGACGGTACACATGAGCATTTCTAGTATTTCCAGCCCGTTGCCTAAGACTCTCTTCCTCCTATGCTATGACAAAGTCAAAAGTACTCTATTACCTTTAGATACATGCCAGTGAATCACTCCATGTCGATTGCCATAGGGTGGGTACATGTCATCCATAACTCGTTGCACAAACTGTTAGGCTCGCAAACCACAATGCGGGTCGGTATCCCCTTGCCCATTCACACGATACATAACCACTTTATGTTCCAAGGCTGGCTCTCACGACCATCATAGCGGAGAAATTTAAACTCATAGTTCAATATACAGGCCCCCAAGTCTCCACGAGACAGGCCTCACAAAACTCACTGGGAGTTACCGCCGACGATAGAGCTACCACCACGCGGTAGGGGACAGAACACACATTCTTTACCAGAACTTAGGTATTTTCCTAGAGGCCACCTCCAGTACTCTCTTTGCATCGACCTGCATACCCCGCGACTTTGAAACTACTTGTTTAACCACGGATTCTTCTCCGACATGCAAAATAATAAGATAACCATCACCAATCCAGACCAACCTGTCCGGATGGGCTTCACACATCATGTTTATTCCATACTTCAATTTCAGATTCTAAATTCAAAGGTAACAGAGATACAACCTATCGACCCATTGGAGAATCGCTTCCACATGCTCATAGAGCGTCTACCCTCATATGCCAAAATAAAGGACTTCATATATCCAAGGAGGAAGATTGTTACCCTTGACGTTCATTTCAGCAACATGGAGAAGAAACTAGCCTGATGAAAATGACCGCAACGGACTCGCCTCTACGGATCTGAACTCGGCTCGTGACTCAGAGCTTCGATGCTCCAACACTGGTAGAATCTCCTTCTCCTTCCTCTTCCTCGCTCTCCATTCTCTCTAGCACTTAGAAAGAGAAATCCTAGGTTAAGAATAAGAAATAATTCCCCATCCACGGACTTAAACCAGCAGAAAACACAACCCACCGTTAGATTGCGACGAACAACCCTGATTCAAAACGGTTCTCTGTGAAGAGCGCTACCGCCGCACGGTATCCCAATAGGTGGATTCTCTTGCAAGCCCACCGTTCAAATTCTCCAATCACACGCTGACACGTGATCGCGTCATAACTGTCGCGCTACCGCCATGCGGTACCACACTACCACCGAGTGGTAGGTGAAGCATCATGTCATTATAACGCTTATGAAGAACAATCACTACTGCCACACGGTATCGTTACCGCCGCGCGGTAGATCGGAGAGAGCCACGTAAATTAAATCCGCCATGCTACCACTGACATTAGTACTATTGTCGGGCAGTAGCTCTCAGTGAGCTATTCCTGGTGAAATCTAAGGCGTTACAATTCTCTTCTCCTTAAAGAAATTTCGTACCGAAATTTACTCATATAGGCAACAACAAAGAAGTACAAAACACATAAAAGTTTGTACCTCAACGAAACAGCTCGGGGAACTCCTCAAGCATGGTTGATCGCGCACCCATGTGAGCTCCTCATTTCCATAGTTGTCCCACCAGACTTTGACAATCCTGATCACCTTGTTCCGTAAATGCTTGACCTCTATGTCCTCGATCTGAATGGTCTTGACCTTTGTGTGTAACCCACTTTCATTCGACAGTTGATCAACAACAACCACCTGAGTAGGTTCTTTCAATGACTTCCTCAGCACTGGTATGCAGAATACATCGTGCAAGCCACTCAAATCTGTCGAAAGTGCAAGCCGATAGACAGCTTCACCAACATGCTCCAAGATCTCAAACGGCCCAAGATACCTCAGACTCAGCTTCTTCAAGCATTGAATCCTCTACACACCCTTAAACGGTTTGATCTTTAGATAAACTCAGTCGCCCATGACGAACTCGACATTTCGGTGCTTGGCATTATAGTACTTTGCTTGCCTATCTTGAGCAACCAGTAACTGATCTTGAATCAAATGAATCGTCAAAATCGCATATTGATGTCTTTACGTTTATACAACTTCGATTCACCTATTTCTACCCAAGCCAACGGAGTATGGCACTTCCTACCATATAAGGACTCAAAGTAACCATTTGAATACTTGCTTGGTAGTTGTTGTAGACGAATTCGATCATAAAGAGATGATCCTCCCACCTCTTCCCGAAATCCAGGGCGTACATGCAAAATATATCTTCCATCATTCTCTTTACCCTCTCGGTATGACCATCCGTCTGAGTATAGAAGGTCATGCTAAACTTTAGCTTGGTACCCAACAATTGATGAATAAGCTTCCAATCATTAGACTTACAACACCCATCTCGTCCACTAACGATGTTACGGGGCACACTATGCAATCATACGATCTGTCCAACATACAGTTCGGCTAACTTTTCCATTGAATCATCCCTTCGATTTGAAATAAAGTGTGCTACTTTAGTCAACTGGTCCACGATCACCCAAACGGAATCGTTCTCGCATTGCGATCTCGATAAATCGTGCATGAAATCTATAGATATATCATCAAACTTCCATTCTGGTATTGGCAATGACTTCAAAAAAACCACCAAGTGTTTGACATTCCACCTTCACTAGGGTGCAAGTATGACACTTTGCCACATAGAGTGCTATGTCCTTCTTCATCCATGGCCACCAGAACAACTTTTTCATATATTTTTTATATTTTTGTGCTCCCCGGGTGGATCGAGTACTTGGTAAAATGAGCCTCGTACATCAACTCCTCCCGTAAGGTGCCAAACTTCGTGACCCACAAACAGCTGTCTTTCTGTAAAAGACCATCTTCATAAGAAAACTCGGCATTAGACCTATCTACGGTCTCTGCTACACAGTGTTTCATGCTTTCATCGAGCTCCAATGCTTGTCGAATCCTATCTGTCAGGTCGCATTGCGCCTCCATCTAGTTCAAGTATGTATTCGCCGTAGCATTCTTCTCGACGCAAAAGATGTCCAATACCTCCAACTCACGAATCAGACGCTCATCATGCATCCGTAACTAATTTGCCTGTGTTGAAGCCTTGCGACTCAGAGCATCCACGACCACATTCCCTTGTCAGGTATATAATGTATCTTGAAGGTGTAGTCTTTGAGGAACTCCATCCACCTCCATTGTCGCATGTTCAAGTCCTTCTGATCTATCAAATACTTCAGCCTCTTATGGTCCATAAATATATCGATCTTCACATCATATAAGTAGTGCTGCCACAACTTAAGAGCGAATATCACGGCCGCTAATTCTAAGTCATGGACTAGATAATTCCTCTCATGTACTTTCAGTTGGCGAGATCCATAAATAATAACCTTTCCAAACTCCTGAAGAATGCTGCCTAAGCTGCTCCCTGAGGCATCAATATAGATTTCAAAGCCTTCTATTCCACATGAAGAGCACAATACAGGCACCGTGGTTAGACGACTCTTCAACTCCTCAAAAGCTTGCACGCTTTTTGGCGACCAAACGAACTTCTGATTCTTCCTTGTCAATGTACTAAGAGGTTAAGCGATTCTCCAAAAGTTCTCTACGAAGCGCCTATAATAGCCGACAAGTCTAAGGAAAATCCTGACTTTCGCTACAAAAGCAAGTACAGGCCACTCTCGTATCACAACTATCTTTGTCGGATCCACGAAAACACCCTCTCCACTAACTACATGACCAAGAAAAGCCACTGAAGATAGCCAAAACTCACACTTAGAGAACTTGTCATACAGTAGATTCCTTCTCATTGTATGCAGAACCAATCTTAGATGATTCGCATGATCCTCTTTTGACTGAGAGTATACCAGCATGTCGTCAATAAAGACGATCACAAAAAGGTCAAAATACTCTCTAAAGATCATGTGCATCATGTCCATAAACACTGATGGCGCATTAGTGAGCCCAAATGATGTCATAGTAAATTCATAATGCACATAGCATTTGTCAAATGCTGTCTTGGGAATATCACATTTTATGATCCTCAACTGATAATAGCCAAACTTCAAATCCAACTTTGAATAGATGTTTGATCCAGCCAGCCTATCAAACAGATCATTGATTTTTAAAATCAGATACTTGTTCTTCTCTGTCAACTTGTTTAGTTCACGATAGTCAATGCATAGACGCAAGCTTCCATCCTCCTTCTTTATAAAGAGGACTGGTGCACTCCAAGGTGACATACTTGGTCATATATAGCCTTGCTCTAGCAACTCTTGTAACTAAACCTTTAGTTCCGTCATATCCTTTGACGACACACGGTACTGTGAGTGTGACACAGGTTTTGCACCTAGCATTAACTAATTAGCGAATTTGATCTCTCGCTGAGGTGGAATCCTCTAGAGATCTTTAGGAAAAAAATCCGCAAACTTCGATTCAATAGGGACGTCACTCAAACTAGACTTTGGCTCCATAACCTCCAATAGTGTGAAGAATAACTCTGCACTCTTCTGAATCGTCTTGACCACTTGGAGAGCAGACATTAGTATCTTGCTCGATCCTTGAATACTAGAAAATTTAGTCTCATGTTCGGTATTCTGCCCCAATGTGACTTCCTTTGAGTTGCAATCAATGCAGGCACGCTACTCTGAGAGCCAATCCATACCAAAGATTACATTGAACTCATAAATCTGCAGTATAGATGCTTCCAATCCGAAGTCATGACTTCCTATCCATATCTGAACACAACAGGACCTATCTGCATGCATCACACATCCGTTAGGCAGCAATATATCCAATCCATCTTTTGTCACAAAAGAAGGCACTCTGATACACAACACGAAGTCCTTAGATAGAAAGGAATGAGAAGCTCCTGTAACGAATAGTGCTCTCGCTGGATAGTCCAAGATTAGGACAAATTCTAATACTAACAAGTTATACACAAGCAACATATAAGGTAACAAGTATATCAAGCAATTAAAGCTATATACTAAATTGTACTTATCACCACATCGCTTTGCTTTATGGCCTCCTGCTAGCCAAGGTTGTACACTCTGGGTTGCGCTGGAGTATAATGAGATACAGTCGACTCTGCTGCCTTCCGTTTCTCCTCATAAGACGCACCTGTATTTTTCTCTGCCCTTGAAGGACCACTTCGAAATTCTCGGGCTATGTGTCATAACTTTCCACAAGTATAACAATGAATTGGGCCTTACCCAAAAGTTGCTCTAGAGATAACAGAAGAAGGAGCTGACCCAGAATATTTGGTCTTCTCATTCCACCTTCAATACCCAGACTTTGAAGAGCTCGGTACTTTGAACTCTGGATTCTTCACATCCAAGTCCTTCTTGCAATGGAATCTTTTAAAATCCTGTTCCAGAGATCATGCAGTATTTACCAAGGTCAGAAAACCTTGCGTTATTAGACCTGAGAGAAGCAAGCTCAGATCATCTCGCAGTCCTTCATAGAATCTATTTATCTTGCGATCCTCGTCATCAAAAGTAGTGCCCAGATACCGCCCCAGTCTTATAAACTCATGTTAGTAGTCATCCACACAACTCTCACCCTATGTTAACCTCTGAAATTGATTCTCCATAGCAATCCTCTTAGCAGATGAGAGAAACTTTGCCAGAAAGACACTCGAGAGCTCCTCCATTGAGATCTCAGACAGTTGAATTCCAGCAAAATGATGAAGTTCCAGTTCATCCCACCAGAGTCTTGCCTCACCTTCCGAAAGAAAGGTTGCCACAGACACCTTCTGTCTCTCCTCCGTCTCCGTAATCGTCAAGATTCTCTTTATTCTCGAGAGCCAATCTTGGGCCTGAGTGGAAGATCCAGTTCCCTCAAACATCAGAGGGTAGAAGCTCATAAAGTGCTTCAGTTGCTTCTCTGTCGCTTGCCTCATCGCCAAAGGCTCATCAGGTACTTGTCACATAATAGTAGGATCAACTATGCCAACCTGCACCGGGGTAGTAGGCTATACATGCCCTCCTAGTTGCGTATTCATCATTACGAACATAGCTTCTACAACTAAGCGTATCGTTTCCATAGAAGGAGGAGGTGTAAACACATCGCTCGGTGCATTACTCTCCGTCGAGAACTGGGACTAAGACTGCCCCGTATCACTTCTAGTCACCTATAATCATGAAACACACATTTTAGCGACTAGACATATTGCAAAACGGCAATAACAGGAACACGCAGGTTCCAAAAACATGTGTATTTTCATTCCTAAGTGTACATTCATGCGTTCTTTCATATTATAACGGTAACGCACAAACACATGCTCACCACCCCTTAAAAGAATTCGACCATGAATTCAAACTGGGGCTGATATAACATAAGGTCCGGCTGGGGCCTCACGCCATATTTCACAGACAGTTAGCAGAGTTACGTATTGAAACCAAACCAAATGCGCATCATAACTTAGAGTGCATTCTAGCGGAAGTATTTAAAATATTAAGAACCCAACCACATGAATGCCCACTAAGCAAAAGTAGGAATGATTTCCAAAATACACAAATTGTCTTGCCTTAAGGCCTTACAAATTATTTCCAATAAATTAAAGTGTTTTGCATACATCGGCATGCAAACCGGCAACACATGAAAGTATAAAAGAAGCTTTGCTTGGCCTTCGAGGGCTGGCTTAACACAAAGGGATTCAGCCTGCTACTTTTTGCTTGGCTCTCCAACACCTACATGAGAACAAACCACAAATATGTGACAAATAAGGTAACAGTCAGCTTTAGTTGACCAAATTAAAATAATCCCGCCCCTTACCCGTGGAGGCAGTGCTCCTTCCCTATAGGTAAACAACATGTACGTATAACGTTAATAGAACGTACAACTTAAACATCATTCATCACAGACGTTGGCATGACTGACCATACGCCCTGTGCACTCAGGTCACATTATCGGTGTGCTGAGATTCAAGCCCCACCACCGTTCTCAAGATGGTACATATGAACATTTCTAGTCATTCTGGCCCGTAGCCTAAAACTCTCTTCCTCCTATGCTATGACAAAGTTAAAGGCACTCTATTACCTTTAAATACATATCAGTGACTCACTCCAAGTCTAATGCCATAGGGTAGGTACGGGTCAGCCACAACCCGTTGCTCAAACCATCAGGCTCGCAAGCCATGATGTGGGTCAGCCTCCCCTTGACCATTCACACGATACGTAAGCACGTTATGTTCCATGCCTGGGTCTCATGACCATCATAGCGGAGCAATTTAAGCTCATATCTCAACATACAGGCCCCTAAGTCTCCACGAGATCATCCTCACAAAACTCACTAGGAGTTACTGCCGATAGTAGCGCTACCGCTGCGTAGTAGGGGACAAAACACACATTCTTCCCCATGACTTGGGTATTTTCCTGGAGGCCACCTCTAGTACTCTCTATGTAATGACCTGCATACCCCGCAACTTTGAAACTACTCATTTAACCACGAAGTCTTCCCCGATATGCAAAATAATAAAATAACCATCACCAATCCAGACCAACCTGTCTAGATCGGCTTCACCCAACATGCCTATTCTATACTTCGATTCAGGATTCTAAATGTAAAGATAATGGGGATACAACCGATCGAACCATCAGAAGAATCGCCTCCACGTACTCGTGGAGCGTATACTCTCACATGCCAAAACAAAGTACTTCACATGTCTAAGGACGAAGATCATTACCCTTGACGTTCATTTCGGCACCATGGAGGAGAAACTAGATGGATGAAAACAACCGCAACGGGCTCGCCTCCACGGATCTGAACTCGACTCTTGACTTGAAGCTCCGACACTCCAACAATGGCGGAATCTACTTCTCCTTCCTCTTCCTTGCTCTCCCTTCTCTCTAACTCTCAGAAAGAGAAATCCTAGGTTTCGAAAAAGAAATAACTCCACATCTACGGACTTAAACCAGCAAAAAACACAGCCCACCGTCGGATTACGACGAACGGCCCTAATTCAAAATGGTTCTCTGTAAAGTGCGATATCGCCACGCGGTAGCCCCAATTAGTGGCTTCTCAAGAAAGCCCACCATTCAAATTCTCCAATCACACGCCGACACGTGGCCGCACAATAACTATCACGCTACCGCCGCGCGGTACCACACTACTACTGAGTAGTAGGTGAAGCATAGTGTCTTTATAACGCTTATGATGAATAGTCACTACCGCCACGCAGTATCGCTACCGCCGTGCGGTAGCTTTCCAAGATCCACGCCAATTAAATCCACAACACTACTGTCGATGATAGTAATAACATCAGGCAGTAGCTCTCAGAGAGATTCACCTGGTGAAATCTAAGGCGTTATAGAAGAAACCTATAGGTCTATATGGATGACCTAATGGTGAAAAGTAGAGATATTGGGTCTCACCTCCAGGACTTGGCGGAAACATTTGCTACCCTGGGGAAGTATAAAATGAGACAAACCCCTTGAAATATGTTTTCGGGGCCGGAAGGGGGAAATTTCTGGGTCATCTAATCACTCTTGCGGGGGTTGAGCCTAACCCAGAAAAGATATAGACGATCTTGGAGTTAAAGTCACCTCGAAATGCCAAGCAGATATAGCATCTAACATTGATGCTAGTAGGGTTGTGCAAGTTCGTCTCTCAAGCAGGAGATAAGTGCTCACCCTTCTTCAAGATATTACGAGGCACTCGGCGTTTTGAGTGGTCCAAGGATTGTAAGGAGGCTTTTCAAGCTTTAAAGTAGAGGTTCACCCAGGTTCCGCTACTCCAAGGGCCGGGGGAAGGAGAGGAATTAACTTTGTACCTTGGGGTGGGAGCAGAGACTGTGCGCTCCGTCCTAGTCTGAGAGGAAGGGAGGAAGCAACTACCAGTGTACTAAGTTAGTCGGGTCTTGAGGAAGGAAAAGCTTAAGTACCCCATCTTAGAGAAGTTGGCTTTCGCCTTGGTCGTTTCAGCCAGAAAGCTCCGACCTTTTTTCTAGGCCCACCCTATCAAGGTGGTAACCGACCATCCCCATTGTAATATTATGTATGGGGTGGAGCACTTAGGAAGATTGGCCAAATGTTTAGCAGAGCTGACTGAGTTCGAGATCTCAATTGTCCCGCGGTTATTAATGATGGCTTAGGTTGTGGCCGACTTTTTGGCGAATTGTGTCATAGAGGTGGAGGAGCCTAGGTCGTCGAATCACGCTATTAGCTAGGGATATGCTTGTAGACGGGGCATTAGGGAAGTATTCCCTTGGGGAGGGGTGATCCTAATAAGACCTTAGGGAACGAGGATTGAAAAAGTTGACGATATTCGATTTCCCATTACCAACAACCATATCGAGTATGAGGCAGTGATCACAGAGCTTCGTTTAGCTAGAGAGTTGGGAGTCCAAGATGTGAAGGTCTCCAAAGACTCAATGAAGGTCTCCAAAGACTCAATGAAGGTAGCCTCCCAAATTCAGAGCAAGTTCGAGATAAGGGAGCCCACTCCCCAGAAGTATCTTGTCAAGGTTAAGGGCTCATTGGGTTGTTTCACACCTTCTCCATTCGAAACATGACTCTAGAGGAGAGCATATAGGCATATCACATCGCCAAGTTTGACCCTTGGGAAGGGGGGAACATGACGGAGTTGTTAAGATGTAATTTAGGGGGGCTCTTAAAGAAGATTCTGGATAATGCATCTAGCGATAGGAGGGATCCTAAAGAAGATTCTGGATAAAAGGAAGTTAAGATGCAATTTAGCTTATTACTTACTGTGAGAGGGGTACTACATCGGAAGACCCTCTCCAGGATCCTATCTAGATGCATTACCGAGGAGGAGGTCCCCATGGTCTTGGAAGAAATCCACTCAGTAGAGTGTGGCAGCCACTCGGGGAGGCGAACCTTAGAAAAGAGGGTGTTGTGACAAGTGTATTTTTTGGATGACCATTAGCAAAGATGTCGTAGAGTATGCAAAGAAATGTCAGAAGTGCCAGCTCTATGCACCACTCCAGCTCCTGCTGGAGCAGAGACTTAGGACGATCACGACACCACGTGCCTTTGCAATCAGGGACTGGACCTGGCGTGACCTTTTCCCTAGGCCAGTGGCCAAACGAAATTCCTCTTGGTCATGATGGACTACTTATCAAAGTGGTTAGAGTTCAAGGTACTAGCAAAGGTAACTTCACAGGTAATCTGAAACTTTATATAGGGAGAAATAATTTTCCCGCACGGGTTTCCCTTTGCCATAGTCACAGACAATGAGACACAGTTTGCTAGTGATGAGTTCGTCAGCTTCGACGACCAATTGGGCATTGACCTCTAGTTCGAGTCGTTCCACCACCCCAGGAGCAACGGGTAGGTGGAAGCCGCAAATAAGATAATTGTTAATTTGGTGAAGAGGAAGGTGGAAAACCTAAAAGATAACTAGGTGGATCAGCTTCCCTCGGTCCTCTAGGCCTTAAGAACTGAAAGTCTTGATTTCAAGGTCAACTAAATACCTAGAGGGGGGTGAATAGGTTTTTGTCCTTCTTTTTAAATACTCTGATTTATATCTGAGTTCTTGATGTTTAGTGATTAATTGATTTGTGTTTTCAAGAACATTCACATACGACTCAAAAATTTTATAGTGGTTCCCCAATCTTAGGTACGTCCACAGTCCCTCTCCGCCTTTCTAACAGTGTGTTAGACAAGGCTCTTCACCAATTCCCAGGCTCCTTCAGAGCTTACAGCATGATCCCGCAGAATCACTCAGTCTTATCCAAGACCAACAACTCGAGCACTAAGCCCTACCACTCAGATCCCAACTGGATCCTTCCTCGGCCTTTATAACACAGGCCTACACTCAGGCACTAAGCCTTACCACTCAGATTCTAACAAGAATCCTACCTCGGCCTTTATAACACAGGCCTACATTCAAGCACTAAGCCTTACCACTTAGATCCTAATAAGAATCCTACCTCGGCCGTGATAACACAGGCCTACACTCAGATTCCCTAAAGAATCCTACCCTCAGATCTAAATTGAATCTTGCAATAAATGTCAAAGAGATGAATTACTCAGACACCAGAGAAATTTCTCTGTGTCTGTCTTCCTGGACTGAGCAGATATCAGCCCTATCTTCTTCATCGTAGCAACAAGTTGAGAAAGAAATTTTCAATTGAATCGCGACTTGTTCTGGAAGCAACTTGCAAAAAACTCTGCTTCTTCTTCTTCTTCAGGAATCAATCCCAATCTTACTGTCGCAGATGAGTATTGAGGCAACTAACTCTCTTCGTATTTAGGTTCTCTGATCTTAACTCCTTCTTCTGGCTCGATGAGAAAATGAGGAAGAAGACGTCGTCCAGCCGCAAGATTGTGAACCCAGAGAACCCTAATGACATCTCTTCTCGATGTTGATTGTGATTACTTTGATTGATTACATGTTTTTTGTTTTGATCTGATCCCGCTCCTTTTAAATACAACTGATTAGCGTAACATTGAGAAGTGGGCCCCACCATAGTTGGTGGCTGTGATTCAGCCACCTACTTTCCATTGACGACTGATTCAATGGCTCTTTGCTTTGTGTGGGACCCAACGAGTAATCTCTTTTTTAGTGCAGAAAATCATGACAGCTGGCCCCCAGCGCCTCTAGCAGTATTTCCGCAACATTTGAACATGCTTTGACTTGTTGACTTTGTTGACGCCAACATCATTCTAGACTTAGACAAAATCAAGCATCATTCTAGAAATCCTCAGTTCGACGAACTTAAACCTCAGTTTGACGAACCCAGAGCTCAGCTCAACGAAATCAAGCATCATTCCAGAAATCCTAAGTTCGACGAACTCAAACCTCAATTCGACCAACCCAGAGCTCAGCTCAACAAAATTTAGCATCATTCCATAAATACTCAGTTCGACGAACAAGTGAAAGCTGAGTTCGACGAACTCTGAACTCAGTTTGACGAATGCAAAGCTCAAAGTGGATAAGCAATACTCAACGATTCTGGACTTTGAATTTTCTTTAGCTCTGCTAAGCGTTGAGAGCGTTGAGTGTATATGCCTCACTCAATGCTTTTTGCCTCAGTCATATTATTCTGCACTTTCTGCTTAAAAGGGCTGAGAGTGTTGAGTGTATAAGCTTCACTCAACGCATTTATACTTAGCTCGATTTTCTGCAATCTTTCCTTCTTGCTGAAGTTTGGCATTGAAAGACTCAGCATGGCATTGAGTTATGAAGCTTCACTCAACGCCTTGCTACTTAGACAAATTTTCTGTCTCATGGCATTGAGTGAGAAAGCTACACTCAATGCCTAACTACTTATTCAAAAATTCAACACAGAAATTTATGTGGCTTTTACTGAATGCGTTATTGTGTTGAGTGAGTGAGCTACACTCAAAGCATGTGGACTTAGCCACTTTTGTGCTCATTACTTTTTAGGCTTTGACTGTCTCAGCCTATCTCATAGCTTTCTGTTTTATGACATTGAGTGAGTAGACCACACTCAACGCCTATGGACTTAGCCCCATTTCAACCGATTTCTATTTAGGCTTTAACTGTCTCAGCGCCTTTTGTTATATGATATTGAGTGAGCTCAACACACTTAATGCCTGTGGACTTAGCTGATTTTTTTGCAAGCCAATATGTTTGGATGACTATACTCAATGATTTTACTTACCTGGCATTGAGTGAATAGATTCACTCAACACCTGTGGACTTAGGCAAATCTTCTGCCCTTCCAGTTACTTCTTTGAGTCCACCTGCCTGATCATTATCACATGGACTGTCCTGAACACATGAACTTTGACACACATCAAATACAACTATGTCTATCTCATTGACTTGTTTGACATCATCAAATCAGGGCCATTGGGATCAATGGACCAACAATCTCCCCCTATTTGAAGATGTCAAACCCATTGATCAACCTCCTTATTCAATGAGATACACATCACATAGGCAATACAAAAAATTTATTAAATTCAGTGAGATCAATTTTTACAGATGAATTTTTACCTATATGAAGTTTTACCTACTCCCCCTATATTGCTGCAGGGTGTGTGTTACCTTAGAGTTTTACCTCTCAGCTTGATTCTTTCTTGAGCTTGTCTCTCCCCCTTAGACACTACTTGAACTTGTCAATCTCCTTTCTCCCCCTTCTTGAATTCTTCAAATAATCAGGGAGGTGCACCAGTTCTTTTTCTCCCCTAATGTTCCCACCTAGATGATGTAGATGAGGCCAGTAGTGCAGCTGCCAGCTTGCTCTTTATACAAGGCTGACTTTAGTCCTACAGCTGCTGGACTTGCTCCCCCTCAATAGGAGCATCTGTTCTCATGTTGTTCTTGATTTCCACTAGGTTTGTATCACCTATAAAAAGAACAAGCCTGTACAAAAAATAACCTTAGGGAGTATCTGAAGCTATTCTAAGTTCAACATACCCAATTCAATCTTGAAGGTGTTGAACTTGGCTTCATCTAGTGGCTTAGTGAAGATATCAACCACTTGTTTGCAGTGGAGACAAACTCTAGGCTAATATCTTCTTTCTCCACATTCTCCCTAATAAAATGATACTAAATTTCTATGTGCTTATTCCTGCTGTGTGAGACAGGATTCCTAGCAATAGAAATGATACTAGTAGAATCATAATAAAAAGGAGTTCTACTTATCTTAATGTATAATATTCAAGCTGATGCTGAATCCACAACAATTGAGCACAACAGTTTCTTGTTGAAATGTACTATGACTCTGCAGTTGAGATATACACATTGGTCTGCTTCTTGCTTCTCCATGACACCAGTCTTCCACCTAGGAATTGACATGTACTAGTAGTACTTTTCCTGTCTTCCTTGCAGCTTGCAAAATCTGTATCTGAAAATCCTGTTAGATCAAAATCTCTATTTTTAGGGTACCATAGGCCAAGATCTGGTGTGCCCTTAAGATACCTTAAAATTCTTTTTATAGCAGAATAATGAGATTCTTTAGGGCAGGTCTGATACCTAGCATAGACACATGTAGCATACATAATGTCAGGCCTACTAGCAGTCAAGTATAGAAGGGAGCCAATTATCCCTTTATGCAATGACTCATCAACATGTTTCCCTACCTCATCTTTGCCTATAGGCATACTTGACCCCATGGGAGTTCTCACGGTGGAGGCATTCTCCATACCATATTTCTTAATCAACTCTCTGGTGAACTTTGACTGGGATATGGACAAGCCATCATCAGTCTGTCTTACTTGGAGTCCTGATAAGAATTTGAGCTCACCCATGCTGCTCATCTCAAACTTTTTTTTGCATAAGTTTTGCAAACTTCCTGCAAATATTATTCTCAGTAGATCCAAAGATAATGTCATCGATATATATCTGGACTAGGATGATCTTGCCCTTAGATTCCCTTAGGAATACGGTCCTGTCTATTTTCCCCCTTGTGAATTTGTTCTTAATGAGGAAACTAGACAATGTTTCATACCATGCTCTAGGGGCTTGCTTCAACCCATGTAGAGCTTTCCTAAGCCTATAAATAAAATTAGGAAGGTGAGGGTCTACAAAACCTAGTGGCTTATCCACATATACTTCCTCTTTTAAGTCCCCATTCAGGAATGCTGACTTGACATTCATCTGGTAGACTTTGAATCCTTAATAGGCAGAAAATGCAAGGAATAGCCTTATTGCTTCCAGCCTGGCTATTGGGACAAAAGTCTGGTCAAAGTCTATTCCTTCTTCATGCATGTATCCTTTTGCCACCAATCTAGCCTTGTTCTTGATAATAATGTCATTCTCATCTAACTTGTTCCTGTAGATCCACTTAGTTCCTATGACATTTTTCCTCTTAGGTCTGGGAACCAGCTTCCAGACACTACACCTCTTGAACTGGTTCAGCTCTTCCTGCATTACTCCAATCCAGAATGGGTCTTTGATAGCCTCTTCAAGCTTCTTGGGCTCTTCTTGAGATACGAAGCTTGAATAGAGAGCTGTGTTGATGCTCTTGCTTCTTTTCTAGACTCCATGACTTACATCACCAATGATTTGGTGTACTGGATAGTCCCTCAAATGTCTCCCAGTTGGAGGCAATCTTGCTTCAGCTTGCTTTTCTTCATTGTCTTTAGCTGGCAGTTCTTCATTATCTTCAGCTGGTTGTCTTCTTCCTTAGCTTGTGATTCATGAGCTCCCCTTGGACAACACCCATCTTCTTTCTTATCTTATATTGTTGGATCACCTTCCCTGATGGTAAGTTTGTCCATCACCTCCTTTAAACCTGCAGAGCTAGAAGAGGAGCTAGGTAGCTCATAGTTAATCAAGTTTTACTCATCAAAGACAACATAGACTGATTCTTCTATAACTTGATTAGTCAAGTTGTAGATCTTATATGCTCTGCTATTGTTATTGTACACAAAAAATATCCCTTATTAGGACTTGGCAGCAAACTTAGTCACATAGAACTTACCATTGTTCAGTACATAGCACTTGTTATCAAAAATCCTGAAGTAGGATAAGTTTGGTTTTCTGCCTTTCAGAATCTCATAGGGAGTCTTCTTATGGCTTTTGGTGATGGAAGCCCTGCTGAGGACATGAAATGCTGTGCTTACTGCCTCAGCCCAAAAATATTCTGGGAGAGATGCGTCACTTAACAAGGTCTTACCAGCCTCTATGAGGGTTCTATTTTTCCTCTCAGCAATTCCATTTTATTGGGGTGTTCTAGGTGAGAAGACCTCTTGATGAATCTCATGCTCTTCATAGAACCTTGTCATGTACTCAAACTAAAAATTAGTCCCATGGTCACTTCTGATTTTGACCATAATACTATTATATTCATTCTGAATTTGCTTAATAAATGTCTGGAAGACATCAGGGGTTTCAGATTTCTTATTTAGGAAGAACACCCAAGAAAATATGGAAAAGTCATCAACAACTACACGAGTGTAAACTTTTCTACCTAGACTCTAAACTAGCATAGGACCAAATAGATCCATATGCAGGAGGTACAAACACCTCACTGAGTCTTTGGTACCAAGGCTCTTGAAGGAGGTCTTGGTCTGCTTGCCTTTTTAGCATGCTGAACAGATACCCTCCTTGGTGCACTTAAACTTAGGTCCATTTCTCACTAACTCTCCACTAAAGAGTTTGCCTATGGTCTTGTAATTTAGGTGAGCTAGCCTCTTATGCCATTGGACACAATGTGAGGCTTTCTCATCTGCAACTTTGCATAAGGGAGAGTCCTTACTCTCACAAATAAAATTTAGGCAATAGACATTTCCTCTCCTAGTGCCTGTCAAGATGCCCCCTTGGTCACTTGACCTCCTAATTTGGCACTCATCCTTGAGAAAAGAAATATCATAGCCAAGATCACATAGTTGGCTTATGCTTATCAGGTTGTGTTGCAACCCTTTCATATAAGCTACTTGTGTGATAGTGATTATGTAATTTGAAATCTTACTAAACCCTTTGGTTACACCCTTTTCTGAACCACCAAAGATGACTTTGGGTCCATTCTCTACTTAAGTGTACTCTAATAGCATGCTCCTTATTCTAGTCATGTGTCTGGAATAACCACTATCCAAGTACCATATAGGAGTATGACCACTTGAACTCACCTGCAAAAAATAAATCATCTAACCTTAGGACCCCAATTCTTATTAGGTCCTAAGTGTATGTTAAGCAGAAAATGAATATGCCTGCCTACAGCTCTTCTGACTGGTAAGCTGGTATTAGGTCTCTGGACACTATCATTGTGCCAGCAATCAAAGGCATAGTGTCCCACTCTGCCACAACACCAGCACTCATAGATGGTGTACCTTCTTTTAAGGGCTAGTTTAACAGCATTGCTGTCAACAGCTCTTAGTCCAGCAGGTACACCAGCATCCTTTCTTATATCTTCTAGCCACAACCTGATTTGGGATATGTTTGGCAGCAGAGGTACTTGGGGTATCTAGAGCTCTACCAGCAGCTACCTTCTTTTCAGAGAGCATGCTCCTGATTGATTCAGATATGCCCAAATCTGGTTTGCTATCAAACTTCCCTTTAGTCTGATTGTGGACTTAAAGATTTTGAAAAGGGGCTGCAGCCTAATTCTTGAGTGTTGGGGAAGGTACACCAAACACAAATGGTCCAGGATGGGCCATTTGAATTTCTTCATGGGCTATCATGTAGGCACTAGCACCCTTGAAAGTGAGGGATAGATCTAACTTTACTCTAGAGGCGGGGGGGGGGGGGGGGGGGGGTGAATAGAGTATTTTAAAACTTTTATTTATTTTTATAGCAAATTTAAAAATGAATGATATATATATAAAGAAAATAATCACAACACACAATAAAGAAAACAATCAATCATAGACGACACAAGGATCTATAGTAGTTCTCCAATAAACCTGGGTACGTCTACTCTTCTACCACCCTTGTAGGAATCTACTAAAGGTTTTTGATCAGGTTCCCTATCACCAGAAGATCTTTTTTCTAAGTGAGATCTTGCAACCCTTTGAGTTTTTGATCAGGTGCCCAAAAACCAAGCTTAAGTCTTTTGATCATGTGACTTATAAACCAAGAGATAACTTTTGAAGGGAGTTAAAAATCCTATACAAAGTTTAAGAATTAAACTATAAGAAAAAGATGTTATCTTCTCTATCAAGAGTATCTGAGAAGACTTAGTGGATGATGAAGCAAAAAGCTCCCCCTGATTTGAGTAGAGATTTGAGATCAGGAGGGGAGGCTTTTCTTTAAGGTGTATGCCTTCTTGTATTTGACTAATGAAGACTTTGCACTAGCAGAGACTGAAGTAGATAATCTGATGAATATTTGTTGATCTGTAAGTCTCTAAGTCAGTAACAGAAATCAGTAAGTAAATTAGTATCTCAAAGTTAGTATGTATAAGTCTGTAACCCCCTGAAGCAGCAATAATCTGAATATATAGGCTTTATTTGGCGCAGCGTTTTAGGTGCAGTGAGTCGTGGATTTTCAAAAAGCTCCGCCAAACAAAATTTTGAACAGGGACAGTGTCATCCGCCACCACTATTAATAGCGGTGGCCCGCTATTTCCCAGTCGCGAAATTTTTCCGCGACTGGGAAATAGCAGCAGCGCTGCAGCCTTTTTGGCTGCAGTGCTGCTATACTTTTTATTTATTATAATATATAATAAATAATTATATATTAAATTAATTATATAATAATAAGTTATATATTAAATTAATATTATATAATTAAGTTTATAATTATTATAATTAAATTTCTATTATAAGTTAATAATAATTATAATCAAGTTATAATTATTATAATTATTACGTTATATAATAAGTTATCACGTTATATAATTAAGTTATTATAATGTTTTATTTATATAATATTTTTATAATATATAATTAATAAATATAGTATATTTAAATAATATTTATAAAATATAAATACAAAACCACACTACAAACGCTGTTCTTCCAAACAGATTCACAGATTCTGCCACCACTCTGTAAAACAACCAATTATTCCACCACTGCTTCTCCAATCGCTACAGCCACGCCAAATAGAGCCATAATCTCTGAGGAGAATTCAAACATTTGAATTAAATCCATTCATGAAACATCTGAAGAATCTCTGAGAATTGTAATTGCTCTTGGGAATTAATTAGAATTAAACTCCATGAAAAAACTTTATTTAATGCCGCCTTAAATGGCTATATTCATTAAGAATATTTAGCATTAAATATCAGAGTGTAACTTACTGAAATTAAGCCTTGAAACTATTCTGCCTTTAGTAAATAAAACTGCTTGAACACTGAAAAGAATTCGTCGAACTAAGCCTGGAGTTCGTCGAACTGAGCCTGGAGTTCGTTGAACTGAGCCTGGAGTTTGTCGAGCTGAGCTTCTGAGTTGTGATCATCGTTCGTCGAACAGAGCCCAGAGTTCATCGAGCTAAACTTAGAGTTAGAACACTGAGTTCGTCAAACTGAGCTCGACGTTCGTCGAACAGAGCTCAGCTTTCGTCGATCGAAATTCAGCGTTCGTCGAACTGCACTTCTCTAGAATTCTTCTGAAGGAGCAACCATGGAAATAAACCTATGACCCTAGACTATACACATTGTGTCAAACTAATCATCCTAAATAAATAATAGTGATCCTAACCCAAATCAGTAATATGGTTCCAACAATCTATCTCTATTTGGGTGAGGATACTATCAAAAACAAAAAAGCACAGCAAAAATATCTAACAAAAATAAAACTTTCAGCAGATATATAAAAGGTTCTTTGAGAGTTTAAAGAACATAACCACAAATTTCAAAGACATAAACAAGAATCAAGAATCTTTCTGAGGTGCTGCTAAAGGAGATTCTGAAGAAGATTTGGTGAAAATAAGCTTTCTGGTAGGATCTTCAGCTTCCCTTTTACTCATTGTTAGGTCTTGAGAACCTATGATTTTCCGGGGGTGGTTCTTTGATCAACTGCCTCTGGTTGCATGCTCATATACTTATCAACATTGAATAAACTCTTCTTTGAATATCTTTACAGTTCCTGTTTCCTGTAGGAGGACATTGTAGAGAATTATGAGGTGTCCTTACCTTCTGACCTGGCTTTCATAATCTGAGAAAGAGCAACTTGCTCATTGAACCTTGCCATTCTAAACACTGGATCCAACTCTGGATCATAAACTGGAAAAGGTGGCCTCTCTTGGCTTGATTGTTATTGCCCGCTGCTTTGATTTGTATGATGTTGCTGGCTACTATGAGAATCAGAACCGGTAGGTTTATCCTGCCTTCCTTGAGAAGGTCTAGAATGATGAGAAGAAGACCTCTGAGAAGAAGAGACACTACCAGCTGACCCTATTGCTGGAGGAGGAGGAGGAGGTCCTCTCCAAGACTTTTGAGGTGGAGAATGATATCTCCTCATCTTATTCCTATTTTTTGCTCATTTTTGGATAATCTCATCCAGTATGGAAGGTCTAGAGTGAGAGGGATTCCATGTAGAATGTAATATGGAATATCTATTGTTGATGAAGGTTCAAGAGCAACCTTAGCTGGAGCCTTCTTCTTGAACTTTCTTTTCTTAGACCCAGAGTCTTCTGAATCATCTGACTCTACATTATCATCAGATTCTTCTGCAAGCTGATCATATAAATCATCTATCTGTCTATATAAATTATTATTATTAACACATTGATCGTCTGGTTGATTATGAATATTGTCTTCTTCCTTTTCCATATCTTCATTAAGAAGATCTTCAAAGTTTGGCATTGGAGTTTCATCCCACATAGGAGGGGAGAAATTCATGCTCTATAAAATTAATTATATCATCAACTATTATTGCAATCTGAGAAACTAGAGAATAACTAGTATAAATAATTCTTAAACTAGATCTAATCTCTTCTAAGACTGAAGCAACATTGGGAGCAGTATAACATACTAATGCTTTAGAAACATTATTTTCAAAAACTGAAAAACTAGGCAGAACTTAAAAATCAGATAATAAAGAAAGTAAGTCAACTGTGGGATGAATAATAATATCACCAACAGTTAGAACTTTTGGAACTACTACTTCTTCAACTGAAATAACTTCAAGCATTTCTGAATCCTGACTTTCATCAACCACTGCTGCTGCTGCTTCTGTAATTGCTGTGACTGGAACTGCAGTATAAGGAGCTTCTTCATGAAACATCATCCCCTGCCTAGATCCAGGGAGACCTGAATCTAGGCCCCTAAAAGAAGGTAGAAAATTGGAGGAGGCTAGCTTAGAAGATAGGTCAGAGATAGCAGCAACAAGAGGAGCCAAGGCTTCATTTATTAGAGTCCTGAGAGTAGGAGTGATGAAGTCCAAAAGATTAGAAGCAATGGATGAGAAATCCAAATACATATACTCAGAAGGATTCTGAGCAGATGCAGAGGATGGATTTGAAGTAGATGGAATGGAAGTAGAAAGAGCAGATCTGTTAGCATAGTTTGGACAAGGAAAAGATGTCTGTGGAATAGATTGAAGATTGATGATAGGAGGAATGGCATCAGGAATAATCTCCTGGAAAGGTGAGTGTGGTGGAGATGAAAGAGGTGGAGACATTGGAAGTAGATTGAAATGAAGTGGAGAGGAGAGTAGAGGAGATGAAAGAAGTGGTGATGAAGGTGGTGAATGATGAATTAGGGAATGAGTATGGAAAGATATGGATGGAACATCTTCAAGAAAAGTTTGTTGTTGAGTAGGTGGTGTTGAAGGTCTAGGTGAATGGTGAGGAGATGGTAGAGGAGAAGAAGCATGAGGATCAGAGACCTCTTCTGGGGTTGAGAGAGTGGCTGGAATAGCCTTGGTGCTTTCAGAAGAAACCCTAGAGGGATTAGCCCTTGGGGGCTTAGGGATTACCCTCTCGCATTTGCCAAAAAGGTAGAGGTCAGCCTCTTGGAAGCATTAATATGAATGGTCTGAGAGACTAAAAGTTCTGGACATTTTGCCTGTAGGAAAATGCCTAGGATCCTGCCATATCCTCCAAACTTGCTGGTGATCTTCTTCTTAATAGAATCAAAAAGAATTGATCCCCAGTTTAAAGATTTCTGATCAACCAAGGCACACATCAAAAGGAATTGATGTCTGGTTACATAGTCATGGGCTGAATGCTTGCCCAATAAAACCTTACCAACAATATCAACTAAGAATTTGTATTCTATTGAAAAGTTCTTTTTCAAAAGGTGATTAGGATTTCCCTGGGTGTGACCCAATTTATCTAACATTATATCAAATTCAGAATTAGATAGTTCAATATCATCGTTTCCATTAACAAAACCGAAAACTTCAGAAAGAATTTCAGGTGTCAGAGGAACCCGATTGCCAGAGATAGAACCAGCAATAATTGGGGAATCCTGAAACTTGGCTGTATGGATCCACTCTTTGATTTCTGCCACTGGAAGTTTGATCCTGATTAACATAAACTAAGGCAGATTCTGAGTCTCAAAGAGTTTCAAAATATCCTGGAAAACTTGATCTGAATGACATAATGATTCCATGTCAATATCAAATCCAACATCAAATTTCATTGCTGAGAGAATTGCCTGAGAAATCGCCATTGTCCTGCAAAACAGAGAGATCAAGTGCAAGGGAAATGTAAATGCATGGGATAGAGTTCGATGAAAACCTAATTATAAGTTTTCAGAAGTCAAAATGGAGAACTCTGTCCGACGAAAAACAAAACATCGAACTCTGTTTGATGATAAATTCTTAAAAGCAATACTTTTCATCGATCTTCGTTCGACTAAAGTTTTGCGAAAGAAATACATTTCGTCTAGCTCTGTTCAACGAAAAGTACTAGAAAGTAATCCGTCGATTTCCGTTCGATGAAAGTATCTCAAAAAAAGTTCATCGATCTCCGTTTGACGAATGTTTCATGAAAATTTCACAGTTTGTCGATCTCCGTTCGACGGAAGGTGTCCAATTTGTCGATCTAAGAACAAAAATCAAACTAATGATTCTCCATTTATCATTCCTAACCTATTTAAGAAGACTATATGATTCTTTTCATCTAAAGGTTTAGTGAAAATATCAGCTCTTTGAAAATCAGTAGAAATAAATACAAGATTAATTTAATTTTTGTCTACATTATCTCTTAGAAAACGATGCATAATTTCTATATGCTTAGTCCTACTATGAAGAACTGGATTCTATGCAATTGTATATTGCAATAATATTATCACAGAAAATAGTTGAATTATTTAAGTTATAACCATAATCTAGTTACTAATTTTGAATCCACAAAATCTATAAACAACAACTACCTACTGCAATATATTCAGCTTCAGCGGTTGAAGTAGAAACATATGTTTGTTTCTTGTAAAACCATGAAACAAGCCTATCACCACGAAACTGACAAGTTCTTGATGTGCTTTATCTTTCAACTCTGCATCCAGCATAGTCAGCATCTATGAATCTAGTTAATTCAAATCCTGACTCAATAGAATACCAGAGTCCTAGATTAGGGCAACCTTTTATATATCTCAAAATTTTTTTTACTAAAATTAGATGAGATTCTTTAGGATTTACTTGGAACCTAGCATAAAGACAGATTGCAAACATAATGTCTGGTCTACTGGCTGTTAAATATAATAAGGACCCAATGATTGTCCTTTATATTTTCTGATAAATAGGTTTTCCCAGTTCATCATTATCAACTACAACATTAGAGGGCATGGGTGTTTTCATAGCTGAGGCATCTGTCATCCCAAATCTTTTAATTAGCTCTTTAACATATTTAGATTGAGATATAAAAATGCCATCAGGTGTTTGCTTCACTTGTAAACTAAGGAAGTAGGATAATTCACCCATTCTACTCATTTCAAACTTTGAATGCATTAGGTTAGAAAACCTTTTGCAAAGTTTGGAATCAGTAGAACCAAAAATTATATCGTCAACATATATTTTAACTAGTAAAATTTTAGATTTATGATATTTAAAAAACAACGTTTTATCTACCATGCCTCTACTAAATTTATTTTCGAAAAGAAAACTAGCAAGGGTCTCATACCAAGCTCTTGGGGCCTGTTTAAGAACATAAAAGGCTTTGTTAAGTTTAAACACATAAGAAGAGTGAGTTGGAGAAATAAAAGCTGGTGGTTGTTCAACATAAACTTTCTCTTTGAGTTCTCAATTTAGAAATGCACTCTTCATATCCATTTGATATACTTTAAATTTCTTGAATGCTACAAATATAAGAAATATCCTGATAGCATCTAATCTTGCAATAGGAGCAAAAGTCTGATCATAATCTATGTCTTCCTCCTGTGAGTATCCTTGAGCTACCAATTTAGCTTTATTTCTTATAATGACTCCTTGAGCATCCAACGTATTCCTGAAGACCCATTTGGTTCCAATGACTGGATAGTCTTTGGGTCTTGGAACTAAGTCCCAGACTCTACATCTCTCAAACTGATTGAGTTCCTCTTGCATTGCAATGATCCAGTGATGATCTTGTTCTGTATCTTTGATGGATTAAGGTTCAATCTGAGAAATAAAACAAGCATGCATCTAATCTTGATTTAATTGATGTCGTGTTTGAACACCAGCTGATATGTCTCCAATCACTTGAGATCTAGGGTGATCTCTAAGTGTGACAAAATCAATAGGTGGAGTTGGTTCTTCAACTATTTGTGGTGCAAATTCCTCTGGTGGAATTTCATTAGCCACAATATTTTCAGCATAGATTTCTGATTTTTCTTCATCACTGACATCATCAGCAATCTTTTCAGAAGTATGTAATGCATCCGCTTGTGTTAGGATTAATTCATCCAGTTTCTAACACAGATTTGGTACCTAAAAAGAATCTATGGTAGAGGTATCTCTCTCCTTGTAAAACATGTTAGTTTTATCAAAAGATACATGTATTGATTCTTCTATCTTAAGGGTAGATTTATTAAAGATCCTATAAGCCTTGTTGACTTGAGAATATCCAAGAAATTTTCCTTCTGCATCTTTGGTTTTAAATTTTCTGAAGTATTTCTTGTCATTATTATGTATGTAACATTTACATCCAAAAACTTTAAAATAGTTTACTTTAGGTTTCTTATTTTTAAGTAACTCATAGGGAGTCTTACCCTTTAGTTTATGAATCATACTTCTGTTAAGAACATAATTTGTTGTGCTTAATGCCTCTATCCAAATGGAAATGGGAAAATAAGCATCTGCAAGTAATGTTCCAGCAGATTCAATTAGGGTTCTTATTTTTCCTTTCAGCTAACCCATTTTGTTGCGGAGTTCTAGAAGCAAAAAAACAGTGCCTAATACCTTCTTTCTCACAGAATTCTTTCATCAAAAGAGATTCAAACTCAGTGCCATGATCACTTCTGATCAATGCAATCTGAGTAGAGTACTCAATCTTGATGTTCCTAAGAAAGTATGTAAGAACTTAAAAGTTATCTGACTTGTTTCTAAGAAAGAATACCCAAGTGAATCTCAAGAAATCATCAACAATAACTAAGGTATATGACTCTCCTTCCAAACTTTGTACTGCAATAGGCCCAAAAAGGTCCATATGTAGCAAATACAAAATCCTGGGTGAATCACTCTTAGATATGAATTTAAAACTACTTTTGGTTTGCTTGCCTAATTGACAAGCCCTGCAAAGTCCTTCCTTCTTGTAAGAACTAGAAGGAAGACCTCTGACAAGGTTGTTCTTAGATAATTTAGCAATAGTTCTAAGATTTATATGTCCTAATCTTTTATGCCAAAGATCATTAGTTTTACTTATCTGATTAAATAAACAGATTTCTGATTTTGTAGAGTTAAAATTAACTAAGTAAATATTACCCAGTCTAATCCCAGTTAGAGAAATTTTGTTTAAGCTAGATGTAATAAAACATAATGATTTATTAAAAGATACCTGATAACCTTCATCACATAATTGATTGATGGAGATAAGGTTATGCTCGAGACCTTTCACATAAGCTACCATCCTGAAGGTAACTGTTCGAACCTTGACATTACCATAGCCTTCTATCTGTCCACAGTTGGAGTCTCCAAAGATGACTTTAGGTCCAAGCTTTGCTTTAAAATCTTTTAGATTAACCTTTCTTCCTATCATCTGTTTTGAACATCCACTATCCAAATACCACTGTTCCTCTGTGGTAGGATAGTTCTTTTCCTGTAAAAAAACAAATTAGGTGTTCTTGACCTAGATTATCTTGGGTCCTGGTTTTCTTTCATAATAATTAGAAATGTAAGAATATTCAGGTTAATCTTTATAACCTAGTGGATGATATCTCCTAGGAGGGATGATCCACTGAGTAAAAGGATTTATAAATTTTTGTGTTTGATTATACTTTTGAAAAGTATTAAAATTTCTGTTTTGAAAATTTGGGTTCGACGAATTAAATAGATTTTGTCGAGCAGCGTTCAACGAATGGTGGTGAGTTGTCGAGCTCCATTCATAGAATAGTAATATTCACATTCTGTGTTCCATGTTCGTCGATCATTGTCCGACGAATCATATTGATTTCGTCGAGCACAATTTCCTAAATAGTTATACTCAAATCATGTGTTCATAGTTCATCGAGCTCGGTTCGACGAATAATGATTATTTCGTCGAGCTTGGTTCGACGAATTATTTTGAAGATGATTTTTCTGAAAATTTTTAATTTGTTTTGGTTTATTATTTTGCAAAATTTCAGTAATATTATCTAGATCTTCAAATTTTTCTTTACCTTTATCAGAAGTGAATTTTATAGGTGTAGATAAAATATTTTTTTCTAAAAGATGAGGCTAACTAAATGAAGCCCCAAGCCTAGTTTGCCATTTAGCCTGACATTGACTGTGCTTGTGATATTCATCAGTTTGATGCTTCTCCCATTGAGAGATTCTTCAAAGTTCTTTGCCTCTAATAATTTTTTTTTCTAAAGACACTATTTGTTCAAAAGCAATCTTCAAATCATCTTTACGTTTTATGTTTCCAGAAGATAGATTATTTGATTTAATTAATTTTTCTCTGAGAAGTTTTATTTTTCCTTTTCAGATTGTATCAAATCTTTACATAGTAATTTAAAATTTATTTTAAACTGATCTGAAGTAAAATAAAATGTAGAGATTACCTGGTCTTCTTCGGACTCAAATTCATTATCAGAATTGCTGCATGATGCATTTATTGCCATCAGACAGACTTCTTTGGCTCTTTACTCTTCTTCATCTTCACTTGAACTGGATGAAGATTCAGAGTTTGATTCACTCCAAGTTTCAGCTACAAAACTTCTCTCCTTCTTTTTGTGTTTACTAGAAGAGGATTTGTGTGAGTGCTTCTTAGAGTCTTTATCCTTCTTCTTATCCTTCTTTTGATTTTCAGGACACTCTGGAAGAATGTGTCGTGGTTTCCTGCAACCATAACAAACAATTTCTTTAGTTGGAGTTTTGTCATACATTGGTTTGTCTTGGTTCCTGGATGATCTTATCCTGAAGTATTTTCTGACTATCTTGTAGAATCTTTTAGCCAAGAGACCCATAAGATCTTCATTTTGTGGAACTTGTTCTTCTTCAGTTGCTTAGAAAGCAATGCTCTCTTCCATCTTCACTGAGCATAGGGTCTTTTTTTCAGCTTCCCTTGTTTTGATGAGCTTCTCATAAGATTTGAGCTTGCCCAACAATGTCTCAGTTGTGATTTCATTCACACTTCTGGCTTCTCTAATTGGCCAGATTCTTGAATCCCATGTGCTAGGGAAACACATGAGAATTTTATCATTGACCTCTATCAATGTAATGTCTTTTTCCAAAGATTTCAGCTCATTAATTATGAGACAGAGTCTTGTGTACATATCTACAACTGATCCACTTTCACCCTTTTTGAAATTCTCATATTGAGAAATCATGTGAGATCTTCTATCCTTTCTTTCATCAGCTAATCTAGCTACCATTACATTGAGGGAGTCCCAAATAGCTTTAGCTGAAGGGCATTTATCAACCATCTGAAAAATATCATCAGACATGGTTTGGGCTAATATATTCATAGCCTTTGCATCAACAATTTTAGCTTTTTCTGAGCTTCTGTCCATTCTGGTGGTGGTACAATACTGGTGCTTGTTATTGCCAATGGTAGAGGTGGACTTGTCAAAATAGAATTATAGATATCTTCATTAATAGAGTTCATGTATAACCTAATCCTTGCCTGCCAGAATGCAAACTTATTAAGGTTGCAAATAGGAGGTCTAGTGCTTGAATACTCTTTATTTTGTGCCATGATAAGAAAAACAAACTAGAGAAAATAAGATCTATCAGATCTGTTGGTTCAAGTGTTAGCCTGTAAAACCAAAGAACCAATCTTTGACACCAATTAAAAGTAGGGATAGATCTAACTTTACTCTAGAGGGGGGGGGGGGTGGGGTGGGGGGTGAATAGAGTATTTTAAAATTTTTATTTATTTTTATAGCAGATTTAAAAATTAATGATATATATATATATATAAAGAAAATAATCACATCACACAATAAAGAAAACAATCAATCATAGATAACATAAGGATTTATACTAGTTCCCTAATAAACCTGGGTACGTCTACTCTTCTACCACCCTAGTAAGAATCCGCTACAGGTTATTGATCAGGTGCTCTACCACTAGAAGATCTATTTTCTAAGGGAGATCTTGTAACCCTTTGAGCTTTTGATCAGGTGCCCAAAAACCAAGCTTAAGTCTTTTGATCAGGTGACTTATGAACCAAGAAATAACTTTTGAAGGGAGTTAAAAACCATGTACACAGTTAAAGAAATAAGCTATAAGAAAAAGACGTTGTCTTCTCTGTCAAGAGTCTTTGAGAAGACTTAGTGGATGATGAAGCAAAAAGCTCCCCCTGAATTGAGTAAAGATTTAAGATCAGGAGGGGAGGCTTTTCTTTAGGGTGTAGGTCTTCTTGTATTTGTTTGATGAAGAATTTGCACTAGTAGAGACTGAAGCAGATAATCTGATGAGTATTTGTTGATCTGAAAGTCTCTAAGTTAGTAACAGAAATCAGTAAGTAAATTAGTATCTCAAAGTCAGTATGTATAAGTTTGTAACCCCCTGAAGCAACACTAATCTGAATATATAATCTCTGAGGAGAATTCAAACATTTGAATTCAATCCATTCTGAAATGTCTGAAGAATCTCTGAGAATTGTAACTTCCCTTAGGAATTAATTAGAATTAAACTCTGTGATAAAACCTTATTTAATACTGCCTTAAATGGCTACATTCATTAAGAATATTTAGCATTAAATATCAGAGTGTAACTGACTGAAATCAAGCCTTGAAACCATTCTTCCTTCAGTAAATAAAACTGCTTGAACACTGCAAAGAATTTCTCGAACTAAGCCTATAGTTTGTCGAACTGAGCCTAGAGTTTGTCGAACTGAGCCTGGAGTTCGTCGAGCTGAGTTTCTTTGTTGTGATCATCATTCGTCAAACAGAGCCCAGAGTTCGTAGAGCTAAACTCAGAGTTAGAACTCTGAGTTCGTCGAACTGAGCTCGACGTTCGTCAAACAGAGCTCAACTTTCGTCGATCGGAATTCTGCGTTCGTCGAACTGCACTTCTCTGGAAATATTCTGAAGCGGCATCCCTGTAAATAAACTTATGACCCTAGACTATACATATTGGGTCAAACTAATCATCCTAAATAAATAATAGTGATCCGAGCCCAAATCAGTAATAGGGTTCCGACAACCCTTGTCATTCCTATCACCATAGTGGTGAACAGCTTTGTTCTTATTGGTGAATCCACCATTTTCCCAGTAACCATAGATGATCTCTTAGTCATACCTGTTAAATAGTAGCAGCACTATTCTAAAAGGAATAGGAGGCTTGGAGGCCAGTGGCTGCATTGGAGCTTTGCCCTTCCTTTTGGAATTGGCAGCTCTAGTATTCCCTTTAATGCCTAATCCCTTCTTATCCTTTTTGGGAGGAGAAGAAATCTATCAAAGGCAACACAGAACATGACTTTGAAAACTTAGCCACTAGATCCTTCTACTTTTGGAGTTTACCTTTTAGATTCCTGATGTGGTTATTATTGAATGTTATTGTGCCCATCTGAATAATAGTGATTTTTTTCAGCTTGCAGACTTCTTTCATCTTTAGGTCCAGCATGTTTGCTGACTTTGAAGCAGCAAGCTATAGAGAGGCAATCTCCTCAGCATACTTTTTGGCTAGGAGCCTGCTTCTCTTCAGTGCCTGTAGGAGTTCACTATAGTTATCAATCAATTCATTGATGTCTCCTTCCGATTCTGAGCCATCTTCATCACTTGATGCAGATGCCTCTGATTCTGGACCTGTCACATAATCTGACAGAGAGGGTAGAGAATGTACTTTGCTTGGACCAGGATGCTCCTGGCTGGGTTCTTCCTCAGTCAAAGCCATCAACCCAAGACAATGATTGTATTTTTCTCCTTCTTCAGTCTTGGCAGCATCATCAACTTCTCTAGCAATAACAGCCAACATCTCTAAGAAATTTGCCTCTACAGCTTCGTCTTCAGCAGTGAATAGCCCAATGTAGGCTTCATATTTATCTTCCTCTTCTGACTTTGATGATGAGGAGTCAATCCAGCTCTTTTGCTTCTTAGCAATGAAGGATTTCTCCTTCTTGCTCTTTTATGTTGTTCCTTCTTTTCACAAGCACCCTTCCTTTTGACAGGGCAGTCGGCTATAACATGCCCTGGATTGCTGCGACAATAACAGACTATCTTAAAATAAACATGTTTATTTAGTTTAGAGTCATGCCTGTCCTCTTTAAAGGTTTTCTTCCTGCCCTTGTAGGAGTCTTCTTTGAAATAAGAAGAAGAGGAGGGCCTGCTTCTCCAATGCTTCTTCTTCATGAATTTCTGGAATTGCCTGGATAAGGAAGCAAGCCTTCATCAGATATGTGGCAGTCTGATGTGCTAGTTTCTGAACTTTCTGAATCGGATTCAGCATCCCTCCTTGGTGGAGAAGGTGTTTTTCTCCTTCACCTTCTTGTGGCTTTAGCTTTGAAGGCCACTGACTTGTCCTTGACTGCAGGCTTGCTGATTTTCTCCTCCTCCTTTTGGGCTATCAGCTGCATTTTATATGACAACAGCTTTTCAAACAGAGTTGGTTGTGGTGTGTCTACAAGTCTTGCCACTTCTCTGATGGCATGGATTTTTATGTCCCAATCTTTAGTTAGAGACCTGAGAAACTTGTCATTTAACTCATATGTGCTGAAGACTCCGCCATATGTCCTCAACTCATTTACAATTCTGAATAACTTTTCATAGCACTCAGCTATGCCATCTGTCTTATTCTGCTTGAAACTTTCATACTCTTGATTGAGCATGGACTTCCTGTCATCTCCACTTCTTCTGTCCTCTCCATGTAGATAATTAGTGTGTCCCACATCTCCTTAGATGTCTTGCAGTGAACTAGGTTTTGGAACAGGGAGTCATCAATGAAACTAACTATTATATTTTGTGTCCTCTTGTCCATTCCGGCAAGAATGAATTCATCCTTAGTCATTTCAGAGTATGTCTTTGGAGTCTGTACATTAGCATCCAGAGCTGAGACCTTCATAGGGATGAATGGTCCCTCTGGACAGTAATAAAAATTCTAGGGTCAGCTGCCTCCATAAACAACCTAATTCTCTCCTTCCATATGCCAAACCCTTCCTTCCTTTAGATAGGAAGCTTCATGGCCCCTAGCTCTTTGTGGTTCACTCCTGAACCCATAAGGGTTGTCCTTCCTTGTTGACCTTGGAGATCTACTCAGATTGTTGAGTTCTTAACGACAATCTCCCTCTGATACCACTTGAAAGTCTTGATTTCAAGGTCAACTAAATACCTAGAGGGGGGGGGGGGTGAATAGGTTTTTGGCCTTCTTTTTAAATACTCTAATTTATATCTTAGTTCTTGATGTTAAGTGATTAATTGATTTGTGCTTTCAAGAACAATCATAGACACCTCAAAAATTTTATAGTGGTTGCCCAATCTTGGGTATGTTCACTGTCCCTCTCCGTCTTTCTAACAGTGTGCTAGACAAGGCTCTTCACCAAATACTCGGCTCCTTTAGAGCTTATAGCACGATCTCACAGGATCACTCAGTCTTATCCAATACCAACAACTCGGGCACTAAGCCCTGCCACTCAGATCCCAACTGGATCCTACCTCGGCCTTTATAACACAGGCCTACACTCAAGCATCATTCCAGAAATCCTCAGTTTGACGAACTCAAACCTTAGTTTGGCGAACCATGAGCTCAGCTCGATGAAATCAAGCATCATTCCAGAAATCCTCAGTTCGACGAACTCAAACCTCAGTTCGACGAACCCAGAGCTCAGCTCAACAAAATTAAGCATCATTCCATAAATCCTCAGCTCGACGAACAAGTGAAAGCTGAGTTTGACGAACTCTGAACTCAGTTTGACGAACGCAAAGCTCAGCTCGGCGAAAAGTGGATAAGCAATACTCAATGATTCTGGACTTAGAATTTTCTTCAGCTCTGCTAGGCATTGAGAGCGTTAAGTGTATATTCCTCACCGAATGCCTTTTGCCTCAGTCATATTCTTCTACCATTTCTGCTTAAAAGCGTTGAGAGCGTTAAGTGTATAAGCTTCACTCAACGCATTTATACTTAGCCTGATTTTCTGTAATCTTGCCTTCTTGCTGAAGTTTGGCATTAACAGACTCAGCATGGCTTTGAGTGATGAAGCTTCACTCAACACTTTGCTAATTAGATTAATTTTTTGTCTCATGGCGTTGAGTGAGAAAGTTACACTGAATGCCTAACTACTTAGTCAAAAATTCAACACAGAAATTTCTGTGGCTTTGACTGACTAGGCTATGGCATTGAGTGAGTGAGCTGCACTCAACGCCTGTGGACTTAGCCACTTTTTTGCTCATTACTTTTTAGTATTTGACTGTCTCGGCCTATCTCACAGCTTCTTGTTGTATGACGTTGAGTGAGTAGACTACACTCAATGCCTATGGACTTAGCCACATTTCATCCTATTTCTATTTAGGCTTTAACTATCTCAGCGCCTTTTGTTATATGGCATTGAGTGAGCTCAACACACTCAATTCCTGTGGACTTAGTTGATTTTCTTGCAAGCCAACATGTTTGGCTGACTATACTCAACAATTTTACTTTCCTGGCATTGAGTGAATAGATTTCACTCAATGCCTGTGGACTTAGGCAAATCTTCTGCCCTTCTAGTTACTTCTTTGAGTCCACCTGCCTGATCATTATCACAAGGACTGTCCTGCACACATAAACTTAGACACACATCAAATACAACTATATTTATCTCATTGACTTGTTTGACATCATCAAATTAGGGCCATTGGGATCAATGGACCAATAAGAACCACTATGAACACTGCCACAGGGTAGACGCCTTTCAAACTGTCTCATGGGTCCGAGGTCGTGCTCCCAATATAGTTCGTGGTGAGGAATCTGTGCATCATCGTTGCAGAGGAAGGTGATGAGGAATGGATGGTGGAAAATTAAGAAGAGCATCAGCTCTTGCTTGATCTTGTGGAGGAACTTCATGACCTAGTTTCTCTTTGCTAAGAGGAGGTTAAGCATCAGATGGCGAGGTACTTTGATAAGAACATCAGGATCAAACACTTTGTAAAGCTGGACCTAGTCCTTAAAAAGGTCAATGCTACAGGAAGTGGGCAGCCGTCATCAAGCTCCGCCCTAATTGGGAGCACCTCTTAGCAACACTTGGAGCGGTGATGACCTGAAGCGTTTGTACCCATAAAGTAAACAAGCAGAATTCTCTCCTCACTAAATGACTTTCCATTTTTTCATCATAGCCCGACAATTCCGAACTAAAGCACCCTCGATAAGATCCTGCTAACCGGGCTACTACAAGTTGGCAGGGTAGGAAGGTCGCTCGGTTGGAAAGTTGGGATAAGATCAATTCCGAACCAAAGCTCCCCCAATAAGATCCCACTAACTAAGCTACCACAAGATGACAGGATAGGCAGGTCGCTCAGATGGAAGGTTGAGATGAGATCAATTATGAACCATAGCGCCCCCGATAGGATCCCGCTGACCCGGCTACCAAAAGCCGGTAGGGCAGGCAGTTCGCTTTGGTAGAAGTTTGAGATGAGATTAATTTCGAACCAAAGCGCCCCTGTTAATATCCCGTTGACCGAGCTACCACAAGCTGGTAGGGCATGCAGGTCGCTCGGGTGGATGTTTTAGATGAGATCAATTCTGAACCAAAGCGCCCCTGATAGGATCCTGCTGACTAGGCTACCATAAGCCGACATGGCAGGCAGGTCTCTCTTGTGGAAGGTTAAAATGAGATCAATTCTAAACCAAAGCGCCCTCGATTGGATCCCGCTATTTAGGCTACCACAAGTCGACAAGGAAGGCAAGTCGCTCGGGTGGAAGTGAGATGAGATCAATTCCAAACCAAAGTGCCCCCGATAGGATTTTGCTGATCGGGCTCTCGCAAGATGGTAGGGTAGGCAGGTTGCTCGGGTGGATGGTTGAATAGACGTAAAGGTAAAATAGAGTCAAGGTTAATCTCCTAAGGTCCTGTGAGGAGTGGGGTCTCTTAGGAGACGGATTGAAAGGAAGCAAGCTAAAGGAAGAAAATGGAAAACAAACAAGTGAGATAGAGAGGGGCGAGTGTAATCTTTCTTGCCCCCACCTCGCGCATACCTCACTCGCCCAACTTCGAGGGCGGAGCGGAGGCTGTACGAGTGCCCAGACTGTGCGAGCATCTCACACCCATCCCTATGTAAGGGGTATTCACAGGCTCCTAGGGTTGTAATTCACTTGTGCTTTTTCAAAAAGTCGCGAGAACGCAAGGCTCGCTGGGTTCTGTTCTTACGAGCCGGGAAAAGTCTCCCCGATTGTTTGGGCGAGTCGCCTAGAACTAAAGGGCGAGCAATCGATAATGAACTGAATAAAAATAAATACTATGCAGGATGAAAAAAAAATAACACAGAGGAAGATTAAGACAACCTTTCATATATAATAAAAATATTGTTGGTAAGTTAGCAATTACATCGCAAAAAATAACAAATAATTCAGAGCTCTCAACTCACTGGTGGATGTAAGAGACGAGCTCTCCATCTCGTCATCCGCCGAGAGTGAATCACCACGTCCTGAGGAAGGTGGGCTCACCTCCGGTGCGAAGAAGTCTTAAGTTTGATCGTCTGTGATTAGTTCCATCTAGTCATCCTGCAAGGAATCAAGGTTCTGCAGTATATTTAGTTTTGACTATGTCATCTGCACAATCAGGAGCTTGCGGGTACTCTCCACCTCTCGCGGGGTGAAATGAAGAAGCTTGCAGCCACCAAATGTGGACTTGCCAGACATCTTGGCATTCTTCTCAGCATGGGCCGCGATAAGCCTCGCCCCGGTGTCCGCCAACTCCTCCAGCTCCCAGATGCACGACCGCATGCAGTCGACAGTCTCATCATCCTACAAAGGAAATAACTTAGGAGTAAGGAGGGGGAGAGGAGAGCAATATAAAGAAGAAAGGAAAAAGAAAGCGAAGTCCAGGGATGACCAACCACGCCGCTGGAGTGCTTGGCAAGAAGGCTCGTCATAGAGCTCTATGGTGAGGACGTAAGGATCCAAGGGGGTAGCTTGCACCTACTTCTCTCAAGCGAGAGAACTTGACCAGATGCGCGGAACTAAGAAACAAACTCTGAGGTACAGCGAGGAGGACTAGCTATACACCTGAAAGATCAAAGATAGCTTCCCCTCACTAGCCAATTCTGAGCTAAGAACTAGAGGCCAACCAAAGCTAACTAGAGGAGGAATAAGCCAAATATTTGGATCCTCCCCAAAGATGCCCTTAAGGGTCTATTTAGAGTTTTTCAAGTCTGGCCTACAAATAGAATAATCCCGCCTTTTGGTTCTACTATACAAATCCTGAATTAGTCTACCAACAACGAAACTCTGTTGTTTGGAGAGGCTATTAGCAGACCTAAAGAGTTATCCTGGTAGCTTGGACTCGTCACTGGGAGCCTGGACTCGCCCCTGGGTGCCTCGACTCTCCCTTGGGAGCCTGGACTTGTCCTTGGGTGCCTGGACTCTCCCCTAAGAGCCTAGACTCACCTCTAGTCTCCTAAAACCACCCCTAGGTGCCTCGTTCCTAGACTTTCCCCTGGGTGCCGGGACTCGCCCCTAGTAGCCTAGGCTCTCCCCTCGTAGTTTAAACTTGTCCTTGGGAGCCTGTACTTGCCTCTGGGTGCTTGGAATTGCCACTAGGATCCTAAGCATCCTCGCAACCATGCCCCTACTCCTTTCAAGAAGGAAGGAGCGAGGGAAGTGACACCCAGTGTGATCCATCCTTCCAGGCGAATAACGCTTGCCTATAACCATCTAGGGGATTCTGCCTCATCCCAAAATTGGTATGTGAGTTTGGATTCCCTAGCTTCTTACCCCCGGGCCCGCTCCCTGTGGGTAGAGATGGCCCACTACCTATAGGTGGAGTCAACTCGTTGATCGGGGCGACCTTCTTAGAGGTCAACATATTTTACTGCTCTGGGGCCCGCTTGATGAAAATACCGAATCAGGCGCCACCCTCCTCCTCCGGTCATTGCTGGTCATGGGAAGCCCTAGGTCATCGGTACACGCTGCCGCTACAGCCTTGGCAAGAGCGAGTGAGGGATCCACCCTTCCCCCTGCTGCATAAGGTTGGTTCATGGGAATATCACCTACAAAAAAGGTTATAGGTTGAAACACAAGCTATAACCCCGTCGGGGGCGAGTGATGAAGAGCATGAGATTAAGAAGATATGCATACCTTCACCCAGAAGGGCCAGCAGTAGCAAGTCGAGGTTACGCCGCAGGTAGGCGACCTCAAGGTTCTTCCCCGAGAAGAAATTGTGCAGCTTCGCGTCCTCGACGTCTATATGGTGAGCTTGTCAAACAGACTCATCCTTCTGAACGGGCGAGTAGGGGGCATTCCCATGCACTCCCTTGATGAAGATGAAGCGATCTGTCTAGTGATGCACCTTATTGATGGTCTCGTAAGCTTTGATCTGCTAGTCGGAGAGAAAAGCCACCCCATCATTGGTGTCTAGGTAGATGAACAACTTACGGAAGACTATCAAGTTGAACTCCATCCTCTCCTCACGCAGGAAGAATGCAAAAGCCACTAGCATGGAAATCACATTGGGGCTGACCTACGCGAGCACCGCCTCGAAGTACTTCAGGAATTGCTTTACCTACGGGCATAGTAGGAGGCAAAGCCCTATCTCAAAATGGGCAAGAGGGAAGCCAAGCTTGTCCTCTTTGATGGTGTTGAGGGCCTTGCTGGTGTCTACTAATTGTGAAGAAAATAAGAATCGAACTAGCAATCTGTCTAGGCAAGTATACCTATCAAAATGTAGCTAGGGGATACAAGTGTCATATTAAGATCCGGGAACTGTTGAGTAATTTTACTCACACGAAGAATATTATCTTATCGAATGATTGTTTTAGGGTTTGTTAAAAGAAAACTAATTGCAATTAAGAAAAGAAATATTTGTACTAAAAAGAGAACTACTTGCAGTTAAATAAAGAGCTACTAAAAGTGATTACAATGAGGGGTTGAAACGATGAAATAGAAAAGAACTCGATTGAGAATCATCTCGGCAAAAGTTGATTTAAAATGCGATAATAAACCCTAACTTAATAAGATAAAGGTACTTGACCGTGGAGGTTCCTAAATCTTGAACACGCTTCTCTCGAAGTCGTGCCCAACTGAATTTAGGATGGTTCAACTGAACTCTCGTCCAAATCGGAGACCTAAAGCTCGCTTTACGCGGTGAACCCCGCTATTAGATTTCACTCTAATCAGGGATATTTAACGTCTGCCTCTCTCAAGGGGTGCATGCAACTCTCTTTACTCTTGAGTGTTCACTTCAAACTACGAGCCTCTCGGCTAGCTAAGAGTGAAAACAAAGATAGAAATTATATATTGATGATATAACTCAAAACATGAATTTTCAAGAGTAAATCGAAGGCCTAAACCCTAAAAAGAAAAAGTAAACTTAAAGTATCATAACTTAATCAACTCGAACCTCGGATCATCAAGATCAAGTACAATGAAGATTAGTTAATCATGGAGAAGTGGAGGAAGAGATATGGGTAGAAGAACGTTATGAAAACAAAGTAAAAGGGCACTTTATATTAATGCTAAAATAGAGCTACAACTTTGAAATAAAAGATTACAAGTGCATGGAAATGAAACCTAGGCTAGCATTAACATTAAGCTAATAAAGAAATTACAAGAGCTATTACAAAAGGGTACACTAAGCTAGAATTAAGAAAGATTAAAATGAGAAAGAGAGAGAGGAAGAACACTAAAGGAAAGACATGAAAAACTCCAAGAAATAAAAGTGCAGTACCTCCACTCTCACCCCACTACTCTCTGGACACAAGGGGAGCCTTGAATTTATAGATTTTTTTCTGGGTCTGTCACGCCCCCCTATCACACCCAGGGAGGGCATGTCAGGGGGGCGTTCCTGGTATGGGGTTGACCTTAGATGCTAGATTCTGGAGGGAATGATGATTGCTTCTGTACAACGGTGTACACGCCCTGGGACACGCCCGTGTAGGGGGTGTGTAAGGTACGTCACGTCAAAATCATTGGTCGAAAATCCGTAAAACATGGAAATAGGTGGTACACGCCCGGTAACACGCCCCGGGAGGGTGTGTCAGGGGGGAGTGTCTAGTACTATTGGCGTGCAACAACGAAAAATCTTTAATGGCGGCCTACAGGCTTCGGGATGAGGGTTACACGCCTAGAAACACGCCCAGGGAGGGCGTGTCAGGGGGGCGTGTCATGTGTTTTTCTCGGTATTTGGGTTCTGGCAGCAAACTTCCTTGGGATCGAGTTACACGCCCTATGACACGCCCATGGACAGCATGTCAGGGGGGGTGTGTCAGGTCATTTTGGCCGAAAACTGTGAAAACATGCAAAAAGAAGAGAACACATTAGTGACAATAATATATACAAACGGAGGTCAACATATAAGCTTGCAAGACATGATTTGTTTATTAAAAACCTGAAAATACCCTAATAGTTTAGACTACAAAATGTACTATCACTCGCCTTCAATAGGAGCGTGAGCCACAAACCAGTCCGACACAAACTCAAAGTTTATCTCTGGCATCTCGTCCTCCAATACCTGCCCATCTAGGAAGATATAGTCTAGGAAGTGAGTCGCAAAATTCCGCCTCCCCTCTGAGCCATCACAATCACCACCCATTTGGCAAGTCGAAAATATGAGTGAGAGGTCGTTGGATGATGAGTACTGTGGTGGAAGAGAGTCGAACACAAGGGTGGTATTGAGGGGAGAGAGGTTTTGCCCAATTGGTGTGAATTCACTCACCGCCCGCGCACTCACATCTCCCCCTAGACCCGTATTATCCTGACTCGCCCACTACGAGTGACAGGTAATATTTCCCTAGTGAGTTGACTCTATTATACATCAAAGGCCACACATTCTCAACAAACCTAGCATTGATAAAAACATCGCGAGAAACGTGGTCGCGCACAACAAATAATAAGTATTGTTTGAAGATCTGCAAACGAAAAGAACAAAATGCCAAATAGAAAATGGTTGATTATGTTGAGTCAGTGCGGGATCTACTTCTACGAGCCACGTCCTCACATATTCACCTACGGTCTTCCCCTTTGAATGATCTCCTCGCGAACAACGGCGAATTCATGCTGGAGGGTGCGGTTACATTCCTTTATTTTCCTCATGTGCCCTTCCAGCGATGTGATTTTCCCTCCCAGGAGTGTCTGCATCGCGATAGTAAATGCAGCGCATTCATGCTCCAAGTACTTGACTCGCTACTGAAGGGCGAGCAAGTGAGGAAAGCTGTTGTTCGTAAGAAAGCCACTGCTCACTAGCTTAGAGATAGATGTCGGCTCGCCAAGGAAATTCTGAATAATGTCGGGAGAGGGATGCATCGAGTAAGTTACAGTGGCATTCGACTCGCCGCTGATGGAGACGTCGATCATATTTGTAAAAGGCGAGCGAGATGTTAGTGCAAGTTAGCATAACCAGAACAATAAGAGAGTCCTGATGACTAACCGTAGGAGTTTTCACACTCCTTCCTGGGATGACGCAAGGGTAAACTCGCCTGACCGCCAAAGGTGTCACTGAGGGGATCTTGTAAAGGATGGGGTTAAGGTGATGTCGTCAAAAGAGGGTACTTTATGGTAAGACACTATCAGATGATTTCTTGGAAAAAAGAACGAGTCAGAGGTGAGAAATAATTTTACTGACTTGGGATCAGCGCATGAGTACCCGATTCATCCTGACTTGCTGAGACCTCCTGGTTCCTGTAGACGGGGTCCTTCGTGACTTCCTAGATGAGACTGGCAGTCTACATAAGGTTATAACACAAGTTTGTCGGAGATTCAGTGAGCGCACATTAAATCTGAGGTAAGTTCTTTCAGGGTTTGAGATGAATGTTCAGTGGCGATAGCCATTAGGTCATCCATGTCCGCCTTGTTCATTTCTTTTTCAGCGATAAGACGAGCAAGAGCTGCTTACAAGGTCTGCATAATGCCAGAACCCAGACATGAAGTTGGGGAGGTCGAGGGAGAGCTTTTAGGGTTGGACTCTGTAACGCCCCCGATTTTCCTGCGTTTATTTTTATTCTCATTGGCGTTACGATGACGTGTTTCTATGGCTTGTGCCATGTGTGGAGTATGGTTTAGCTCCTTAGAACTCAGTGCCCTATTTTGTAGCCTGTTGGCAAGATCTCCCTAGCAAGCCGAGTCGTTTTGGGTGACCCGGTGTGGCCTCTCGGGGGGATGTTTGAGTTTGGCTTTATTTGGGTATAACTCAAGTTCTGTTCGTCGAAAGTTAATTTTGACTTCGCCGTTGTGTTCGTAGCATGGATATTTAGCTACGGTGCGAATTTCGTCGAATTCCGAGGTGTTTCGGTTTTCGTGTCGTTTGGTGTGTTAATAGTATTTGTGATCAATTAATTAAATTGATTTGGCTGAATATTAAATTCTTGCGGGAGAAGATATTGAGCTGTTATTTGCCTTGCCTTGGTGGCAGCCATATTTCTGGCTTATTCCTTTTGGAATTTTCTTAATTGTAATTAAGGGATTAAGCGTTTTAGGGTTCGGTTATTGCTGAACCGGCGGGTTAGCTTTAGTATAAAAGCTCTGTTTAAGAAGTGACGGCCCACTTCTTCTTCTTTTCCTGAGAGAGAAACCGTCGGCTTATTCTCGGAAGAACATAGGAGAAAACTGCCCGTCCTGTACCTCCTTTGGTCGGCGATTCCGGGCTTGTTCGTGGACGGAATTCGAGTCCGAAAGCGGCGTTGTCTTGCTCTCTCCGAGATCTTCGTTTCGACGGTAAGATATTCGATTTTCATGTAGTTTTGTTGAGGTTTGGGTTTTCGGTTTTGGAGTTTTCCGCCATTAATGGCCGAGAGTTATGTTCTAGGTGTTGCGGCTATTTGTTCAGTGTGAAGAGGAGGAAAGCCGTCCAAGCTTCGCTGAAAGTTGAGGCAAGTGGTATTCTTGCCCTTCCCAAGTTTCTTTTTGAACTTTCTTGCTGAATTTGAAATCCCTGTTAGCCCTAGGATAGAGGCCTTGTTGTTCTCTTTTTCTTGTTAACTATAAGATTTAGTTCTTCCTATTGAACTCCCCCTACTCGTGCTATTGGAACCCAACCTTGCCAGCGTGATGCCGATTATCTTTGCTCAGATCTTTGCTCTGGTTTGGGTGTAGCCGAGAGGAAGAGTTAGGAGGGGGGGGGGATTTGTTCCCCGAATCTGTTAATGTATTACTCGAGTAGTGTTCTTTGTTACTCGAGTAGGAGTTTGGATTACTCGAGTAGTAGCTTTGAGTTACTCGAGTAGTGTTCTTTGTTACTCGAGTAGGAGTTTGGATTACTCGAGTAGTAGCTTTGAGTTACTCGAGTAGTGTTCTTTGTTACTCGAGTAGGAGTTTGGATTACTCGAGTAGTAGCTTTGAGTTACTCGAGTAGTAGGTAACTACTCGAGTAGGAGTTTTGGTTTACTCGAGTAGTAGGTAACTACTCGAGTAGGGGATTTGGGTTACTCGAGTAGTGGACTCGAGATACTCGAGTCAGTGGTTTGGTTTACTCGAGTAGTAGGCATCTAATCGAGTGCTGGAGTGGGTATACTCGAGTAGTAGGCATCTACTAGAGTGCTGGATTGTAGATTCGCGAGTGCTGGTTTTTCTCGCATACTCGAGTAGTGGGCGACTACTCGAGTAGAGGGCTGAGGTACTCGAGTAGTTGGCAACTACTCGAGTGCTGGAATTTGAATACACGAGTAGTAGGCAACTACTCGAGTACTGGAAATTCCCTGCCTCTTTTTGGTCTTAGAATCGTTCGGCTATCGTCGATGTCTGGATGGAGATCGTCGATCGCTGCTTCTGCCTTTGGTCGTTCGACTATCGTCGATCTCCGTTCGACGTTTTTCCAGAGGGGAAAATGTTGAGCTTCGTTCGACGCTCGATGAGCGTCGAGCTCAGCTCTTGTCTGATAGCCGATCAGCGCTCGACGATTTCCTGGAGGAAGATCGTCGAGCTTCGCTTGCCTTTTAGCCTTCGACGATCGTCGACCTCCAGGATGATGATCGTCGGGCTTCTTTTGGCCTTCAGCCGATCGACGATCGTCGACCTCCGACTGACGATCATCGAGCTCCGTTTTACCCTAGTGGAATTGTGGTTAGAGTTTGGTTTTGGCTTTAAGTGAGGCTAGCTCACTCAATGCCAAGGTTTAGGTAGGCACTGAGTGGGTCTCACTCAGCGCCTTGTCGTGTTGATTCTTTTCAACACTATTCTTTACCTTGTTTTTCGTTCCCGAGTGGTTTTCTTGTTATATTTCTGGTATTTCCTTGTCGGCCGTTCCCTTTACTTTCTTAAGGGCCGAATCGTGGGTCGTGGTTAGTAGTGGTGGTTATAGCTCTTCAGGGGGGGGGGGTGGAGTTGTGTGATATAGCCAAGGCCACTCTTGTTTTTCTTGCTCCAGGTACGGGCTGGGCATGTGTGGGTGGAAGGTCCCTTGTATTTTCACGTGTAGACCCTCGAGCTTGTTGACTTGGACATGGTGGATGGGGGACTGAGTTTGCCTCCGATCCGGTTCCTCGTTGTTTGTTTTTGCTACTACCACTTTCCACAGTTTAGGGTGTTAGAAGTTTCTTCCTTAGTAGCTTGCGGCACTTTGAGCTCTTGGTAGCCTAGAAGGCCCGGCAGGATGATGTTCCTGAGTTGGGTTGTTGCTGTTTTTCTTTGCTTGTGTGCTTGTCTTGTTGTCTTGTCTTGGACAGTTGTGACTCTTTCTACTGCATGTTTTTCAGTTACTTCTTCCTTTTGGTTGACTCTTGCATGCAGTTGTTTTTGCCTTGTTGCTTGCTGAGGTATTCTGTTTTCTTTTGGAATGCCTCAGGTTCTGAGTTGTAGCCGGTCTGGTGGCTAGCTGAGGCAGTGGTGTTGCTGGTGGACTCCCGGACTTTGGAGTTCCGTTTACCTTGTTAGTGAGATAGTTTTTCTGTACCTTCTTGCAGACATACATATGTGCCAGTGGGTTCGTGTCAGGTTGTTGGCGCCCACTGGTAGTTTTTCTTACCTTTATACTGGATATATTTACTTATGCTGCTACCGTTTTCTGGAGATAGTCTACTTGCTCTGAGAAGGTTTTATGCTAGGTTGCTAGTTATTTCCAACCCTAATTAGTATTATAAATAAAGCTCATGATCAGCATGTTTTATAAGACTTAATCACTATTTTCCAAATCACGTATGAAAACCGTTTTCTTATATATTATATATAAATTAAATGTAGGGTCTTGCTTAGCATAAGTGGTTCTCTTGGGACTCTTATGCGCTCTTTAGGGTGTCAAACCCAATTATAGTATTTTTCCGCAGCGTATAAACATAGTTTTTCTATTGTGGACTAGGTGATCCACTGAGCCGAGGGATACGACCTCTAAATATAACTGATTTTCTATTCATAAAACACAGGATTTTCTTGCATAAGGTTTGTAGTTGGTTTTGCCTGAGCGTCAGCGGTTATCCCCTGCTTGACGTGGCATCATGACGCGTGTTTTCTCATACTCTGATAATTCTTATATTCGGAGAAAATGCGGGTTGTGATAGTTGGTATCAGAGGGAGGTTGCTTGACAAGTTAGTTGAGCAACCTTCCTTTGTTTGCTTTTGGTAGTTCTGCATCATGTCATTCACACACCGATATGTCATCAGCACGTCTTGGCAAAAGCACGAACACTACACTCATGGCATAACATGAAGTATACGAGGCATATTATGTAGTATGGGATGTATAATATGTGTTTGTATATGGATCCACCATAGGGGCTACATGTGAGGGTTATGTAGTATGGGATGCATAACCTCACCACATGACTGCGACTAGCACGTTTCTTTTCGTTGCATGGGAATGTTATGTAGTATGGGATGCATAACATTTTCATGTGTACGCCGCTCATAGCATGCATTAGGGCCTTTTTTAGAATGCATAGCACAAACATGCATAGCATATCATGACATAAGCACAATGTGCCAAGCTAAAGATTTGCAGGATGACATATGTACACACATAAGTTTTCAAATTAATTTAAAGTCATGCATTCCCGATCTAGGCACAAGAGTTAGTAAGGTGGTGGTTAACCATCCTAGGTTAGGGCATGTCATCAAATTTTTGTTAAAAAGATAAACTCTCAGAGCAAGTTTAGCAGCTTTAAGCCTATATATATATATATATATATATATATATGTATGGTCTATACTTGTGTTTGGGTTCTAGTTGTTGATTGGGGATCTGATTTGGGGTGGTTATGATTATAGGATGGCTAGGCGACCTGCGACGCGTTCGACTCCCCTGTCTGAAGGTAAGTCGTCTGGAGCTCAGAATGATGCGGTAATCGAGAGTCTGCGTCAGAGTAGCGAAGCTATGGGCAGACAGTTAGAGGAGGTGCGAGCCCAGATTCAGTCTTTGGTGGCAGTTGTGGCAGGACAGGCTCAGGGTGCTCAAGTTCCTGCTGGGGGGCTAGTTGTTCCTCCTCCCCCTGTGCTCGTGAGATCTCCAGTGGTGGTGCCAGCAGAGATGGCCTTCATCTCGCAGTTTCAGAGGCTGAGCCCTCCCACTTATGACGGGAAGGCAGATTTCATGGTTATAGATGATTGGCTGATCTCCATGGAGGAGATGTTTTCGTATTCAGGGATTGCTGGTGACCAGAGGGTGATGTTAGCCACCTATCAGCTCAAAGGTTTGGCGAAGAGTTGGTGGCTGAGAGAAAAGGAGAGCCTAGTAGCTGGATGCTCTTGGGAAATGTTTAAAGAGATGCTGTTGAGGAAGTTCTTGCCTTCGGTCGAGCGTGACCGCCTTATGAATGACTTCCTTTATTTGAAGCAAAGGCAACTCACGGTGGGTGAGTATGAGATAGAGTTCAGTAAGTTGAGCCGTTTTGCCCCTGGATTGGTCAGCGTTGAGGCTGATCGGGTTAAGAGATTTCTTGGTGGTTTGAGGAGCGAGGTGCAGCAGTTGACCAGTGCTTATGGGTCAGTGACTTATGCTGGAGTCGTAGAGGCTGCTCTTAAGGTTGAGGCTATTGAAACGGCAAAGATCAGAGGCCAGCAGATGAGAAAGGACAAGAGAAAGTCTGTGGAGGGGAAGAAACCCCTGGTACCCGATGCTGTTCCAGGAAAGAGGAGCCGAGTAGTGTGCAGTTTCTGTGGCCGGTCAGGCCACCCTGTTGAGAAATGTTTTAAGAGGTCAGTAGCTCAGAAGAAGGAGCAGGTTCATGCGATCCAGGGTACTCCTAGGAGAGATGTCTCCTGTTCAGTTTGCAAGCGATCCGGGCATGATGCGGCCTAGTGTTGGACCAAGGACAGAGTCTGCTTTCAGTGTGGGCAGAAGGGTCACATCAAGTCGCGGTGTCCTCAGGTTCAGTCAGTTCTTCCTGCAGTTCCGTTACAGGCTTTACCTCCACCTCCGCGTGTGGACAAGGGAAAAGGGAAGCTGAACGTGATTTCTTCCGAAGAGGCTCAGACTTCGACCCAGGTTATTTCAGGTTAGTTAATTGTTGTTTTTCTAGCCTGGTAGTTTTATTTGCTAGAGTGTTGCGGTATTGCTATGGTAGTTCCTTAGTTTGTGTGTTCCTATAGGGAAGTTTAAGGTGAAGAACCGCTGGGCGCGTGTTCTGTTTGACTCCGGCGCTACCCACTCGTTCGTGGCTAGAGCCTTTGTAGAGCGTCATCGATTGACTCTAGATCGTGTTCGGGATTCCTTCCGTGTCAAGTTTCCTTCTGGTGAATCTGTGTTGTCAGATTTGGGCATTTTGGATTGCCCGGTTTTGTTGGGGGACTTTCTTGCGAAGGCGGACCTGAAAATGATTGATCTGGAGGACTTCGATGTCATTTTGGGCATGGACTGGCTCTCTCAGTATGATGCGGTCATTCAGTGCAAAGGAAAGCACTTGGACTTCATCAGGGATGACGGTCAGCCCGGCAGCGTGTATGCTGCTCTGTGTCAGGATTTTCCTGTCATCTCTGCGGTATGTGCTCAGAGATTGTTTCCTTCTAATTGTTGTGTTTGTTTAGTCTCGGTGGTTGGAGCCGCTGTTAGCGTGCCACGCTTAGAAGAGATTCCTATTGTTCATGGTTTCGCCGATGTTTTTCCTGATGATCTTCCTGGTCTTCCTCCTGATCGGGATGTTGAGTTTGTGATTGATTTAGAGCCGGGTACACGTCCTATTGCTAAGGCGCCGTACCGGATGGCCCCTCATGAGTTAGAGGAGTTGCGAGTTCAGTTGGATGAGCTGTTAGCTAAAGGGTTTATTAGGCAGAGTTCGTCGCCTTGGGGTGCTCCTGTTTTGTTTGTAAAGAAGAAAGATGGGTCGATACGGCTATGCATCGACTATAGAGAGTTGAACAAGGTCACTATCAAGAACAGGTACCCTCTGCCGAGGATCGATGATTTGTTTGACCAGTTGCGTGGTAGCACGGTGTTCTCCAAGATCGATCTTCGTTCTGGTTATCATCAGCTTAGGATCCGTGAGGCGGATATTCCACGGACTGCGTTTAGGTCGAGACATGGACACTTTGAGTTTCTGGTGATGTCGTTTGGTCTGACCAACGCACCATCAGCCTTTATGGATATGATGAACCGAGTGTTCAAGGATTTTCTCGATAAGTTCGTTGTGGTCTTCATTGATGACGTGTTAGTCTATTCTCACAGTGCTGAGGAGCATGAACAGCATTTGCGTTTGGTCCTATCAGAGTTGAGGAACCACAAGTTGTTCGCCAAATTGAGCAAATGCGAATTTTGGTTGCCGCAAGTTTCTTTTCTAGGCCACGTGGTAAACAAGGATGGGATCTCGGTCGATCCAGAAAAGATTGCAGCAGTGATGGATTGGAGTAGACCGAGTTCGCCTAAAGAGATCAGGAGTTTCTTAGGGTTGGCTGGTTATTACAGGAGATTTGTGGAGGGTTTCTCTTCCCTAGCCGCACCTTTGACCAAGTTGACTCAGAAGAATGTGGCTTTTGTTTGGAGCGAAAAGTGCGAGGAAGCTTTTCTTGAGCTAAAGGAGAGATTGTGCACTGCTCCCGTTCTGACCCTGCTTACTGAGGGAGTAGATTATGATGTCTACGTGGATGCTTCGCATGTAGGTTTGGGGTGCGTATTAATGCAAGATGGAAAGGTAATTGCCTATGGGTCAAGGCAACTGAAGACTCATGAGAAGAATTATCCTACGCATGACCTTGAGTTTGCAGCGGTTATTTATGCTTTGAAGTTGTGGAGGCACCTACTTTATGGGGCTCAGTGCAAGATCTTTACTGACCATAAGAGCCTGAAGTACGTGTTCACGCAGAAGGAGTTGAACCTGCGTCAGCGGCGATGGTTGGAATACGTGGCTGATTATGATGTGGAGATCCAGTATTATCCGGGCAAGGCCAATGTGGTGGCTGACGCCCTGAGCCGAAAGACGGGAAAGATCTTTAACCTCTCCGCCGATCGTTTAGTGGAGGAGTTCCTCCTTATGGATATTTCAATGGGATGCTGTAGTTTGCAGAGTACCTTGTCAGTGGTAGAGCCGTCCTGGATTTCTTTGACTAGGCTGCACCAGAAGGACGATCCTGATCTTATGCACCTTTTCACCAGGACTGAGAAGGGAGAGTTGCCTGATTTTGCTATCGATGATGCGGGTACTTTGAAGTACCGCGACAGGTTTTGCGTTCCCGCTGTTGGGGATATTAGGAGGATGATTTGCAGTGAGGCTCATGGTTCCAGCGTTTCCTACCATCCAGGATCTACGAAGATGTACCGTGACTTAAGACAAATTGCCTGGTGGTATGGCATGAAAGGAGATATAGCCCGATTTGTTGCTGAGTGTCACACTTGCAAGCGTGTGAAGGCCGATCATGGAAGGCCTGGTGGTAAGTTGACTCCACTAGAGATCCCGACTTGGAAGTGGGAGAGTATATCTATGTATTTCATTACGGGTTTACCAAAATCCCCGAGAGGATTTGATTCTGTTTGGGTTATAGTAGATAGATTGACGAAGTGCGCTCACTGCATGCCTTATAAGATTGATTACCCGATGAAGAAGATAGCAGAGTTGTATGTGAATGAAGTCATCCGACTCCACGGTGTGCCAGTTAGCATCATTTCCGATCGAGACTCTCGGTTTACATCTCGTTTTTGGCAGAGTCTGCAGGAGGGTTTGGTTACGGATCTGAGGTATTCTACTGCCTACCACCCGCAGACCAATGGGAAGACGGAGAGGGTGAACCAAATTGTTGAGGATATGATCCGGTGCTATATTTTAGACCACGGTGGGGCGTGGGATGAGCGGCTGCGACTTATGGAATTTGCCTACAACAACAGTTATCAGGAAAGTTTGCAGATGGCTCCGTTCAAAGCCTTGTATGGGAGGCGCTGTAGGACTCCGTTGTTTTGGGCTGAGGCTGGTGAGAGGCCTTTGTTGGGTCCCGATGCGCTTGAGGAAATGGAAGTTGCTGTGAAGCTTATTCGGGAGAAGCTTCGCATAGCCCAGGAGAGATATGAAAAGAACGCCAACCGGCGTAGATCTGCTTTGGAGTTTTCCGTCGGGGACCTTGTATTCCTCAAAGTTTCCCCGATGGTAGGTGTTAAGAGATTTGGTAAGAATCGGAAGTTAGACCCAAGGTATGTGGGCCCGTTTGAGATTTTGGAACGGGTTGGCGTGTCAGCATATAGATTGGATTTACCAGCGAACTTCCCAGGTGTGCATAATGTTTTTCATGTTAGCCAATTGCGGAAGTGTGTGCGCAGCAGTGGGCAGCTCTTGGATGTTGTGCCCCAGTTGGAGCCCAACCTCTCTTTTGTTGAGGTGCCGGTTCGTATTTTGGATACTCAGGAGCGTGTGCTGCGAAAGAAGTCCATACCGATGGTTAAGGTTCTATAGAAGAATCAGGATTTGGAAAGCGCGACTTGGGAGTTAGAGTCGGCTATGAGGAGGGCTTACCCTCACCTGTTTTGTTGATTTAATCGGTATGTTTTCCTTCTTGTAACTCCTATTAGTTGTTTCTCCTTCTTTAGTAGGAGTGTTGTGCGTAAAGTTTCGGGACGAAACTTTCTTTTAGGGGGAGTGACTGTAACGCCCCCGATTTTCCTGCGTTTATTTTTATTCTCGTTGGCGTTACGATGACGCATTTCTATGGCTTGTGCCATGTGTAGAGTATGGTTTAGCTCCTTAGAACTGAGTGCCCTATTTTGTAGCCTGTTGGCAAGATCTCCCTAGCAAGCCGAGTCGTTTTGGGTGACCCGGTGTGGCCTCTCGGGGGGATGTTTGAGTTTGGCTTTATTTGGGTATAACTCAAGTTCTGTTCGTCAAAAGTTAATTTTGACTTCGCCGTTATGTTCGTAGCATGGATATTTAGCTACGGTGCGAATTTCGTCGAATTCCGAGGTGTTTCGATTTTCGTGTCGTTTGGTGTGTTAATAGTATTTGTGATCAATTAATTAAATTGATTTGGCGGAATATTAAATTCTTGCGGGAGAAGTTATTGAGCTGTTATTTGCCTTGCCTTGGTGGCAGCCATATTTCTGGCTTATTCCTTTTGGAATTTTCTTAAATGTAATTAAGGGATTAGGCGTTTTAGGGTTCGGTTATTGCTGAACCCGCGGGTTAGCTTTAGTATAAAAGCTCTGTTTAAGAAGTGACGACCCACTTCTTCTTCTTTTCCTGAGAGAGAAACCGTCGGCTTGTTCTCGGAAGAACAGAGGAGAAAACCGCCCGTCCTGTACCTTCTTTGGTCGGCGATTCCGGGCTTGTTCGTGGACGGAATTCGAGTCCGAAAGCGGCGTTGTCTTGCTCTCTCCGGGATCTTTGTTTCGACGGTAAGATATTCGATTTTCGTGTAGTTTTGTTGAGGTTTGGGTTTTCGGTTTTGGAGTTTTTCGCCATTAATGGCCGAGAGTTATGTTCTAGGTGTTGCGGCTGTTTGTTCAGTGTGAAGAGGAGGAAAGCCGTCCAAGCTTCGCTGAAAGTTGAGGCAAGTGGTATTCTTGCCCTTCCCAAGTTTCTTTTTGAACTTTCTTGCTGAATTTGAAATCCCTGTTAGCCCTAGGATAGAGGCCTTGTTGTTCTCTTTTTCTTGCTAACTATAAGATTTAGTTCTTCCTATTGAACTCCCCCCTACTCGTGCTGTTGGAACCCAACCTTGCCGGCGTGATGCCGATTATCTTTGCTCAGATCTTTGCTCTGGTTTTGGTGTAGCCGAGAGGAAGAGTTAGGAGGGGGGGGGGGTGATTTGTTCCCCGAATCTGTTAATGTATTACTCGAGTAGTGTTCTTTGTTACTCGAGTAGGAGTTTGGATTACTCGAGTAGTAGCTTTGAGTTACTCGAGTAGTGTTCTTTGTTACTCAAGTAGGAGTTTTGATTACTCGAGTAGAAGCTTTGAGTTACTCGAGTAGTGTTCTTTATTACTCGAGTAAGAGTTTGGATTACTCGAGTAGTAGCTTTGAGTTACTCGAGTAGTAGGTAACTACTCAAGTAGGAGTTTTGGTTTACTCGAGTAATAGGTAACTACTCGAGTAGGGGATTTGGGTTACTCGAGTAGTGGACTCGAGATACTCGAGTCAGTGGTTTGGTTTACTCGAGTAGTAGGCATCTACTCGAGTGCTGGAGTGGGTATACTCGAGTAGTAGACATCTACTCGAGTGCTGGATTGTAGATTCGCGAGTGCTGGTTTTTCTCGCATACTCGAGTAGTGGGCGACTACTCGAGTAGAGGGCTGAGGTACTCGAGTAGTTGGCAACTACTCGAGTGCTGGAATTTGAATACACGAGTAGTAGGCAACTACTCGAGTACTGGAAATTCCCTGCCTCTTTTTGGTCTTAGAATCGTTCGGCTATCGTCGATGTCTGGATGGAGATCGTCGATCGCTGCTTCTGCCTTTGGTCGTTCGACTATCGTCGATCTCCGTTCGACGTTTTTCCAGAGGGGAAAACGTCGAGCTCCGTTCGACGCTCGATGAGCGTCGAGCTCAGCTCTTGTCTGATAGCCGATCAGCGCTCGACGATTTCCTGGAGGAAGATCGTCGAGCTTCGCTCGCCTTTTATCCTTCGACGATCGTCGACCTCCAGGATGATGATCGTCGGGCTTCTTTTGGCCTTCAGCCGATCGACGATCGTCGACCTCCGACTGACGATCGTCGAGCTCCGTTTTACCCTAGTGGAATTGTGGTTAGAGTTTGGTTTTGGCTTTAAGTGAGGCTAGCTCACTCAACGCCAAGGTTTAGGTAGGCACTGAGTGGGTCTCACTCAGCGCCTTGTCATGTTGATTCTTTTCAACACTATTCTTTACCTTGTTTTTCATTCCCGAGTGGTTTTCTTGTTATATTTCTGGTATTTCCTTGTCGGCCGTTCCCTTTACTTTCTTAAGGGCCGAATCGTGGGTCGTAGTTAGTAGTGGTGATTATAGCTCTTCAGGGGGGTGGAGTTGTGTGATATAGCCAAGGCCACTCTTGTTTTTCTTGCTCCAGGTACGGGCTGGGCATGTGTGGGTGGAAGGTCCCTTGTATTTTCACGTGTAGACCCTCGAGCTTGTTGAATTGGACATGGTGGATGGGGGACTGAGTTTACCTCCGATCCGGTTCCTCGTTGTTTGTTTTTGCTACTACCACTTTCCACAGTTTAGGGTGTTAGAAGTTTCTTCCTTAGTAGCTTGCATCACTTTGGGCTCTTGGTAGCCTAGAAGGCCCGGCAGGATGATGTTCCTGAGTTGGGTTGTTGCTGTTTTTCTTTGCTTGTGTGCTTGTCTTGTTGTCTTGTCTTGGACAGTTGTGACTCTTTCTACTGCATGTTTTTCAGTTACTTCTTCCTTTTGGTTGACTCTTGCATGCAGTTGTTTTTGCCTTGTTGCTTGCTGAGGTATTCTGTTTTCTTTTGGAATGCCTCAGGTTCTGAGTTGTAGCCGGTCTGGTGGCTAGCTGAGGCAGTGGTGTTGCTGGTGGACTCCCGGACTTTGGAGTTCCGTTTACCTTGCTAGTGAGATAGTTTTTCTGTACCTTCTTGCAGACATACATATGTGCCAGTGGGTTCGTGTCAGGTTGTTGGCGCCCACTGCTAGTTTTTCTTACCTTTGTACTGGATATATTTACTTATGCTGCTACCGTTTTCTGGAGATAGTCTACTTGCTCTGAGAAGGTTTTATGCTAGGTTGCTAGTTATTTCCAACCCTAATTAGTATTATAAATAAAGCTCATGATCAGCATGTTTTATAAGACTTAATCACTATTTTCCAAATCACGTATGAAAACCGTTTTCTTATATATTATATATAAATTAAATGTAGGGTCTTGCTTAGCATAAGTGGTTCTCTTGGGACTCTTATGCGCTCTTTAGGGTGTCAAACCCAATTATAGTACTTTTCCGCAGCGTATAAACATAGTTTTTCTGTTGTGGACTAGGTGATCCACTGAGCCGAGGGATACGACCTCTAAATATAACTGATTTTCTATTCATAAAACACAGGATTTTCTTGCATAAGGTTTGTAGTTGGTTTTGCCTGAGCGTCAGCGGTTATCCCTTGCTTGACGTGGCATCATGACGCGTGTTTTCTCATACTCTGATAATTCTTATATTCGGAGAAAATGCGGGTTGTGACAGACTCCCTCCCCATTTGGTATATATAAACTTCGGTGGACCCACTGAGATATTCCCTAAGCCTCCATTCGCCAAATAACAGTGGGGTTGAATGACCTTTCCGAGCCTTTCCATGACTCAAAAAGTGCAGGGATTGTTTGAAACCATGTATTTGTCGAGTGGGCTCAACCGGCCGGAGGTGAGTGAAGGGTGCCTAGATTCACCGAGCAACCACTACCTAGACAAGCAATAAGGGGCGAGTGGAGCTAGCAAGCTCTTACTTTCCCCTAGCTAAGTGGCATGTGCTGGATTCTCGGTCACTCGCCACTCGGGTGAGTAGGCCGCAGCCTGCTCAGCTCACTTACCAAGGGGAGTGTTCCCCGACACCGTGACATCCCATTTTCATCGTGCCATTAGCAATTCCAAACAATAGAGTTTTGTTGTTGGCAGAGCAATTTGGGCTGCATTTAGTAGATTCAAAATGTGGAATTTCCCTATTTGCAGACCTTCCCCAAAAAACTATAAATAGACCCCCAAGGGAACCTTTGGAGAAGACCTCTTCTTAGCTTCTTTCTCATTTGGATAGCTTTGGTAGGAAAGAGCTTCGGCTCAATATTCACTGTGGTTTTTGGGTGGGTAGTCGGGAGCTCTCCAATCCCTCTGAAGGTGCCCGATCCAGCTTTAGATTGAGAGGGGAAGTGATCTAAGATCTTACGGGTGTGTGGAAGGACCTCCTCACTGTGGCTTGGGGGTGTGTTTGAGGTTCTGGTGAGAAGGTTGAAAGTCTCTAGTATCGACTAAATCCACCTATGGGGGGGGGGGGAATAGGTGTTGTGCAGTCTTTTGCGGAATTAAATTAACCTGCACAAATTAACAAACACAGCACAGAAAATACACAAAGAGTTATAGTGGTTCCCCGATTTGGGTACGTCCACTTTCCCCCTTCGACCTATCTCTCACCAAGGGACGACTAGGTCACTTCTCCAAACGGATTGAAATCCAATACTCATACTAAGGAAGGAACCCTTCCAATAAAGGAGTCACAACTCCACCACCACGGGTTACACCCAACCCTTATAACTAGGAATTAAAATTCCTTTACAACAAATCAAAATTGAATGTGAAAGAAAATATAAACAAAGCTTTTGGAGATTCCGATGTCCTTCTTCGTTCGTTGAAGCTTTCTTGAAAGTTACGAAGAGTCCACAACCGGATTTCTCTCTTGGAGAGGATCTTGTCAAGATCAGCAGCGGCAAGTAAATGCAGCGGCGATGCTTTGTAGATCCAAACTTCTTGTCGAAGCAAGCAAGGTCTATGAACGATCTCAGTCAGATCAATCGTCTCCACCGATTCAGAATGAAGAACTAGTCTTGTTCAATGAATCGAGAGACAAGAGATCTCAAGAGAGATGTGTGAGACGCTCGGCTTGCCTCGGTATTGTCGTCGGAAGATCAAAGAAGATCGGAGATTGGTGGCGACGACGGACTTGCGAGCGGCAACAAACGATCGACGGTTTCCGCGATCAGCTAGGGCACGGCGTCGGATGCTTCCTATTTCGCGTGAATAGTTGCTGTAGAGGTTCGAAATATAGATATATATATACCTTGATCCAACCCTAAAGACTGTTGTGGGGCCCACAAGGAGAAACCCTACCCCCGGCCAAAACAGCGCACTGCAAGGTGGTTCGGCCCAGCGAGCGAGAAAAATTGCCTAAGGCAAAATCGGCGGGAATCGTTGGTGATTCCCGTCGATGTCAACGGGAATCACTCACGATTCCCGTTGATTCTGCCTTGGCTGAATTCCTGTTGGAAAACTGTCAGCCGGAGGAAGTCGGCGGGAATGCAGACTTATTCTCGTCGAAGTCGGCGGGAATCACTAACGATTCTCGTCGATTCTGCCTTGGCAGAATTTCTGTTCGAAAAACTGTCAGCCGGAAGAAGTCGGCGGGAATGCAGACTGATTCTCGTCGAATCGGCGGGAATCACTAACGATTCCCGTCAAAGTCGGCAAGAATCACTTAGTGATTCCCGTCGATTTTGACTTAGAAGAATTTTCTCCTCCTGCCTTTGATGACTTGGTCTTTGACCCATCTTTGCTCCTTCTTCTGCTCTTGATCTGCCTTAACCCTGTACTTGGAAATAAGTACACTCCAATAGAGAGAGCACACGTGAGTCAACACACTGATCTACTCAACGAGGGATTACGTTGCGCAGACCCGTGTATATTGACCCACTGCACCGTGACATTGGTGTGTACTTAGCATGGAATAGCTGCAAGCACAACTTGATTGAAGATCATCAAATACATTGTGAATCCATCTTAGCTTGACTGGAGTCTTCTTCAAATCCAAGTAATTGTGGATACAATACCCAACAATCTCCCCCTATTTGAAGAAGCCAAAATCCTACTAGCTAAGATGAATTACACCAACCAAAAAGATATACATAAAAGTATGCGAGACAAGAAGTCAGAATAATAAAATTTCACGCATTCAAGACAAAAATTGAATCAGCATATGATCATATATATATATATATATATATATATATATATATATCCAAAGAGTTGTTCATTAATAATTACAAGACTAGACGTACACGCATATTAAAAAATAAAAAGTTTAGATTTCAAGTTTATCCCTCCTTTGCCTCAGTATCTCTTAGTTGTTTGGCCAGGTACTTCTTGCTTTTCCTTTCAAAGAATTCCTTTGGCTTCGGGTAGTACCGGGGGGGGGGGGAGGAGCTTTGTTCTCCACTGTGTTTGACCTGAAGAAAATGTTTCTTTTAGCCTCATATTCTTTGTGCTTTTCCCACTCATACTGACTATATACTTCATTTCTATTAAGCTCTTCCCGCTGTTGTAGCATGAATGTATCCAATATGATGTTCCTGGACACAGGACTCCATCGTTCATTCTTAATTTCACTTTCCTTCCTTCTTAATTTCTTCTCTGCTGGAGTTTCTTTAGAAGTTCCTTCTTGAAGCTTTCTTTTCCCTTTCGCAATCGCTTCTTGATCAAACATTGCACTGTGAGCAGCTTTGGCAGCGGCTGTAGCAGCCTTTCTGGCATCAGCTTCACTTACGGGAAATTCCTCAGCAATAGCAACCTCATCAGCAGCAACAGTAACATCATCAGTAGGATTAACAGGAATATGTATACCTGAAGCTTGCTGAGCTAGCCAATGATAACTTTCAAAAACATACTCATTTGATTGCTTGAAGTTGTCGACCATGATTTGCTCTAACTCTTCCATCTTAGCTGCATATTCCTTCTCCCCCTTTTTGGCTTCTAAGGCAATTGAGTTTGCATAAGAATGCAGTGACTCATCTATATGCTTTACATTTTGAGAAAAATAGGTCAGTAGGGTATTCTGATTCTTGTTGAGTGTGACCATATTGGCATCAAACAGTTTGGTGTTGTTGGCAACAATATGAGCATTTTGATTTACCACTGCCAGGTCAGCTGTATTTTTTTGTTGCCCTTGCATCAGAAGATTGACGGCAGTGCCAGCTTCAGCATACTTAGCTTCAAATTTTTGTTCCATCTTATCCAGCTTGTGATTTATCTCCACAATATTCTTTAACATCAAATCCTCTGATTGCATAATTCGTTTAAGTACCCTGTTGTGAGATCGTTAGAAGGAGGTCTTCAGTTCATTTACTATACCTTGAATGATATTTGCAGTGTGATTTGCCAGGCTAGGTTCTAACGGATGATCCTGATGTATGGCCTGGTCGTGCTCTGGGGGGATAGGATTCTGTGAGTCAGGATTCTCTTCTTCAGATACACTTGTGGAGCTTGATAAATTTACGGTCTCTAGTGGAGGGATAGAGGTAGCATCTGCCAAGTTTCCATGTATACTCATCACCCCCTTCAGCATAGTATCAGGTTGTTCCTGAGGCCAGGAGGTCTCCCCCTCATGGCCATATCATTTCCAGCTTTCTCATCATCAAGTTCCTCAGCAACTTGCTGTTCAGGGGAATCCACATCATCTCCACTAGCAACAATATTCTCCACATCATCCTCTTCTTCCTCCTCGTCAGTCTGATCAGTAGCGAGAGTATCCACTGCCTCCTTAGCGATGAGGGTTATGTCAGTAACAACGTTTACTTGTCCTGTGACTGGGGCTTCCATCCTGATAGCAGCAGAAGGACTAGGTAATGACTCCCCCTCAGTTCCTGCATTCAGCAGATCAGGAACTTCACTGGGCTGATCCGAAAGATTTGTGAACTCTGGTGCTCTGTCTTCTTCATCAAAACGTGTTCCAGACGCACCCCCTTGGACAATTCTTCTTTCCCACCTATCAAAGACGCTGGAGTCCATCTTCTTTAGGTAGTGAAGTGGAACTCCCTTAGTCATATCAAATCTATCTCCATCCATCTGATTCAGGTAGAGACTGATGATTCTCCCAAAGTTAGGAGTACGTAGGGTATCTTTTATTTTCTCAAACAACATGGCCCCCTAGTTCAATTTCTTTCTGCACACTATGGCGATCAGGATCTTAAACATGTCCCCTGAGATGTGATTGTGTGAGCCAGGCTTGCAGATCAGAACCTTCCAGATGATATCTGAGAGAAGCTTTCCTTCTTCGTTCATGTCCTTGCGTTTAATAGCCCTGGTCCCTCTAGCTAATCCACAGAAAAGAAGTGTCCTCGTACGATCATCTTCATCTAGATAGTCCTCTTGTTCAAAGCTGGAGAGCTGGAGATGATGTGACAGTTTGGCAGCCGTCATTTTTATCCTTAAACCTGCTATCTTACTCTTTATCAGGGTGTCCTCGTGTCGCAGCTTGGAGTTTGCGTAAAACTCAAGAACTTCCTTGTTTAGAACTTTGCACGGGTGCTCTAGAATGAAGGAGAGCCCGGCTTGTTCCAGGATTAAGATGATGTTTCTGAATTCGTCTGAAGAATGGGCGAAGCCTGTCCTAACCAACTCACTTCCAGTGAGGAGCCCGACCATTGTTCCAGGAGCCATTATGAACCTAAATGAGTTACGCTCAACGAATTAACTCTATCTAAATCTAAAGTTTGTAGAAACTGAACTAGAAGGAGGGATGATCCTTGAAAGTGGAGAATCTCAAGGAAGCAACTGAAGTTACCTTTCACACGGAGGGTGCAAGGAAGGAGACGCGTAGCAGGCGGTGAGAGGAGAGTAGCCCTAGGCCGATGAGAAGCTTGCGTCCGGACTGAAGGCTGGTGGTGGATCGGCGTGACACGTGCGTCGAGCTGATGCCAATGATGGGAACGCAGAGTCGACAGGCTACGATCGACAGGAGACGACGGAAGATAGATCGGAAGGTTGCGAAAGTCGACGAACTATGGCTGGGGAGCGACGGGAGGCTCGTTTCTGCAAGATCGAAGGGATTCAGCGAGGTTTCCGCAGGGCCGATAGGAAATAGCGAGATTTCCGCTACTTCCTGCAGGGAGCTGAAGGGTCGGCGAGGTTTCCGCTACTTTCGACGGGAATGACAGGTTTCTGCTTGACAGTCTTTATATCAATAAATTTAAATTGACGGTCGGGAGAATTTTCCGATCTTACCGTTCGATCGAAACGCTCGACGGGAATTCTTGTTAATTCGAAATTTTGCCCTTTTAAATGATGGATAACAAATTTCCCGGTCAGAATAGCTAAGCCGAGTCGAAGGAAGGTAACCACTAGAAATAAACACTTGCTATTTCTTGGTGAGTCAAAATGTAAAATTTTAGTTGCAACTACTGGTACAAGTACCTTGAGATTCATCGGACTCGTTGACACCCACTCTCACCCATTATCAAGATATAGAAAATTTATCAGATTCTAAGATAAGGATCATACGGTTATTGGCTGGCGTGTCCTTCCATTTCAGGTGTGTATATATATATCTTGAAAGAAAATCTACATATATGTCTATATATATATATATGTATATCTATGCAATGCAATTCAATTTTTCGAAACTGAATGCGCGTACCTGGGATTAGTAGGTTGATCATTCGGATCCACTATTCGAAGTACAACGGGTATCATGTACAAGTAGGACACTGTAGTCAGCATTATCTCTTATCCCAAATTCTTGTTCCAAAGCAAGCTTGGAACATCTCTTGTCTAGGTCCCATCATGTTCATGGGTACCTAGACTATCCTGCAAAAAAGAATTACCTTACCTTAGGAACCCAATAGGTATTGGGTCCTAGGTTCTTGTCAGCATAAAATACAACATGCCTTCCTACAGGATTTCTGTCAGGAAGGCTGTCTCTTGCCAAAGGATGTGGAGATACCCTTGCCCTTGGCACAGAAGGATTGTGCCAACAATCTATGGCAAAGTGACCCACTCTGCCACAACACCAACACTCATGAATATTGTACCTCCTTTTCTGACCAGGTCTATTAACGGAGTTAATCATGACCCTAGGTCTGGAAGAGGCAAAGCTGGAACTGCTCTCAGATTTACCCTTTCCACCGAGACTCGACGGGGGTCTGATGGTGGACATGTGGTGAGTATCATGAGTCCTGGGGGATGGTGCTTTCTTTTCAGCCAGCAAACATCTGGGGGCCCCAGTGATGCTTGCTACATGTTTGCCAACTCCCTTTTCCTTTGTCCTAGGGTGGGAAGAAGTTCTGCGAGAGCTGGTTCCAGCAATGTCATGAGGTGAGAGGGCTGAGGCCGCAAATACAAATGGTTCATGATGAGCCATATGTATTTTCTCATAGGTAGCCATAACAACACTTGCACAAAGGGTGTTTCCACATGAGGGTCGATCATTCCTGCAGTGACCATAGTTGTTCTTATGGTCATACCTGAAGGAATCATGAGTGCCCGTCCTACTCGGTGTGGGGGTCTGTAAACAGTTTCCCCATTTCTCCACGATTTTATAATTCGCGAGATCCACCCGTTTTCTCCCTTTCTCTTAATAGCATCTATCTTGAAAAAATTAGATACTATCCTCTTCTCGGTCTCTAGATGAAACTCTAGATCCGAGATCTTTGAGTCCTTCACCTTGATGGATTCCAATTGGAGGTCCATCATGGTCCTCAGCTGAGCAATTTCCTTAGCTTGTTCCTCAACAATCAAGTTGCTTTTCTGAAGGGCTCTACGAAGGGAATCAAGAGTTTCAATCTTTTGATTGAAGCAATCAATTTCCCTTGCCTCAAAAGATGGACAAACCTCTGAACTTCTCTTGTCTTTAGGAGATAGAGGAAGGGAGCAATAAGAGGAAGATACCTGATCCTGATTGTGCTGATCAAGGTTTGATTTATGGTCTGCAGAGACTGATGTTTCAGCTTCATCATAACTGCATTCCTCAATCTCTTCTTCAGTCTCAGATAGAGACACTAGAGCCCTGATATTGAGAGGTTGTTCTTGACTTTTATCTTCAGAGACGAGGACCCCCACATATGCTTCATCCTCTTGCTGGCATTCAGTCCCGGCAGTCTTCGTTCCCTCCATGAGGTCAGAGATAGTTTCCCACATGGACTTTGCAGTCTTACACTTATCCAATCTTGTAAGAGATGATCCAGATCAAATATCAGAAATGATCTGTCGAACCAGCTTGTCCAGTTAAATAGTGAGAGCTCAGTCTCAGACATCTCTACGGGACTTTTGGGGATTTGGAGATCTTTTCCAGAACTAGAAGCCTTCATGGGAATGAAGGGACCCTCTTCCATAATGAATAACGCACGAGGGTCAATGGCTTTCAGATGAAACTGAACTCTCATTTTCCAGATGGGATAATATTCTTTTGTGCATGCAAGGAGTCTCAAAGGAGAGACATCAGTGTATAGCTCCATACTTGAGTCTTGTTTTCTTCTTGACACTAGATACAAGATCTTACTCGAGGTGTTAACCTTATTGATGAGTAACCTCCCTCTGATACCACTTGAAAGTCTCTAGTGTCGACTAAATGTTGGGTATTGTATCCACAATGTACCTGATTTGAAGAAGCCCCTGAACAAGCTAAGGTGAATTTACAATGTATTTGATCACTTGTCTTCAAGTTGTGCTTGCAGTTATTCCTCGCTAAGTACACACCAATGTCAGGGTGCAGTAGGTCAATATACACGGGTCTGTGCAACGTAATCCCTCGTTGAGCAGATCAGTGTGTTGGCTTACGTGTACTCTCTCTATTGGAGTGTACTTACTTTCAAGCACAGGGTTTAGAAAGACCGAGAGCAGACAAGGAGAAAGGATGGGCCAAAGACCTGCTCACGGGAAGAAAGGCGAAAATCGTCTAAGTAGAAATCGTCGAGAATCACTAAGTGATTCTCGCCGATTCGACGAGAATCACTAGTGATTCTCTCCGAATCGACGAGAATCACTCGCTGATTCTCGCCGAATGTTGTCGGCTGTCTCGACGCCGCCCTGAATTCTGCTAAGGCAGAATCGGCGAGAATCACTAAGTGATTCTCGCCGAATCATTGAGAATGATCTTGCATTCTCGCCGATTCGGCGAGAATCAATTGTAATTCTCGCCGATTCTCTCCGGCTTGCTATTTCTATGTAGCTAGAATTCTACTAAGTGGAATTCGGCGAGAATCGTAGGTGATTCTCGCCGATTCGTCGAGAATCACTTATGATTCTCGCTGAATTTGACTTAGGCAAATTTCTGCTATTCTCTGGACCGGTCCAAGTTAACATGCGATGTTTGGAGCCGGTCTTAGGGCTTCTTTTTGGTGGGGCCCACAACGGTCATTTTGGATGACCTAATGTATAAATACTTCAGTATTGTTGAGAAGCAGATATACGAATACACGGATTCAAAAATACAAGCCGCCGACGTGACCTAGATCGTGAATCTCGCTCTGCCGCCGTCGTCGCTCGTTCCAGTTGATTGTCATTGCTGATCGAGGTTTCTTCCAGATCTCCCGGCTACAGAAGCTCAGCCAAGCATAGCGTCTCACGCGTCTAACCAGAGATCCTTTGTCTCTTGATTCGTAGATCGGGAAAACCTTCCCCTTCTGAATCGATCGAGACGATCGATCCTAGTGTGACAGTTGGAAGACCTTGCTAGCTTTCCTACGAAGGTTGAATCTCCAAAGAACAGCCGCAGCACTCCGTTGTCGCCTCCAATCCCGAGAGCTAAGCCGCCGCCCTTCTTGCCACCGCCGGTTTCGGGGAGATTCTCTCCAAGTGAGATCTAGGGTCATGGACTCTTCGTCGACTTCAAGAACACGTCATCGAACGAAGAGGGACACCTTATTCTCCATAAGTAGTTTTTATTTCTAATACACTCCATTTTCAATTTTGTTGTAAAGGAACGTTGGTTCCTAGTTGTAAGGGTTGGGTGCAACCCGTGGTGTAGGAGTGGTGACTCCTTCGTTTGGAAGGGTTCCTTTCGTTAGTGTGAGGATTGGATTTCAATCCTGTTGGTGAAGTGACCGAGTCGTCCCTTGTTGGGAGATAGGTCGAAGGGGGAGAGTGGATGTACCCAAATCGGGGAACCACTATAATTTGCCTGTGTCTTTCTGTGCTGTGTTGTTTGGTTTATTTGTGCAGATACAATTTTAATTCCGCAAAAACGCTGCAAGACACCTATTCCCCCCCCCCATAGGTGAAGGTAGTTGGCACTAGGTGGACTTTCAAGTGGTATCAGAGGGAGGTTACTCATCAAAAAGGTTCACACCTTGAGTTTAATCCTGCCACAAGTGCCAAGAAGAAGACAAATATCTGCTATGGACGGACTCAAGTACTCCGATAAAATCCCAGTGTGCACCAGACTAAACTTTCCTATCTGGAAGGAAAGAATTAGATTCTACATGGAAGCAGTCGACCCACGACTCTTCATGATAGTTGAGGAGGGACCTTATGTTCCCACCAAGTCCTCCTCCCTTGATCCTACCAAACAAGTGCCGAAGAAGCTGTCAGAAATGGATAAGGACGAAATGGTGCTGGTTGGACTCGACAAGAAAGCACAGAACATATTGGTGAGCGCAGTTGACGACTCTATGATGCAGAACTTCTGCAACCGCAGGACAGCCAAGGATCTCTGGAACTGCCTGATTGTCCTAATGGAGGGCACAGATAAAGTGAGGGATGATCGAAGATCCCTCCTCAACCAAAAATATGAGGCCTTCAGGCAAGGGCCCAAGGAAGAGATCAGAGTTACCTTCGAAAACTTCCTCAAGATCGTCAATGCACTCAAGGGATATGGAAGAGTGTTCACTGACGGTGAACTTAATGATAAATTCCTTAGGTCCCTTACTAAGGAATGGGACACAAAGATCTGCGCCATCCGAAAGTTTGGCAGACTTGCTGAAACAGATCCACAAATTCTGTTTGGGAAGCTCATGTCCTATGAGCTTCAACTGAACACAAGGAAAGCTGAAGAGGAAGCAGAGAAAGCCGCAGCCAAAAAAAAGACTGTGGCTCTAAAAGCCATTCACTCCAGAAAGGGCAAGGGTGCTGCTGCTTCCTGTGCGTGGAAGAAGGATAAGGAGGAAGACTCCGAGCCATACTCCTCCGGCTCAGAATTGTCAGAGGAAGATTTCTCTCTCATCACCAGGGAATTCAAGAAGTTCCTCAAGCTGAGAAATCAAAGAAAGAGAGACAGCTCCTCCTCCAGGCATCAGAAGAAGAACTATTCTTCTGACAGGTATGCTTCCAAACCGAACAAACACCGCTCCTCTGACATTATTTGTTTTGGATGCAATAAGCCAGGAGACGTCGTGGCTGATTGTCAACAAGGCAAGAGGGAGAAGGGAAAGGGAGAGGAGCACAGGACCTCTAAAGACAAGAAGAAGGAGAGAAGTTACATCGCAAAGAAGCCAAAGACGCTGAGTGAATCTGACACGTCAGACACCAGTGATGACGAGGAAGCCTACTTTGGGCTAATGGGTCGCTCTGACTCAGAAGGAGAATGCCCCCCATTTACTGGGAAGGTAAAAGCTCACACCCCTCTCTCCGACTCTGACTCTAATCCTGAGTCTCAGGATGATGACCCTGAGGATAGCCCTTCGGCCCGTGAAGCTGAGCTCCTCGAGAAATATGAGCTTCTGCTCAATACTTTCGAGGAATGTCGAAAGAGACTGAAGGCTGAGAAAAAGGAAGTTAAATTCCTTAAAGGTGAGAGTGTGTCCCTGAGGGAAGAGATCACTAGTTTGATCTCCCTCCGACAGGAGCACTTGGACCTGACTTCGAAGCATTCAGAGTCTTTTAGGCTCCTCGATCTTAAGCAAGAGGAAATCAACAAGTTGGAAGAACAACTTGCAGCAGAAAAGAAGATCGTTAAGAGCTTCTCTATGCCAAAGACAGTTCTTCCACTTGTTGATACCTTCTCTTCTCAGGCCAAAGGAGCTGGCTTGGGGCATGTAGGGGTGTCTGGTTCCTCATCCAAGAGAAATGGGAACCAGAGAGAGAATAAGGCTGCTAAGAAGGCCTCGGCAGCTGAAAAGGGAAAGGCCCCACTCAATCCTATTGCGTTCAGAAAGCCCGGCTTTCCCAGCAACCAACATGACTTTGAGTCAACATATGGCCATCACTTCAGGCCCTCGGTTGCAAAGCCAAAGAGCCGATATGATGGTTGGACCTTTCCCCGCAACTTCAGTGAGAGTGTCTTCAAGGCACCTTATGAGGAAATCCGCGTGGAAAATTATGGTAACTTTTCTAGCGGCCATAATCGGAAGCAGGCACCTAAGGCCAAGCCTATCACACTGAGAAACCAAGAGGTGAAGAAATCATGCGACTGTGGTCATCATGATGCCTCCACCTCCAGGTCCAAGGTCCCGGTTGGACCCTACGTTCCAAGGGTGAAGCAGGCGCCTAAGAGAAAGTATAACAGGTTTGACTGCTGGTGCTGTGGCAAGGTTAGTCACTTTGCCATGGATTGCTGGTTTAATCTGAGGAATAACGAGACTCCTCAGGTTGGCAATGCGAGGCCGACCACTTGTAGGGCTAACCACTCGAGGGGGAGTATGCTAACGAGAAATCTAGGACCCAAGTTCAATTGGGTTCCTAAGGGAAATTAATTCTGTTTTGCAGGAATGTCCAAAGGCCACCAAGACTCCTATATGGTATTTGGACAGTGGATGCTCCCGACATATGACTGGGACAAGAAGCCTGCTGCGGGAGTACTCTCCAGTCGAGAATGGACCCAAAGTCATCTTTGGGGGATCTGATCGGGGAGTCACCAGAGGTTACGGTATGATTTCCATCGGTATACTCTCTATCACTGATGTGGCTTATGTTGAAGGGTTAAATCATAACCTAATCAGTGTAAGCTAGTTATGTGATAAAGGGTATGACGTTAAGTTTTGCAAGGATAAATGCCTGATAATATCATGTGCCTCTTCGGAGACGGTATTAACCGGCATTAGGAGCAGAAATATTTTCAGTTTAGATTTTCTTAGTCTAGATTCTTCTACCCCTGTATGCCTAATAGCAAAAGGCAGTGCATCTCTTTGTGAACAGTGGCACAAGAGATTGACACATATTAATTTCAAGACAATTAGTATATTGTTTTCTAAAGATTTAGTAAGGGATGCTCCCATTATTAAGTGCATCAAAGATAGCCCCTATCCTGCATTCCAGAAGGGCAAACAGACTCGGGCTACCTTTAAGGGCATCTCAGACAAAGACTCCTCCAGATGTCTTTATCTTCTGCACATGGACTTGTTTGGTCCAATGCAAGTTCATAGCTTAGGAGGCAAGTCTTATACGCTAGTGATTGTAGATGATCACTCTTGGTTTAATTGGGTGTTCTTTTTAAAACGCAAGTTTGATACGTTTGACATCTTCACCAGTTTTGTCAAGCAGATTCAGAACGAACTTAACTGCTAAGTGGTCAAAATCAGAAGTGACCATGGAACAGAGTTTGAGTCTGGTACTATGATAGAGTTCTGTGAAGAACTTGGTATCTTTCATGAGTTCTCCTCCCCGCGCACACCTCAACAGAATGGAGTTGCGGAGAGGAGGAATAGAACGCTCATTGAAGCGTGCACGACAATGTTGAATGACGCTTCTCTCCCAAAATACTTCTGGGCCAAGGCTGTCAATACGGCTTGTCATGTGCAAAACCGGGCGTTGATCAACAAGAACCATCGTAAGACGCCTTATGAGCTATTGAAAGGCAGGAAACCAACCATATCCTATTTAAGGATTTTTGGTTGCAGATGTTATGTACTGAATAATGGGAAGTACCCGCATACTAAGTTTGGTGAAAAATGCTTCGAAGGCATATTCATGGGATATAGTAGCCATAGCTGGGCTTATAGAGTTTTCAACAAGAAAACCCTAGTGGTAGAGGAATCAATAAATGTTGTATTTGATGAAGGAAGTTTGCTTAATTGCAATTCTTCCAGTGGTCCTCTTGAAGATGCAGGTGCAAGACTCGAAAAGCTACACCTGGATGTGCCCGAGAAAGATGCAACTCCAAAGTACGTCAAGGTCTCCACCTCAACGCCGATCGGGGAGGATGACGGTCAGGATGGAGTAGTCCTCCCTGAAAAGGAAGGTGCCCCAGAAATTTCCAGAGCTCCTGATGCAAGACTACTAGAGCTCCGAAACGTGAGGGATCATCCCAGAAATCAAATCATCGGAGATCCCCGAGACGGTGTCAGAACTCGCCGAGGTACTCTTAACGAGATTCTGCATTTTAGCCTCCTATCGCAGGTTGAGCCAAAGAAGTTCGACGAAGCGAACAAAGATGCGTCATGGATATTGGCCATGCAAGATGAGCTGCAACAATTCAAAAGATGCAACGTCTGGATGCTGGTTCCCAGACCTAAGATGCAAAACGTGATTGGCACCAAGTGGATTTTCAGAAACAAGCTGGATGAACACGGGGTCATCATCAAGAACAAGGCCAGACTGGTGGCTCAAGGATACAGATAGGAGGAGGAGATTGACTTCGACCAGACGTTTGCGCTAGTTGCTCGGCTCGAGGCAATCCGACTGTTCTTAGCCTATGCCTCTCACAAAGGATTCACAGTCTATCAGATGGACGTGAAATCGGCATTCTTGAATGGAGACTTAAAAGAGGAAGTATATGTCGCTCAACCCCCAGGTTTTGTCAATCCTACTTATCCTAATCATGTATACTTTCTTAATAAAGCTCTATATGGGTTAAAACAAGCTCCTCGAGCTTGGTATGAGACCTTGTCTAGCTTTCTTCTTGAGAACAAATTCTCCAGAGGAAAAATAGACAAGACATTGTTTCTCAGGGAAGTCAAAGGCAAGATCTTGCTGGTGCAAATCTATGTCGATGACATTATATTCGGCTCAACGGACAATAATCTTTGCAAAAAGTTTTCTAAACTTATGCAAGGAAAGTTTGAAATGAGCAGTATGGGAGAGCTAAAGTATTTCTTGGGACTTCAAGTGAAACAGTCTGAGGAGGGAATTTTCATTTCTCAAACGAAGTTCACCAATGAACTCCTCAATAAATTCGGAATGGAGAATGCAACCTCTATGAGGACTCCAATGGGATCTACCATGTCTCTGGATAAGGATGAGAAAGGGAAACCTTTTGATGAAACCAAATACAGAAGCATCATTGGATCCCTGCTCTACCTTACTGCAAGTAGACCGGATATCATGTTCTCCACATGTGTTTGTGCCAGATATTAGGTGAACACTAAGGAATCTCATTATATCGCTGCAAAGCGAATTCTTAGATACCTTAAAGGTACCCCTAATCTTGGCTTGTGGTACCCGAGAAACAATGATGTCGAGATAATAGGTTTTTCAGATGCTGATTTTGCAGGGAGTAGAGATGACAGGAAAAGCACTTCCGGAACGTGTCAATTCCCCGGAAGAAGGCTTATCTCATGGAACAGCAAGAAGCAGAATTATGTAGCAACCTCACAAGCGGAGTCTGAATACATCTCGGCAGACAGCTGTTGCGCACAACTCCTATGGATCAGAAACCAGATAGCAGACTATGACCTTTAGTTCAAGGAAGTACCAATGTACTGCGACTCCTCCAGTGCAGTTGCTATTGCCAACAATCCGGTATCGCACAGCAGAACGAAGCATATTGAAGTGCGCTACCACTTCATTCGAGAGCACGTGGAGAACAAGGACATCTCTCTCTGCTACGTCCCCACAGATAAGCAGATTGCAGATATTTTCACAAAGCCCCTAGACGAGGCCAAGTTCAGTCTCTTCAAAACTGAACTGGGGATGCTAAACTATGAGGAATGAAAACTTCAGAAGCCCCAGGCTCGTGCTTCTAGGGGGAGCATCTTCTACGAACTCAAGTGTAAGCACACGTGCAAGAACTGAGGGGGAGCATGGTATCAAGTGCAACAGTCCCAGATTTGTAGAAGCCGAAAAGGGGGAGATTACCCTCTCGGCTAAGGTGCTAAGGTGTATACTCCAATTGCTCTAAAGATAATGGTATGGAACCTCTATTCTCATCTTTTAAAGTTGTGTTTTCTTCCAGCCGTTATTTTCACCTTAGCTTGTAGGGCTTAGGCCTCTTCAAATAGGGGGAGATTGTTGGGTATTGTATCCACAATGTACCTGATTTGAAGAAGCCCCTGAATAAGCTAAGGTAAATTGACAATGTATTTGATCACTTGTCTTCAAGTTGTGCTTGCAGTTATTCCTCTCTAAGTACACACCAATGTCAGGGTGCAGTAGGTCAATATACACGGGTCTGTGCAACGTAATCCCTCGTTGAGCAGATCAGTGTGTTGGCTTACGTGTACTCTCTCTATTGGAGTGTACTCACTTTCAAGCACAGGGTTTAAAAAGATCGAAAGCAGACAAGGAGAAAGGATGGGCCAAAGACCTGCTCACGGGAAGAAAGGCAAAAATCGTCTAAGTAGAAATCGTCGAGAATCACTCGCTGATTCTCGCCGAATGCTGCCGGCTGTCTCGACGCCGCCCTGAATTCTGCTAAGGCAGAATCGGCGAGAATCACTAAGTGATTCTCGCCGAATCGTCGAGAATGATCTTGCATTCTCGCCGATTTGGCGAGAATCAATTGTGATTCCCGCCGATTCTCTCCGGCTTGCTATTTCTATGTAGCTAGAATTCTGCTAAGTGGAATTCGGCGAGAATCGTAGGTGATTCTCGCTGATTCGTCGAGAATCACTTACGATTCTCGTCGAATTTGACTTAGGCAAATTTCTGCTATTCTCTGGACCGGTCCAAGTTAACATGCGCTGTTTGGAGCCGGTCTTAGGGCTTCTTTTTGGTGGGGCCCACAACGATCATTTTGGATGACCTAATGTATAAATACTTCGGTATTGTTGAGCAGCAGATATACGAATATACGGATTCAAAAATACGAGCCGCCGACGTGACCTAGATCGTGAATCTCGCTCCGCCGCCGTCGCCGCTCATGCCAGTTGATTGTCGTTGCTGATCGAGGTTTCTTCCAGATCTCCTGGCTACAGAAGCTCAGCCAAGCACAACGTCTCACGCGTCTAACCAGAGATCCTTTGTCTCTTGATTCGTAGATCGGGAAAACCTTCCCCTTCCGAATCGATCGAGACGACCGATCCTAGTGTGACAGTTGGAAGACCTTGCTAGCTTTCCTACGAAGGTTGAATCTCCAAAGAACAGCCGCAGCACTCCGTTGTCGCCGCCAATCCCGAGAGCCAAGCCGCCTCCCTTCTTGCCGCCGCCGGTTTCGGGGAGATTCTCTCCAAGTGAGATCTAGGGTCGTGGACTCTTCATCGACTTCAAGAACACGTCATCGAATGAAGAGGGACACCTTATTCTCCATAAGTAGTTTTTATTTCTAATACACTCCATTTTCAATTTTGTTGTAAAGGAACGTTGTTTCCTAGTTGTAAGGGTTGGGTGCAACCCGTGGTGTAGGAGTGGTGACTCCTTCGTTTGGAAGGGTTCCTTCCGTTAGTGTGAGGATATGATTTCAATCCTGTTGGTGAAGTGACCGAGTCGTCCCTTGTTGGGAGATAGGTCGAAGGGGGAGAGTGGATGTACCCAAATCGGGAAACCACTATAATTTGCATGTGTCTTTCTGTGCTGTGTTGTTTGGTTTATTTGTGCAGGTACAATTTTAATTCCGCAAAAACACTGCAAGACACCTATTCCCCCCCCCCCCATAGGTGAAGGTAGTTGGCACTAGGTGGACTTTCACTAAATCCATCTATGGGGGGGGGGGGGAATAGGTGTTGTGCGGTCTTTTGCGGAATTAAATTAACCTGCATAAATTAACAAACACAACACAAAAAATACACAAAGAGTTATAGTGGTTCCCCGATTTGGGTACGTCCACTTTCCCCCTTCGACCTATCTCCCACCAAGGGATGACTAGGTCACTTCTCCAAACAGATTGAAATCCAATCCTCACACTAAGGAAGGAACACTTCCAATAAAGGAGTCACAACTCCACCACCACGGGTTGCACCCAACCCTTAAACCTAGGAATTAAAATTCCTTTACAACAAATCAAAATTGAATGTAAAAGAAAATACAAACAAAGATTTTGGAGATTCCGATGTCCTTCTTCGTTCGTTGAAGCTTTCTTGAAAGTTACGAAGAGTCCACAACCAGATTTCTCTCTTGGAGAGGATCTTGTCAAGATCGGCGGCGGCAAGTAAATGCGGCGGCGATGCTTTTTAGATCCAAACTTCTTGACGAAGCAAGCAAGGTCTACGAACGATCTCAGTCGGATCAATCGTCTCCACCGATTCGGAATGAAGAACTAGTCTTGTTCAATGAATCGAGAGACAAGAGATCTCAAGAGAGATGTGTGAGACGCTCGGCTTGCCTCGGTACTGCCGTCAGAAGATCAAAGAAGATCGGAGATTGGTGGCGACAACGGACTTGCTAGCGGCGACAAGCGATCGACGGTTTCCGCGATCGGCTAGGGCACGACGTCGGCTGCTTCATATTTCACGTGAATAGTTGTTGTAGAGGTTCGAAATACAGATATATATACCTTGATCCAACCCTAAAGACCGTTGTGGGGCCCACAAGGAGAAAGCCTAGCCCCAGCCAAAACATCGCACAATAAGGTGGTTCGGCCCAGCGAGCGAGAAAAATTGCCTAAGGCAAAATCGGCGGGAATCATTGGTGATTCCTGTCGATGCCGGCGGGAATCACTCACGATTCCCGTCGATTCTGCCTTGGCTGAATTCATGTTGGAAAACTGTCAGCCGGAGGAAGTCGGTGGGAATGCAGACTGATTCTAGTCGAAGTCGGCGGGAATCATTCACGATTCCCGTTGATTCTTCCTTGGCAGAATTTCTGTTTGAAAACTGTCAGCCGGAAGAAGTCGGCGGGAATGCAGACTTATTCTCGTCGAATCGGCGAGAATCACTAACGATTCCCGTCGAAGTCGGCGAGAATCACTTAGTGATTCCCGTCGATTTTGACTTAGAAGAATTTTCTCTTCCTGCCTTTGATGACTTGGCCTTGGACCCATCTTTGCTCCTTCTTCTGCTCTTGATCTGCCTTAACCTTGTACTTGAAAATAAGTACACTCCAATAGAGAGAGCACACGTGAGTCAACACACTGATCTACTCAACGAGGGATTACGTTGCGCAGACCCGTGTATATTGACCCACTGCACCGTGACATTGGTGTGTACTTAGCATGGAATAGCTGCAAGCACAACTTGAAAGAAGATCGTCAAATACATTGTGAATCCATCTTAGCTTGACTGGAGTCTTCTTCAAATCCAGGTAATTGTGGATACAATACCCAACAAAGGTCTCCAAACTCTAAATCCTTAGCTCAATGTGCTTTTTCGAGAGAAGTAAAGGCAAGCTACATCTCCTGTCTGAACTCCTCATTGAATCGTGGTTTTTAGGTTTAACATGTTGTGCAAGTGGGTCAATTCACAACAAGCGGTATCAAAGCTAGGTTCATCTAGGACCATCGAGCTATCAAAGAAGATGGAGCCAAGCACTAGAATCGTTAGTATAAATAACAACATTGCAGTATTTGGAAGCCGCAGATGGAGGGTCTCTTGTATTTCAAGGATCTTTATACTCCATTACTAGGGAGGCTGACTACCATGTTGGATGAGGCTGAGTGGAAGAAGATAGATATAAAGGAAGTTGGATTCATATAGCAGTGGCTTGATAATTTGATCTTCCACCATGTGTCCACATAATCATCGACCCAAGTCTTGTAGTAGAAGTTGGAAGCGCTATATGAGAGAAAGACAGTGGAGAACAAGGCTTTCCTTATCAGAAATCTTGTCAACTTTAAGTACAAGGAGAGTTCTTAGTTGACTGAGCATCTGAACCTTTCCTAGAGCATCATCAATCAGTTGGAGGTCGTAAATATCACCTTGAGGGAAGAGCTACAAGCATTGATGGTCCTTAGTTCCTTACCAGGGAGTTGGGAGACTCTTGTGGTGTCGTTGAGCAATTTGACACTGGATGAAATCGTGATGATGGAGATGATGACAAGCTATCTTTTGAATAAGGAACTAAGGAGGAAAGACTCTGGATCTGTAGCCTCTACATCTGATGTCATACTCATGGAGGGAAGAGGCGAGCTGATGATGAAATAAGGTAAGAAAAGAAACAATTCCATAAGTAAGTTCACTGGCAATTCGAATAAGGAGATCAAACGCTATCACAACAAGAAGAACGGCCACTTTAAGAAGGACTGGTACAAGCTACAAAGGGATTTGAAGGGAAAGGTGAGGGAGATGAGAGAATCCAGTAAGGATGTAGGTGTAGTATCGATTGTGGAAGATAATGTTGGATTTTTCTATACGTCGCAACACTTGTGCGCAATGGTATAAGGAATAAGAAAACTCAAAAAGAAATAGATCTTATGATGAACATTGATCAAGAAGTAAAGTGTTGTAAATAAAAATTTACCTTTGTGGGATTGAGTCACTGCTCAACAGAGATGCTCCAAGAAATCCGGCGGACACTAACGGCTGGAGTTCTGAGTGTAGAAATGTATCCATGCCTCTATAGGTTATCCACAAGTACGGGAGAACCCTTATACTCATGTCACACAATATCTAAGTTAGAGGAAAAAACTTTGCGCCTTCACAGACTGCTAGATCTTCTCCAGAAGAGGCGGCGATGACGGGCACCGAAAATCGGCTGAGCGACGGCGAAGGGATCGATACTTTCAGAAACGATTTCCGTCGCCCTTTTTCATCTCGAGCTTAGCACAGTAAAACTCTAAGACATCTTCTATTTATACCCAAAGGAATAAACAGCAAAAATTCCTTGCTATCGACATACCCGTAACTTATGAAAGTTATTTCGATAAATCAACCCTTGACTCGACGAAGCATCGAGTGGTCATAATGCATTTAATGCCTGGCAGTGACCTCAATACTTGAATTGACTAATCAACATTTGACTCGACGAATCGTCAAGTAGACTCAACGCACTCAGCGCCTAACTGTACGAATCAACATTTGACTCGACGGAGCATTGAGTGGCCTCGATGCACTCAACACCTAACTCGACGAATCAAAATTTGACTTGACAAAGCATCGAGTGGACTCAACACACTCAATGCCTAACTCGACGAATCAACATTTGACTCGACGAAGCGTCGAGTTGTCTCTATGCACACAATGCCTAACTCTACGAATCAATACACTTAATGCCAAGCTGTGCCTGGTCTCAACACACTCAACGTCTGTCAGGGCTTGGACCTTTTCTCATCACATATGAGTAATACCAACATAATCTATTCCTCCAATATCTCAAAATGCTCTTTTGTGCGACCTGTAGGCTCATATTGCGTTGACAGTGAGACTATATGCTTTATCACATCCAGATCACAATGGTAATACCAACAGTCTCCCACTTGATCTTGAAAGTATCAAACAAAAGCTTCACAAACAATGAGCGGCATCTAGCAATACATCATTGCTCCCCAAGCAATAAGAGTTTAAAAACTCAAAAGCCATTATGACCAATATATCAGTGTTGTCATGTCCCTTCTTCCCTTATATTCGGACAGAACTAAAGGTATAGACTGTGTCACCCTCATAATTATTCAACCCAAGTTTCTTGATCTAGAATGAACTTCCAGAAATTGGTGAGTCAATATATGAAATAAGCATGGCCATGCATTTCTCAGTCTCATTCCATCAAGGGGCCCATGGATGCAACTCCTGCCATATAGGAGGATAAATCCCATTTTTGTCCACATGCAAACACCCAAATGATTCGTAATGTCCCCAATAACCGCCTTTATCATCCAACTTTCTCAAGACTGGACTTTTAATAGCATCAAAGCAGGCTCTTCCTCACTTGATGAATGTTGTGACTTAAGGTCAAAGGACCACAAACACCATTGCCACTTGAGTCATACTTGTGATACATTCATATAACAATCCATAAAGTATTCTCATGCTGGGTTTGTCTAGTACAACTTGTTCACTAACAAGTACCCATGTGATGACTTTATATCATAATATCATGACTTGTGAGAACCGGTCATCAGTCAACACACATGTTAGTCTTAATGTATCATCATTGCCCTTAGCTTCTAAGATGACATGCCGACCTGGGACCATTTTAGAATGAAGCTTCTAAGAACATAGGCTCTCACATTCAAGTCTCTACTTGACTCCTATAAAGGCAAACATTCTAAGGGCATTGATCTAACATGACCATTATACTTTCTCTGTGCGAGAGGCTTTGTGAGTGGATCCGCAATATTTTCTTCAGTCAGCACTCTGCAAACATTTACATCTCCTCAATCGACAATCTCACGAATAAGATGGAACCATCGAAGTACATTCTTGGATCACTGATGAGAGCTAGGTTCTGAAATAAGTGCAATTGCACCGTTGTTGTCACATTAGAGAACTACGGGACCAACAATGCTAGGAACTATATCTAACTCGCCGATGAATTTCCTAATCCATACAGTCTCCTTCGCCGTATTTGTAGCAGCAATATACTCGGCCTCAGTTGTAGAATCAGTAACTGTCTCCTGCTTGGAACTCTTCCAGATAACAGCTCCTCCATTTAGGCAAAATATAAACCCTAACTGAGACTTTGAGTCGTCCCTATCAGTTTTGAAGCTAACATCTGTGTAATCCCTTACAACAAGCTCTTCCTCTCCGCCAAACACCATGAACGTATCTTTAGTCCTTCTAAAGTACTGTAGGATGTTCTTGACGGCTATCCAGTGACTATCACCAGGATCAGACTGATACCTGCTAGTCATACTAAAAGCAAAAGAGACATCGGGTCGAGTACATTTCATTGCATACATGATTGATCCAATTGCGGAAGCAAATGGAAGCAACTTCATGCGGTCCTTATTTTCACAAGATTTAGGACACTGGTCCTTAGAGATACCCACATCATGAGACATGGGTAAGAATCCTTTCTTGGACTCAAGCATGCTGAACCGTTTCAACACCTTCTCAATACATGTACTTTGGGTCAACCCAACAACTTCTTTGATTTATCTCTATAGATCTTAATACCAAGTACATAAGTCATTTTGCCCAAGTCTTTCATAGAAAAGTTGTTCCCTAGGTTGTTCTTAACAACTTGTAGGGTCGGTTTGTCATTCCCGATCAGCAGTATGTCATCTGCATACAATATCAAGAAGATAACAATGCTCCCACTAATCCTTTTGTAAACACAAGGTTCATCCTCATTCTTGATAAAACCAAACTCTTTGATCTTTTTATCAAAATGAAGATTATAACTTCGAGAAGCCGATTTTAATCCATAAATGGATCTCAGCAGCTTGCATATTTTAGTGGCTTCACCTGGAGATACAAAACTCTCAGATTATGCCATATACACTTTCTCAAGGAGGTTTCCATTTAGAAAAGCCGTTTTGATATCCATATGCCAGATCTCGTAGTCATAATACGCAGCAATAACAAGTAGAATTCTGATGGACTTAACCATAGCAACATGGGAAAAGGTCTCATCATAGTCAACACCATGAATTTTATTGAAACTTTTAGCCTCTAATCGCCCTTTGAATGTTTGTACATTCCCATCCATATCGGTCTTCTTCTTAAAGACCCACTTGCACCATATTGGTCTTACCCTTTCAGGTGGTTCCACTAAGGTCCAAACTTGGTTTGCATACATGGAGTCCATTTCAGATTTCATAGACTCAAGCCACTTCTCAGAGTTCGGTTCACTCATAGCCGCTTAGTAGGTTATAGGATCATCATCATGATCCATAAGCAGCACATTACTTATTTGAGACACAAGAAATTCATATCTCTCAGGCTCAAACCTTAGTCTACCAGATCTACGGGGAACTTGTGTTTCTTAAGCAGGTTCTCTAGCTACAACATCTTGTAGTCCTTGCTCAGGTTCCAATTCCGGTTCATTCACTGTTTGTGGTTCTTGAACTTCTTCAAGTTCTACCCTGGTAATCTTTCTACTTAAGAACTCTTTCTCAAGAAAGACACCAGTTCTCGCAACAAATACTTTTCCCTCAGACGGTAGGTAGAAATAGTACCCTTTAGTTTCCTTAGGATACCCCATAAGATAATATTTATCTGACTTGGGTTCCAACTTGTCAGACATTTGACGTCGCACGTATGCCTCACAACCCTAAATTTTAATGAAAGACATACTAGGACGCTTCCCAGTCCATATCTCATATAGTGTCTTCAGAACCGTTTTCATTGGAGCACGATTTAGTGTAAAAGCAGCAGTCTCTAGAGCAAAACCCCAAAAGAAAACAAACAAATCTGTATGACTCATCATCGATCGCACCATATCTAACGGAGTACGATTCCTCCGCTCAGACACACTATTATGTTGCGGTATTCTGGTTGTAGTGAGATGTGATACAATACCACACTCTTTCAGATGATCATAAAACTCATGACTTAGGTATTTGCCACCTCGATCAGATCAGGGTGCTTTAACCCTCTTACCCAGCTGGTTCTCTACTTCATTCTTAAAATCCTTGAACTTTTCAAAGGTTTTAGATTTTCACTTCATAATATATATATCCCTATCTACTAAAATCAATAGTAAATGTAACAAGTAAAAGTGCCTACCTCTAGCCATAGAACTCATGGGTCTACATACATCACTATGTATTATACCAAAGAGATCATCAGCCCTCTCATTGAAGCTAGTGAAAGGGACTTTAGTCATCTTGCCTAACAAATAAGATTTGCATCTCTCAAATGATTCATAATCAAGTGAGTCCAATAGTCCATCTTTATGGAGCTTGGATATGCATTTCTCATTTATATGGCCCAAACGACAATTCCAAAGGTACGTAGGGTTTGAGTCATTTTTTAGTCTTTTAGTAGTTTCTATATTATAGATCTGATGGTGTAAATTCAAAACATATAAACTATTAAATATTTGGGCTACACCATAATAAAAAACATTCATAAAAATTGAACAATAATTGTTCTTAATTATAAACGAAAATCCTTTCATGTCAAGAAATGATATGGATATAATATTTCTAGTTATAAAAGGAACATAATAACAATTATCTAGTTCTATTATAAGCCCACTAGGCAAAGAAAGATAGTAAACTCCTACAAAGACATCATCAACTCTTGCTTCAATGCCCACACGCAGGTCCACCTCCCCTTTACTCAAAATTCTTATCCTTCCTAGTTTCTGCATATTTATACAAATGTGAGAACCACATCCGGTATTCAATACCCAGGATGAAGGAGCAGAAAGGTTTCTCTATAACATAAATACCTGAAGCGGAAGTCATACCTCCCTTCATTTTCTGCACACTCAATATAAGAAGGACAATTCTTCCTCCAATGACCAGCCTTGCCATAGTGGTGGCATTTCCCTTCCTTTGTCAAACCTTTCTTCTTCAGTGCTGAAGACTTGGGCTCAAGAGATGACTTAGTTTCAACCTTAGTCTTCTTGTAACCCTTAGCCTTACCCTTGCCTTTATGTACCATCAGTATGGGGCTAGCTGGCTTGGCTTTCTTCATATTGATTTCGACAGTTCTTAACAAGCCTAGGAGATCGGGTGGTGTCTTGTCAATCTCATTTATATGGTAATTTAAGACAAACTGCTCGTAACTATTTGGCAATGAGTACAAGATCGGGTCTGTAGCCAACTCTTGGCCAAGAGAAAAAACTAGTCTTTCAAGGTTCTCTATATACCCAATCATCTTGAGTACGTGAGTCCCTACCAGGTCTCGAGCTCCCATCTTACACTGAAACAACTCCTTGGTGACGTTAAACCTCTCTTGACAATCTTGCCCTTGAAACATTTTCTTAAGGTGTTCGTCAATCTCCATATAACCCTTGTTCTCATGTTAGTTCTGAAGCTCAGAGTTCATTATTGTGTGCATGAGGCATTCGACATCCAAGAAATCATCTTAATACTTCTCATAAGCATCTTTATAAGCTCGAGACACATTTCTGATTGGCTCTTCATGCGATTCCTATTCCAACACATAAATCTTACGCTCCTTCCTGAGAATAATTCTCAAGTTTCTGTACCAGTCCAAACAATTTGTCCTGCTCAGTTTCTCTTTCTCAAGGATAGCTCTGAGGGACAGGGTGGAGTGAGATTCACTTGCCATTGAAATTCTACAAGGATTAATACAAAGAAAAACTCAGTACTACATTTCAAAATATATTTTTATTTATTTCAATTAAGACTTTAATTAAAATTACTCTCACTATTTTAATCAAATTGATAACCCTCAATATCAATTCAGAGAGTTTATGCGAGCTACTCTCTTAGTGGACAAGATCCGTATTTCACCAACACTATGAGTCAGCTTTGGCTTTTCTCTCATAATGTAGTTATTTCGGTAGACAATGCTTGTCGATTGCATCATTATGCAACTCTTGTATGGTTGGTGAAAAACTCTTTATTCACATCCATCATATGGTGCATGCCAACCTTATGCCTTTGGGCACTCAACCTTTGAGGTCACCCAGTTAAGTTTGACCCGATATCGACAGTGGCATATCACAATTATATGCTCGCACCCTTACCAAGATAGATTAATGCACCTTGCTTTGGCAAGCCCACACTTCATCAATCGAGGCAGGAAGATTGTCATCTATCGAAAGGCATCCGAGTACATAATATTATATAATGGACTTTTAAGATAATTGATTAACACTTAATCATGTTTAAAAATTAACTAATATGCACATCCACAATAAAATTTACAACGTTCATATTCCAAATGCATTTCAGATGTGCACAAGAAAATCATCAACACTTGGCAAACTGGGCTAAATTTGAACATCAAAAACCCTTCTAGATCTTTAGATTTACTTGCATTGGTTATGAGCAACACTAACTCCACTTACACAGTAGACAAGCTCGTCTCTCTATGTGAGATTCAAAATCTATCATACTTGGTTTCACAAACCAACAAGAGGGATGGTTTCTGTTAAGGAGAAACATGGATATCACAAAGAAATCATATGCGTTCTTGGTGGTGTTTCAAGAATAGATTTGGGCATTTATAATACTTCTAAATTTCTAGATCTACACGTAATAGGTTTAGAAACTTCTGAAACAATGATCATCGCTCAACCTCCCTCTGATACCACTATTGGGTTTTTCTATACGTCACAACACTTGTGCGCAACAGAATAATTAATAAGAAAATCTCAAAAGTAAATAGATCTTGCGATGAACATTGATCAAGAAGTAAAGTGCTGTAAATAAAAATTTACCTTTGCGGGATTGAGTCACTACTCAACCGAGATACTCCAAGAAATCCGGCGGACAATAGTGGCTGGAGTTTCGAGCATAAAAATATATCCACGCCTCTACCGGTGATCCATACGAATGGGAGAACCCTTAGAATCTTATCACACAAGATCTAGGTTGGAAGAAAGCACTCTGCGTCTTCACAGACTGCTAGATTTTCTCCAGAAGAGGTGACGACGATGGGCACCGAAAATGGGCTGAGCGACGGCGACGAGATCGAGACTTTCAAAAACGATTTCTATCGGCCTTTTTCCTCTCGGGCTTAGCACAGTGTAGTACAATAAAAACCCTAAGACATCTTCTATTTTTACCCAAGGAATAAACATCAGAAAGTCATTACTATCGACAGACCTAGAACTAATGGAACTTATTTCAATGAATCAACCCTTGACTCGACGCGTCGAGTGGTCAAATGCACTCAATGCCTGACAGTGGCCTCAACACTTGAATCAACGAATAAACATTTGACTCGACGAATCATCGAGTGGACTCAACACACTCAATGCCTAACTCGACGAATCAACATTTGACTCAACGAAGCGTCGAGTGGTCTCGTCGCACTCAGTGCCTAACTCGATGAATCAACATTTGACTCGACAAAGCGTCGAGTGGACTCAACGCCTAACTCGACGAATCAACATTTGACTCGGCGAAGCATCGAGTGGTCTCGACGCACTGAACGCCTAACTCAACGAATCAACATTTGACTCGACGAAGCGTCGAGTGGACTCAACGCATTAAATGCCAAGCTATGCCTGGTCTCGACACACTCAATACCTGCTAGGTCTTGGTCCTTCACTCATCACTTATGAGTAAGACAAACATAACCTCCAATATCTCAAAACGCTCTTATGTGCGACCCTGTAGGCTCATATTGCGTTGCCAGTGAGACTACATGCTTGATCACTTTCAGATCACAATGGTAACACCAATAGACGAGTTAATATGCTTATATTATAGTGGGCATGCATGTCAGGAGTGTGTAGATACGGACTGGGTAGTGGATGGTGGTGTATCCTACCACTAAACTCCTTATATAGATTACTTCTATACATATCCTGTAAGATAAATTGGCCCTATTCAGATGGCAAATGTTGGTGTGTTGAAGATCTTTGGCAGTGGAGTTGTTCATCTAGAGACAGATATTGGAATGGTTATTCTCAGTGATGTCAGGCATATTCTTGATTCATCTCTCTAGGTAGACTTGATGACATAAGCTTTACTAGTAATGAAGGCGGAGGTGCCTAGAGGCTGGTGAAGGGTTCCTTGGTGGTGTCCCGGGGCAAGAAATGTTGAGGTTCATACCAAACAAAGGCCAAGATCTGCAGTCAGAGTATGAATATCGCTGAAGAAAACTCCATGGACTCACGGGATTGCAGAGTTGATAATATTAGTTAGAATAACTTGAAGATTCTGGTGAATAACAAGCTACTTTAAGAGCTGTTTGGGAAGTTACCTGACACATGTTTTTACTGCTTGGTTGGCAAGAAAAGAAGAGTATCCTTTGTAGAGGCTGAACTGAAGAGAAAGGCAGAGTTGTTGAACATGATACATATGAATGTGTGTGGACCTGAGACCAAGTTAGTGGGCGGAGTATCTTCTTTTTCACATTCATTGATGACTACTCGAGGAAGGTATGTGCTTACTTCCTAAAGAAGAAGAGTGATGTCTTGACAAAAATCATGGAGTTCAGGGTGAAGGTAGAAAAGATGATCGGGAGGCAGATCAAGAGGGTCAGCTCATATAATAGGGGAGAATATACTGGACCATTTGATGCCTAATACAGGGAGTATGGCATCATGCATATAAAGACAATTTTGAGGACACTACAATATAATGGATTAGTAGAGAGGATGAATAGGATGATTGTAGAGAAGATCAGGTGCATGATCTCACACGCGAGAATTAGTAAGAATTTCTAGGTTGATGCAGTACAAACTACAATGCAATTGATCATTCTATCCCCCTCTGCACCTTTGAAAGGTGATATTCCAGAGCGAGGTTGTTTCGGGAAGGTGTTATATGGACATGTGTGGGTGTTCCGCTGCAAATCAAATGTCCATATCACCAAGGTGTGGAGATCGAAGCATGATGAGAAGTACTAAGGGTGCATCTTATTAGGGTTTTCACAGTGAAGAGTTTGTCTATAGACTCTGGGATCCAGATAAGAAGAATATTGTCAGAAGCAAGGATGTGATCTTTATTGAAGATCCTGTTATTAATGAGAAGGAGGCAGCTGAGTCATAGAATCCATTGATGATGGAGAGTTTTGACAAAGATCTAGAGGCTGAGAATAATGGTGTTAATGAAGGGCATGCTAATGAAAAAGTTGTGTAGATCCTAGATCAAGAAGAGATTTTGGATGAAGGGGGATAATTGCATATAGATGTTCCATCAATTGTGGAGGTGCCCTTTAGGGGATCTAATAGAGCATGGAGATTGAGAACTAAGTATCTATTGCTAGATTACATTTTGCTTACTGATGGTGGCAAGCCCGAGTGTTTTGAGGATTCTTAGAGGACTAAAAACAGGGAGTCTTAGGTAGCAGCTATGGAGAAGGAGTTGGACTCGCTCTAGGAGAGGATAGATTTGAAGAATAAGTGGGACTTCAAAGTGAAGACTGGTGAAAACCTCTCCTTGCCTAGGTATAAGGCAAGTTTGGTAGTCAAAGAGTTTAATTAGAAGCATAGTATGGTTTTGATGAGATATTTTAACCTGTGGTGAAAATGTCTTATATTAGACTTGTATTGGGGTTAGTTGCATCTAGGAATCTTTAGGTTGAGCAGATGGATGTTAAGACAACATTCTTTCATAGATATGTAGAAGAGGATCTATACACGGAGGAACCTAAAAGCTTTAAATTCAAGCGAAAGGAACACTTAACCAACCAACTCAAAAGAGTTTGTATAGGTTGAAGCAAGCACCTATGCTGTGTTACAAAAAATTTAACTTCTTCATGACAAAGAGCAAATTTCAAAGGACTAGGGCTGATCACTATGTCTATGTGAAAAGGACTGAGAAGACCCTTAATATTTTGTTGATGTATATGGATTAAATGTTGATTGTCAATGATGACAAAGCCAGCATTGATGAAATAAAGGGGCTTAATAAGTTTTTGAGATGAAGTACTTGGGGCCAACTAGGAAGATCCTTAGAATGAAGATTACTAGGGACAGAAGTGCAGGTATGTTGTAGCTATCTCAGGCTTAGTACGTCAAGAAAATTTTAAAGAGGTTCGTGATGGAGAAGGACAAGCTGGTAGCTACTCCATTGGGCGGACACAAGTTATCAAGTTCTCAACATCCTTCATCTTAGAAAGAAGTGGAGGAGATGATCCAAATCCCCTAAACATCTATAGTGGAGAGTTTGATGTACGTTATGGTCTACACGAGGCTAGACATAACTTATGTAGTGGGGGTACTAAGCATATATCTGGCAAATCCAGGGAAGATACACTGAGATGCAATGATGTGGATACTCGGATATCTCAAAGGTACCACATGTCTTTGTTTGTAGTTTGGTTGAGAGTCATAGATGATAGTCAGGTACTCTAACTCAGATATGTCAGGAGATGTTGACTCCTAAAGGTCCACATCTGGTTTTGATGTTACATATGTAGGGGAGTAATGTCGCGATAGTCGAGGTTGCAAAAGTGTGTGGCAATATGATAATAGAGGTGAAATATATAGCTCTGACGGGGGCATCAAAAGAGATCGTATGGATGATGAAGTTCATGCTTGAACATGGATTCCAACAAGATTGGTACACTGTGTACAGTGATAGTCAGAGTGTTATACTTCTTGCTAAGAACCCTGTCTATCACTCCAAGATGAAGCATATAGATGTCAAGTATCACTAGATACATGATAGTGTCGAGGAGAAGCTACTAAAGGTGGATAATGCCCGCATAGATGAAAATCCTTCAGACATGATGATGAAGGTCGTGCTGAGTGAGAAGTATGAGTTGTGTCGATTGCTAATTGACATGATGTCTACCTGAAGATGTCAGGTTGGTGAACTCCTTTTTATGGTCTAGAGAGGGAGTTTGTTGGGGTCTTGCCCCTGAAGAGAGAAAAAAATCAGATCAGTACTTCTGTATATTAACTTGAAGAGGTCTGTGTTGACTAGTGGTCTGCTGGATATCGACTGAAAGCTCTATTGTTTGTCAACTAGAAGCAAAAGCTAACACTGCGCGATAACCTACCATTGGTGGTAGCATATCAACTAGAAGCTAAAGGCATGTCGACTAGACACTGACAATGTCGACTTGAAGCTTGGAAGCAGATGCTAACACCCAATGGTAAGGGTTACCGATGTGGAAGTGGTGTTGGCAAGTTATGATATCAACATGTCGACTAGACAGGGCCATGCTGACTGGATGGGATTTATCAGCCAGAGGGTACTGCGGCGCGGTAGCTTCCACCATGTGGTAGCTAACAGACCCAGTTTCATTAAATCTCGATCGTGAGCCATCAGATTGCCTTGGAACTTGATTCAAGGGCCAAGATGGGTTTGCCCCTATTGCCCTAAATAGGCAGAGACCATGTTATCAACAATTAAACCAAATTTCAACCATCATTGCGCTTTTTAAAAGAGAATAGAGAAGTCATTATTTCGAGAAGGTCTTGATGTCATTGTTTCCAATGGTTTTCTTCAGGAGGAAGAATAATTTTCTCTAAGTCTAGTGCCTTCGTCTTCACAATAAGAGTTTTTCCAACCTTGTCTTAATTTGTCGTGAGAGCTTAAATTGAGGCTGAGGTTCTTTTATTTTCTGGAATGGAAGTCTTTCACTATGGGTTGAGAGAGGATTCAATTTGTGAATAATTCGAGGGGTTTCTAGGTTGGGAAAACCTAGATCGATGATTATAATCCTTATTTCCATTATCATGGATTTTTCATGTGCCCCGCCTCGTTGTTTTTCCCATATTAATTTGGAGTGAATTTTCCACTTAAAAGATTGGTGTTTTTTGTTTGCTTGCATTTATTGTTGCATTTTTTATTCCCGTGTGTGCCCGATTATGCAAGTAGGCTTCCTACCAGTTTCATTATTCCCTTAGTGGGTAAACAGATTAAGTGATATTCCTCATCTAGAATGGCCTATAAGGGCTATTATAAATGGAATCTCAAAATAGAAGAGTCCATGTATATAGTATTTAATGAGGCTAACCCATTTTCCAAGGGGGGACTTCCACCAATAAAATTTCATAGGAAGAAGACCCTCCGGTTGCTGAGTTAGAGCAACTATATATCAAGGAAAGTTGAGAAGCCTCATCTAAAGAGCATTATCATCAGCTAGACAGTGCTAATATTCATTCTGAAGAAGAAGACTCTAATGAAGTTGTTTATATCACAACTCAAGATAGTGCTCAAATGCAAGTACAGGGTGATGGGCATGTCATTATTATTAAAAAAGAAGCAATGGAAGAGATCCATCCTATACTTAATGCAAAAATAATAAATCATGAGAGAACAATTCTCAAGGATTTCCCCCATTCTCAAGTGATAGGATATATGATTATTGGAGTTAGAACTTGGAACCAACTGTCAACTGAATGGTTGATATAGACATATGCATTGATAGAAATTTTGTTAAGGTATAATCAAAGTATGTTGAATACATGTCGACGTAATGTTGACTTCATTACCACGCAAAGAACTCTTTCCTTAGATCAATTTTAGCATGTTGCGTCGATTATTTCCTAAAATAGGTCGCCTTATGCCCTAGGTTTCGACGTATTGTCTACTTATATCTGACCTCTATTATATTACTTACTCTTTCAAACTCTTCATCTTCTCCAATCTCTTTTTCCTTCTCTACGTTCTCTCTTGTCTATTAAGTGTCTTTATTGGTACATTCATGGCTCTGAAGACTAACTCGGAATTCGGTATTTATCTAGATTCCTTCAGTGTTGTGGCCAATACTTTCAATGAAATTATGTAACATTTAACCAATCATGGACAGAATAAATTAATCTTAACCAGATGTATATTATATGAGGAAGAACTCACAAAGTTTCTGAAACATGCTAAAGTTGAAGAGGATAGAGCAATGATAGGGATTACTGTGGTGATAGAGGTCTAGATAAAAAATTGAATCATTCAGGCAACATTTGATCTTCCACTAGGAGAAGATTCTACAATATTGTCTGATACTGAAACTAAAGAGGTGCTCAAGAACATGAATTTATCAAGGGAAAGACCTATCCATCTTAAGAAGATTGGCATGTCTGAAGAATACAGATTCATGGAAGACATTGTTGGGAAAGTACTGCTCTACAAGATATCTGCCAATGATGTAATTCCCAGGACACATCTGTATCTGATGGGAGTACTAATTCTAGGCAAGAAGATAAACTGGGGGAGATGTCTTCTGAAAATGATTTCTCACAAATATGCACAAAAGGAGAGTGCATATATGACAATCATGAGCCAAACTTTTAAACATAATTTCTCTTGTTTATGCATTTCAATGGGAGTGTACATCCCTCCTGGAAAGAGGCTTATAATTGCCTTATTTTCCAAATGGACAAGATAGATTAATAATCCTTGGTTCTGGAGAGAATCTTCTCCTCCACCCTCTTCTCAACTTGATATTTCCTCTTCTCCCATTCAGAGTCATCCAATCCAAATCAGGCCCTTACTTCTTTACTTTATTACAACCCCTATCATTTATTCTTCAAACAATAACTCATCCAAATCTCATTCCTGCTTCCTCCACTCTGTCAACCCTTACTTCCTTTAACCTACATTCTATAATTCTTCAGGCAGTACAAATGGCCACTAGCACAATCTCAAATCTTATGCATAAGCATGTTTCTCATATTCAAACAACCTTTGAACACATGCACACTCAAATTGATGAAGTCATAGTCTCTACACAGTCCACACAATCAAGAATGTCTTCCTCCTCTATGACTAGGTCAATCTTAAGCTCCTTTGTACATAAGGTTAGTAAAGGGAGAGAATCAGGAGGAAGATCAGATACAAGAAGAAGATCAAACTGATCAAGAAAGAGAGCATATTGATGTTGAGAGCATATTAATGCTGAACAAGGGGAGATTATGTTGGATAGACTGTACATAGTCAAGGGATGTAGCTATTGGACAGGTTGCATATATTCAAGGAGGAAACTACTAATTTGAATCAATTTTTGGTTGAAATTAAAGTTGATGAACAAACTAGTACATTAGCTCAGGAGGAGCTTAATGAAAATGAAAATAATGAGGAGGGTACTCCGCTAAAATTTGCCAAAAGGGCTATAAAAGTTAGACATTCTAAGAGGGGAAATCAAATTCAATATTCCAAAAGGATTGCACAGATTCAACAATCTAAAAAGAGGAAGTTACCTTTTAAGGTAGCCATGCAACAAGTTGAGGATGAAATAAAAATGTCCAGGTGGAGCGGCAACATTCCCCTAATACTACTACTACTACCAGATGTCTAGTTAACAATAGAACTAAGAAACAAAAGCTAACTGATGCAGTTATATTCTTGAGGGGTAAAGTTGTGGTCAGATCTGAAGGTGCCAAAGAAGAAATCAGGAGGAATGTTGTTGACCTCAGTAAAAAGGGTAAAATCTCACTCAGGTTTATCCAAACGCACTTAAAAACTTGGAAAGATTAGTTATAGTTTTGGATTTTCTTCAGGAACATCCCGATTACCTGAAATTCAAAGATTTATTTAATTATATTTTGAGGATAAAGGACAAATTATTGAGCAACCTCTACAACTATCTAGCCGATATGATTTCTTCAGAATTCAATGCTAAAAATAGCTGAAAAGTGCAACAACTTTCTATTCTTGCTTCCATAAACTCCATCTTAAAGATATAAGTTTTTTGTTGTCTACTCATGCTCTGGCTTTCTTCTTAAATATTGTATAATGTTTTCATTCTTTTTCTTTATGCTGTAAAATCACTTTAAAAGCCTTGTGAAATTTATTAAGCTAAATAGAGAGAGATTGTTAGGAAAACCCCACTTAATTTAACTTAACAAAATATTCATAAGTGATTTTACACTCTAGGATAATTACTCATGTTGTATAGTGAGGGTAATGTGGTCATTGAAATCCTAGGATGCCAATTAAGTCAAGGGTAAATGAAAGGCAATCTGAAAATAGGAAGAAATTCAGTCAAGATAAATATGCGTCAACTTGAAGTCGACGCAATGACTAGAAGTCGACGTGACTTTGACTAGCTATCGACGTATCTTCAAAAGTGAAGTTGACAGCTCCTCAAGACAGAAGCTGACACATATGTCAACTAGATGTTGACATACTGTCGAGGACTAAGTTAAGTCGACAGATCTTTATTCTGAAGCAGATTTCGATGCACCATCTAACATTACTCGAAGTAGCATCGATATATAACAAACTTATTGGAAGGCAATAATTATGGAAGTTGTTTGAATCTTAGAGAGAAGATTAAAGGGAAGATTTCTAATATAATTTTCAAAGAGAATATAAGGAAGAATTTTGAAGGGGTACATAGAATTCTTGAAGATAGAAATAAATAACATTATCTTATTCCTTCTGAAGATAATTTCCTAGAAGAAATTCGAATTGATTCATGGTTTGATATACCAAAAATCCAAATAGAAGGATACATCATTTAGAATAGATACACAGATAGAAAATAAAGAATACAAAAATCATGTAAATACAATACACAATAGTTCTTCTTCATTGATGTTGCAATAAAACTATTCAGAGAACAATTTGAAAATAGAGTATCAAAAAGATTATAATCCTTGCACCTTATCATCAAGGATTCATCCATTAAGAAGATCCAAAAGACTTAGTTCCTAAACAGTTCTCAGATATTTGTTGAAAGAGGTCTCATTCCAAAAGACAATTCTTCTTCTTCCTTTCTTCTACTCCTTCTCATTCTGTAATTTAGTATAGAGTTTTGAGAATCCCTCTTCAAAGGATTTCGTCTGGTGCTTACCAAAAGATCTAGTTATATGGTTCAAGATCTCCTCATCAAAAGATCTAGTTTATTCTGAGAGTTTCCTTATCCTAATTTTGAGAGTCTCTTTATCAAAAGACTCAAGCACTATAATAGTGTATTCCTACCAAAGTGGTAGATGAGTGGATGTACCAAGATTTTTGGAAACCACTATATTTTTGGTGTCTTTTGTGATGTGCATTTATTTATTGTGTTGCTTGTGTACCTTAACTTTTCTGCATCTATATTCTCTAGCTGTGATTATGTGGATGCTAGCCTAATATTATTTAAGTCAATAAAATAGTTTTGGGAAATATTTTTTTAATCTCTATTTACTTCACTCTAGAGAATTCTCCGAGGCTTAAGCCATAACTATTCACCCTTTCAAGGGTACTCACCTCGGATGATCAACTCGTTAGATTCTCTGGAGGAAGGAAGGAAGTGGTGGGAGGAGAAGAGTTCCTCGTGACTTTGGGGAAGGTAAGAGACTGCTGATTTTTCATTGTGGGCGCCTGCTACAATATCATCTTTTGGCGACCCTACATTAGTGCCTTCCAATGCATGCCCTCCTCTTACCACCAGTTCTTAAAATACAACATTAAAGGAGTCCAGATCTGGGTCAAGGGAGATCCCAGGGTGGCCCGGTAGTGCTACATCACAACAGTCAACATCTTATTGTATAAGGAGAAGACATAAGAGGCTCATAATAAGATTGAAGACATGGTCATGTTTGAATTAATGGAGGAGATAAATAAGAAGGAGATCATCAGCAAGGTTAGGAGGCCCAAGAAAGTGCGGGTCAAAGAAAGGCTGAGTGGGGAGGACCAGGAGATGGTCCAGGAGTGTATTCAGCAGAACATAGATTTGTTTGCTTGGAGTGTCGCAGACATGCTAGGTATCTATAATAAACAATAAAGGTTTTATCTCATTAAACTCTTATTATTAATGAATTTTGTTTCTACTCGGCTAAGTCAAGGTACCATGTACTGGGAAGTTTCCTGCTAAGTAAAAGATAGAAAGTTATTTTGGTAAAAAGCCCCTGAGAAAACACTATTGATCGGGCTCTCACATGTAGGAAGGGCTGGGTCCCTTAATCAGGTGGAAAGGGGAAAAGGTTGTTATGGTTAGAAGCCCCTCAAGAAGAACACCGCTAATCGGGCTCTCACAAGCAAGCAAGGCGAGCCCTCACTCGGGTGGCAGGGAAATAAGTAAGTTGTTTTAATAGAAGGCCCCCAAGAATAACACAGTTGACTGGTCCCTCACAAGCCGGTAGGTCAGGCACCTGATTTGGGTGGCAGGTAGAATGAAAGTATTTTGGTTGGAAGCTCCAGAGAAGAACACCGTTGGTCGGTCCCTTATAATCCGGTAGAGCAGACCCCTCACTCGGGTAGCAGGTAGAAAGCAAGTATTTTGGTTCAAAGCCCCCGATAAGAACACCACTGAATGGGCTCTCACATGTAGGTAGGGAAAACCCCTCACTCAGGTGGTAGGAAAAATGAAAGTTATTTTGGGTGAAATCCCCCCAAAAAGAACACCGCTGACCGGGCCCTCACAAGTCAGCAAGGCAAGCCCCATACTCGAGTTGCAGGTAGAAAGAAAGTATTTTGGTTGGAAACCCATGAAAAGAACATTATTGACTAGTCTCTCACAAGCTGGCAGGGCAGGTCCCTCACTCATGTGGTAGGGGAAAAAGTTATTTTGGTTGGAATCCTACAAGAAGAATATTATTGACCACACTCTCACAAGCCGACATGGCAGTCCCTCACTCGGGTGGTAGGGAAAAAGAAAGTATCTTGGTTGAAATTCCCTGAGAAGGATACCGCTGACCAGGCTCTCAAAAATCGGCAGGTAGGCCCCTTACTCAGGTGGTGGGGAAAAAAGAAAGTTATTTTGGTTGAAATCCCCAAAGAAGAACCCCGATGACAGACTCTCACAAGCCGACAGGATCAGACCCTCACTTTGGTGGCAGGTAGAAAGAAAATATCTTGGTTGGAAGCCCCTGAGAAGATTATCGTTGACTAGGCTCTCACAAGCCGGCAAGGCAGGCCTCTCACTCAGGCGGGAAGGAAAAAAGAAAGTTATTTTGGCTGAAATACCTAAGAAGAATGTCGTTGACCAATCTATCAAAATCCAATAGGGAAGGTCCCACACTCGAGTGGCAAGTAGAAAGAAAGCATCTTGGTTGGAAGCCTTCGAGAAGAACGCCACTAATTGGGCTCTCACAAGTAGCAGGGCAGGCCTTCACTCGAGTTGTAGAGAAAAAAGAAAGTTATTTTGGTTAAAATCCCCTGAGGATAATACCACTGACGAGGCTCTTAAAAATCAGCAAGGTAGGCTCCTCACTCAGGTGGCAGGTAGAAAGAAAGTATTTGGTTGGTATCCCTTGAGAAGATACCGCTAATTGGGTTCTCCTAAGACGTCAAGGTAGGCCTCTCACTTAGGTGGCAGAATGAAAGTTGTTTTGTAGAGAAGCCCCAGAGTTGATACCTCTGTTTGGTCTCTCACAAGTCAGCAGGGCAAGACCCTCACTTGGGTGACATAAATAGGCTAAGATGGGTGAGAAGGCGCTCATAGAGAATCGTCATTATAACAGTAGGGGCATAAATGGGAGAAAGCAGAAAAGTAAGTCTAATATAGTAACACAAGTAAAAATATGGACAAGATGGCGAGTACATTTGGTTTCGCACAGGCCACGCTCACCTTCAACTCGCCCACTCTAGGGCACTAATGGTTGTGAGAATTACGTAGCCTGTGACAAAGGCCAGTTGGAGAGAGAAATGCCTCTACCTAAAGGCATGAATACTACGACCTAAACCCAAGCACTCATAGGGTTGAGGGGAATGATTAATGTTAAAGCCTCATCAATGTTAACAACCTGCGAGCAGGGGTGAGCATACGGGTATCGCCGACAACTCGCGGGCCCAACACCAAGCCCACTTGCAAACACTTGAACAACAAATTGGTTCTAACACAATTTATTTCATTAGAGGGTCATAAGCATACCAGTGATTCTAGATATAGGTCTTGCAAGTTCCATTAGGGCAAGTCTAGCATCTTGGCAAGTTGTCTGGCGCTTAAGACGGGTACTCGACGAGTTCAAGAGATTAAAGCGAGCCGCCAATAAAACAAAATAGAAAAAAACTCATTGAAAATTTAATTTATAATTCATCAAAATGGTAATAATGTTTGTGGGCCTCCACCATACATAATAAAAAGTAAAAAAAGAAGCCCTAATCTGCAAAGCGGTCGGGTTGTTGTGGGACTAGCCTGGATCGCCCTTGCCACTATGATAGGGAGGCGAGTAGTCATGATTGCTAGAAGGTGAGCTCTCCTGGGAATTAGGGAGGTAGATCTTAGGGATGAGGAGGTCAGCAATGACGTCCTCCCATCTATGCCACAAGGAGCCGAGGTCACGCAATATCTTGAGTGTGAAGTTAGTGGACTTAGTAACCAAAGTCCATCGAGTGGCCTTGACCATGCGTGGCGTGAACTGTTGCAGCCTCGTACCCTTAGAGGAGGACTTGCCGTACTACAAAGATTGTACTTTTGCGAAGGCTCTGACAAGTTGAGTCTTGTGTCCCATCATCTCCAACTCGATCTCACCAATCTTCCCCATAATTTGAGTCGCCTTGTCGGAACCCTACAGTGACCTAGTGTGCAAAGGTTGAAAGAAACAAAAGAAATGTAATTTTATCTGAGAAAATGAAACTTACCACACCAATAGAGGCCTTCACGAGGAGCCTTTCTATGACTCCCAACCGCATCTCTAGGTCTTTGGATAGCTCCTCTTCGAGCTTCTTTGCGTTCTCAGCCATAACATATTTCTTGCTAAAGCTGAGACCGCGGTGCGTTGCCATATGAGAGAGCTAGGTGGTGCGCAGAAGGGCCCACGAACTCTCGTAGGCGAGGTTGTGGAGAGTTGACTTCTCATAGGAGGTTGCATCCTCCCTTCCATACAACTCAAAAGACAGGAAGTAGGCATCCTATCTAGAGCCGCCCCGCTCTCCCTAAGAGGGAAGGAGGGAGGAAACATAGACCCTGTTTTCCCTTGCTTCCCAGGTGACTTGGGGGTCTCCCATGCTTCCAACATCCTTATTCCCAAGTCATAGATGGGGTGCAACACCGATGCAGCCGGCTTGCCAACCTCAACATCCTTCGAGACCGAGGACTCTAGGTCAATCGGCTTGACGACCTTCTCCTTCTTCCTCCTAAATTGTTTTCTTCTTCCATGAGCCGGTGGGAGGGGAGGGGTCAAGTTCCACTATTGATTTCTTCTTTTTGTTGTTGCTAGGCGCGGTCTCTCCTACATCATTGGCACATGCATCTGTGGTATCCCTTATAAGGGTGAGTTGAGGGGTGAGCTTTGCCTTGCTCGCATTGGGGGGAGGAGTGTTCATTAGGATCTGGTGCTCTCTTACAATAGAGATCAAAAGTGTAAGGTGTGACCAAAAAGTGGGGCGGGTAGAAAAATTGAAACAAGTAAGAAAAAACATACCTTCTCCCAGCCACATGGGATGGTCGTAAGTCAGGGTGTTGCCATATATATGCGACCTTGAAGTTTTTCCCAGAGAAGAACTTGTACAATCCTACCACCTCGCTGTTGGAACCCTAGGTTTTGATTTGAGTTCAGTCCTCTCTTTCTGTCTCTTGACCCAAGATTTATCTATGGTCAAAGGTTAGTTGATAGGTTAGATTCTCTAGTTATGTAGAATTGCTTTTCCAGATGAATATTTGGTTAAGTAGTTTTTCATTCGACTATAGTCGAACGCCGCTCGACTATCGTCTATCGGCTGATCGATGACCGTCTATCAGTTGGTCGACGTTCTATCTGCGTTGATAGCTTGACTATCTGTTGATAGGACGACTATCTGTTTGCTTTGATAGTTCGACTATCTGTCCTGATAGTTCAACTATCTGATAGCTCGACTATCTGTTGATAGGTCGACTATCTGTTTGCTTTGATAGTTCGACTGTCTGTCCTAATAGTTCAACTATCTGATAGCTCGACTATCTGTTGATAGGTCGACTATCTGTCCGCTTTGATAGTTCGACTATCTGTTGATAGGTCGACTATCTGTGTTGCTTTGATAGTTCGACTATCTGCTTGGATAGTTCAACTATCTGATAGTTCGACTATCTGTTGATAGGTCGACTATCTGTTTTGTTTGATAGGTCGACTATCTGTTGATAGGTCGACTATCTGTTTTCTGTGATAGGTCGACTATCTGTCTGATAGGTCGACTATCTGTTTTGCTTGGTAGTTCGGCTATCTGTCCGGATAGATCGACTATCTGATAGCTCGACTATCTGTTCTGATAGGTCGACTATCTGCTAAGGTAGTTCGACTATCTTCTTTGATAGTTCGACTATCTGGATCGTTTGACTATCTATCTGATAGGTCGACGATCTCCGTGCGTCGGTCGACGATCTCCGAGGGTCATTCGACATTTTGCTGTATGTTTTAAATAGTTTTTGTCGTCTTCTGTGATGTGATTAATTTCATAATTATTTTGGCACATTTTATAAAAGATTATCTGAATAAATTGTGATAACATTTCCATGCAATATCAATTCTATTCTTTATGCATGAGCTAATCTTTTCTGACAAAGTTGTTTGTCTTATAGCTGAGATATGATTTCTACCAGGCTGTCCTTTATAGCCGTTAGACTCAAAAAGTCTTCCTTGGCTGTAAAGAGTCTTTTCTGATGTGACTTTCTCTTATATTATTTCATCAGAGTAATTTGCAGCTTCTTAGAAAGCTTTATCCTTTTATAGGATATCTGTCTGCAGTATTTTTGTTTTGCTTTATGCTTTTTGCAGCCCAGCTTGCAGAGTTCAGAAGAAGACAAGATTCAAACTCAGTTAAGAGCCGTTGCTGCTGCTACTATATAAAGACTTCTTTGAAGAAGAAATGAACTAGTCCACATAGAAAAAATCAAGTTCATTCACATTGAAAAGCTAACTGCAGCATTCAACAAAAAGCTTACAGTCTCAAACTGCTCTCAGCTCATTCAAATCTAACTGAGAAGAAGCTTTAGTTCTTCACTCTTCTTCAACCTGAGTTCTCCTGCTTATAGGAAGATCTTCACTCAGAGCCTTTTGAAGAAGAAGAAGAAGAAGATAGCTGCCTGAAGAAGAAAATCTTATTTCATATTATTTTATCTTCTTGTAGCTTTTTCCTTCAGTATTTACTGAAGTGTTTCTGCACTGAAGTAAGACTTCACCTGGACGTTCCTTGAGCCAGGGGGAGCCTTGATTCTTTTAGAGCTTTCTAGCTCAGTGCAAGTTATTGTGCTTCTCTAATCTTTTGTAAAATAGAGAAGACACCTTAACCTCCTTTCCCCCTCCTGTACAGGGTTATTACTCCCTTCAAAAGTATCCCTTGGTGGTAGGGCACCTGATCAAAAACCTGTGTTGGTTTTTAGACACCTGATCAAAAGTCTAAAGGGTTTCTTGATCTACCTAAAGCAGATCTTGTTGGTGGCAGGGCACCTGATCAAAAACCTGAGTGGATTCCTACCTTGTTGGTAGAAGAGTGGACGTACCCAAGTTGTTTGGGGAACCACTATAAATTCCTTGTGTCGTCTGGATTGCTTTATTTAATTACTTGCATTGTGGCTGTGATTAAATCTTAACTAGGTTGCTAGTTGCTGTTTAGGATTCCTAGCCTTAACTGTAATTACAGTTGGCTGCCTTTTTGTGCACAACACTTGTGTTAGGCTTTAAGGTTTAATATCAAATATCTATAACCTTCATTCCGCATTTAACTCCAAGGGAGTTGAGTAGAAAGTCAACTTTGCTAGTGCAATTTTTGATTACTCTATTCACCCCCCTCTAGAGTAGTATCTATCCCTTCTCTTTCACTCGCTATCCACGGGGGGCCCTATTGATCATCTAATCCTTTCGAACCCGTGAGTACGATATGTTGCAAAAGTACCCCTTGATGAATAGGAACTGATCATTCTAGTTATGGACTTTGTTGGCGGTCTCACCAAACTTTAGTTGTGAGCCAGTTAGATAGGAGACTCCGTCTGAGGTTGCCCGAATGATGAGCAATTTGTAGAATACGGTGAGGTTGAAATCCACCTTCTCCTCATGCAGATAACACATGAACACGACTAACAAGTTGATTGTAATCATGTTCATTTGTGCAAGCACCATGTCGAAGTACTTAAGAAACTGCTTTATCTCAGTCCATAGTGGGAGGTGGAGTCCAACGTCAAAGTGAGGCATGGGAAAGCAAGCTTATCCTGATAAAATGTGTTTATGGACTCGCTTTCCTCCAGGCGGCGAGCTATATACCATGGTGGTAGAAGCACGTCCTTGAAGGCCAGATAGTCCTCCCCCTCAGCACCTTCTCATTTATAAAGAGGTGGACATAAAGTTTTCCACGCACTTCCTACGCCCATTAGAAGACTCCACGTTGCCATCCATTGTGCAACAAGGGAAGCGAGTGGAGGTCGTTAGATCAAGAAGAAGGAAGGGAAAAATAAAGAAAGGTCGGTGAATCATTTAATGTGGTAGGTAAGAGAGGGCGGGGGGAGGGGGTTATAAAAAAATTTAGGCAGGGGGGTCATAGTTATTGGTATGGCCCACTCATCCTCAACCCCTTCTCTCCCACATGCATCACAAGGCTCACTAACACGCCAATAAGAGGTGAGCACGAGCACCCCTATCACTCAAGTTCGGGCATCAAAAATTAGAAAGAAAGAATGATGAAACATGACATGAAAGGCACACCAAATAAAAGCATACATCCCTACGAGTCGGGTTAAGAAGAGTACAAAAAATAATAGTGTCTGATTACATGAAAGAAAGAATAAAAGTATTTCGAACACTACATAAGAGAGGAGGATGCGAACTGGCTCATTGAGGGTGCTACTTTCAGACACCTCGACCTCATGTTTGCACCCTCAGACCTCGTTTGGTGTTGGCAAACTCAAGGATGATAGCAATCGCTTGCATCATGTTCTATGTGCATTCCTTGATTCGCTTAAGACGATCCTACAGTGACGTGGTGTCACCTCCCTCACTCTGCTACACCACTTTCACAAAAAGTGCTCAATCCCCCTCCAGAGTACTGATTTATTGCTCTAGGGAAAGGATGCGAGGGAAAAGGTCAGTCTCACTCGAATCCCTCTCCTCATAGAGCTTGCAAATCATGTATCCATACTTTCAGAGCACCCCAACCATTTAGATTATTAGCACGACAATGGTGGAGGGGTCGCTAAGGTACTCATAAATCATGTCGGGGGAAGCCAGTGTCGAGTGGATCCTTACATAATCTAGCTCGCCATCCCCCAAAATCTCATTTTGATCTGAAATGTCTAGGGAAAGGTTAGCACGGGTTCAGAGAATGATACAGAAGGAGGCGCGTATAGGTCTCTTACCATGCAGATACTCAACACCCATCCTTTGCGATGTGGGGAGGCTTGTGGCAACAACTTGGGGGTAACTTTGGCGACACGCTAAAAGGGTTGGAGGGGGTAAGTACCAAGGAATTCCCTGAACTAACTAGAGGAGGAGCTTTTTTAGGGCCCTGCACTACGGGGGCCACGACGAGGTTAGTTGCACATTCCTATGCGATCAACTCTTGTATGACTACATTAACCGAGCTTATTGTACACTGGAATATTCTTTTAGATTCCTATAATTAGTCCTATATTGTAAAATTATAAATTCACTCACCACCACCATTTTATATAAAAGAGAGCGCACCCTTGTAATATTCAAATTCTCTCAAGTTCTTTTCTTTTCATGCAAGTTATTTTTAAGTTTTCACATTGTATTAGAGCTAACACTGATCCTTCAGATATTAAATTTGTTAGTATCTTGATCGTTGTTGTTGTGTCAATTGATCATAATGTCCTATATTTGAAGAAGGCCCACAAATTAATGGTATATACATGAATGTATCTATTATATGTTCAAGTTCATTGTATGTAGGTTGAATAATGTTCCATTGATTAGACAGGTTGCTGAATAAGCAGAAAATTTGGCTAAGTCCAAAAGCATTGATTGAGCTTACTTCACTCAACTCCAGAAAGGGAAAAGCATTGACAGAACTCTATGCAGTCAAAGAATTAGAGTTGCTGACTAGAAATCTGTCTAAGGACGAAAGAATTTAGTGAAGGTAGTTCACTCAACGTCTACTCAACTGAATCTCAGGTCAAGTAGAGAAACGTTGAATGAAGACATGCCACTCATTGTCCCATCAAGAAGACAAGCAAAGTCCAAAAGAATTGAGTGTAGAAGCTGCACTCAATGCCTTCATGTTGAGAAATTCAACAAAGTCCAGAAGCATCGGGTGATGAAGGATCCTCAACGTCTTAAACGTTAGACTGTAAATGTCAAAATCTTTGAGTGTTGAAGGTTCACTCGATGCCTCAAGATGCAGAATTCAGCTAAGTGTTTCTGCGTTGAATGACAAGGCTTCACTCAACGCCCATGCAGATTGTCTGGAAATGATCAAGTCCACAAGCACTGAGTCATGCTGACATCATCAAGAATTCAAATATTGCGTTACTTGCATGCTAGATGACAAAAGGCATTGCATGCCTTCAGTACAACATTTAATGCAAAAAGAGATGTTGTAGTTGCTAATTTCGGCTGGTCCATACTGCGCAAAGAGCCATTGGATGGAGATCAATAAAAAGAGGATTTCTAAGAAATTAACAGAGCTTTTTGTTCATCTTCTTCCTCAGGTGAAAAATTGAAGATGGTTTTCCAGGAACTCAGTCTCATAGAGAGTTTGTGAACCACAGACAGATGTTGGTTGTTGAAGGAACTAAGAACTGAAGATCTAAATGGTCTTCAATAGAAAGAATAGAAATCTTGTTTCTGAACAAGAAGAAGTTGCAGTGATTATTCTGGCTGTTGTTCATCTTCAAGTCCACTGCAATTGACTACTACTTAAAAGTCTTGAAGGTACAGGGCTCTGTAGTATCTTCTCAGTACAAGCTAACCTACTAATGATCAACAAACTTGTCGTTGTGGAGAAGTTAGGACTGAAGCATTTCAGTTCAAGAAGAAGAATACTATGGGAATCTTTTTCACTGGATTCAATCACCTCCAAACTCAAACTCTCTCTGTAGGATCAATTTTGATCTGAGTTGTAAGCATTAAATATAAAGGCTGAGTGGTAGGATTCTAGTGTGAATCTAAGGTAGGGCTTCTGAGTCTGAGATAGGATCTGAGTTAGATCTGAGCTGTAGGAGACGGTTAGGTACACTGGAAATTGTGTACCAGATTTGGAGAAGCCGCTCTGTACTCAATGATATACATCAATTTGTATTTGATGGGATGTTGAGTTTCAGTGTGCAGGTTTAAGAAATGCAGTAAAAATTTTAAGTACAAGTGTCGACACTTGTAAGGAATTGTGTCGACACCTAAAGCAGGAGCTGTGTCGACACCCAGGAGTTATGTCGACACCAGAAGCAAGGCCTGTGTCGATACCCAAGAATTGTGTCGACACCTGAAGCAGGAGCTGTGTCGACACCCAGAAGTTATGTCGGCACCAGAAGCAAGGCTTGTGTCGACACCCAGGAATTGTGTCGACACCTGAAGCAGAAGCTGTGTCGACACACGGGACTTGTATCGACATACACTCAACTCCATCTATCAACAACAGTTATACTGAGTCTGAAAGGCTCGTGTAGACACACAGGACTTGTGTCGACACACACTCAACGACATCTGGACATACACTCAACGCCATTTATCAGCATCAGCTATGTCGAGACCAGGAGCAGTTGTGTCGACACCCAGGACTTATGTCGATACATACAACAGAAGCTGTGTCGAGAAGATAAAGAATGATTGTGTCAACACATTGGAAGCTGTGTCGACATCATCAAGAATTGTGTCGACACTTGGACTATTTGTGTCGACACATTTGAAGTAGTTTGCTGACAGTGTCCTGTTGAGAAAGAATTTTAATGAAGGGTTAGTTGTCACGATTGAAGACTTGACAGCTGTCATAAGTAACAAGACTGACACATCTGTCAGTACTGTCAGAAGTCCATTATAAACCAAATCAGCCTGTAATCATGGATAAACTCTATATAAAGGGATGATCCATAACAAGCAAGAGACGAATCCAACAGAATAAATATATAGAACTAACAACAAGTATTGGAGAGCAAGAGGCTAACCAAGAAGAAGGCAGATCCTGAACAAGTCTACAAGAAAGATTCAAATCTGATTTTGAATTTAAGAAGGAGGTTGATTAAAGATCAACTTTAACACCAAGTAAAGATCAACCTTATTTTGTTCAAATTCAAGAAGCTTTGAAAAAGCTAAGTCAGGTTGGATCTGAAGTATTCAGTCATTCAAGAACTGATCAAGAAGCTCTCGCCCATTTAGGTTTCAATCTGGGTGTAATTTCTATTTCATTAAATAAACTTTTTCTTGTAAGATCTTATATAGATCTGAGTTATAAGCCTGTATTTATAAAGGCTGAGGTAGGGTTGAGTGCCTAAGGTGTAGGACTTGTTAAAGTCTGAGTTGTAGGCCTAGAGATAAAGGCTGAGGTAGGGTTGTTGCCTAAGGTAGGGTTCTTGGGAAGAATCTGAGGTAGGAATTGAAGAAGTCTGAGCTGTAGGAACCTATCATGTTTTGAGTTATAAGATCTGTGGATCTGAGGTAGTGGAAGGAAGTTTGGCTGAATCCAGTTCTCTACTAGATAGGCTAAGGGGGAAAGTGGATGTACCCATAAATTGGGGAACCACTATAAATCTTGTTGTGTTATGGTTATTTTTCTGAGAATTGAGATTTTATATGTTGTGTTAGATCTTGTTAATTGCCTAAATAGTTAAAAAGATTAGAACCTATTCACCCCTCCCCTCTAGGAGTCTAGGCTCTTGAAATCAAATCTTTCAAGTGGTATCAAAGGGAGGTTCCTCAAAAATAGACCTAACAATTTGAGTAAATCTTCAAGGTAATTAACAAATAGCTAGAATGGGTTCAAATGAGAATCAGAAGGAATTTGGATTCATAAAACTGTCTATCTACAAGAAAGAAAACTTTGGGATATGGAAAGAAAGGGTCAAATTATTCATGGAAGCATCTGATCCTAGAATCTACATCACAGTACAAGATGGTCCTTTCATTCCAATGAATATATCAGCTCTTGATGCTAATCTCAAAACCCCTAAGAGTTATTCTGAAATGACTAAGGATGAGATCATTTTAGCAACTTTAGACAAGAGAGCACAAAACATAATTGTGAGTGCTATAGATGATGCCACATTTCAGAATTTGGTACATTGCAAAACCTCCAAGGTGATGTGGGACACCTTGATTGTCTACATGGAGGGAATTGAAGAAGTTAGAGAGGATAAGAAATCTATGTTGAATCAAGAATATGAAAGCTTCAGACAAGCTAAGTCAGACAGCATAGTAGAATGTTATAAGAAGTTCTTTAGAATTGTAAATGAGTTGATGACCTATGGAAGAGTCTTTAACACATATGAATTGAATAATAAGTTTCTCAAGTCACTGACCAAGGACTAGGATACAAAAATATGTGACATCAGAGAGGTGGCCAGGATTGCTGATACACCTCCACCAACCTTGTTTGGAAAACTGCTATCTTATGAGATGCAACTCACTGCCAGAAAGGAGGAGGAGAAAAGAAGTAGGTCTAAGTATAAAGACAAGTCAGTAGCCTTCAAAGCTAAAGCCACAAGAAAGGGTAGGAGAAAGTCTCCTTCTCCACCCAGAAGAAGTGTTGAGGCTGAAGCAGAAAATCCTGACATTAGTATATTTGACAGCCATAATTCTGATGAAGACTTTGCTGCCTTTACAAGGCAGTTTCAGAGGTTCATGAAGAAGAAGAAATTGATAACCAAGCCATCTTCATCCTCCTTCAAGGATGATTATTATAAGAAGAAGAAGACTTCTAAGGAGGACAGGTATGCCTCTAATCCTAGTAAACAAATTACCTTTAAAATTGTTTGTTATTGCTGTAATAGGCCTTGACATGTCATAGTTGACTGTCCTAATAAGAGAAAGGAGACTAAGGATAAGAAGAAGCCTCATAATATGGGCAAGAAGGAGAAATCCTTGGTTTCCTAGAAGCAGAAGAGTTGGACTGACTCTTCATCCTCAGAATCTGGAGAAGAGGATGATGCAGAAGCTTATATTGGCTTGTTTACTACAGAAGAGGATTCTATGGAATTAGAATTCTTGCAAATGCTGGATTCCATAAATGGAGGTGAAGACTATTATTGTAGAGGGCTGATGGCTCTTTCAGAAGTAGATCAGTGCTTGGATCAGCCTGGTCCAAGTAAGGTATACAGTCCATCCTTAGCTTCTGATTATTTCACTGGATCAGAATCAGTAGCATCAACATCAAGAGAATTGGATGGTTATGAATCTGAGGGGGATGTACATCAATTAATTGATGAGTATGGTGGTTTGTTACAAGCTCTTAAGAGGAGCAAATTCCTTGTCAAGAAGCAGGCCAAGGAAATTGAATCTCTCAAACAGATTACAATAGATTCAGCCAATCTGATAGATTTGAAATTGAAGGAGGTTGCAAAACTAAAAAATATAACTGTTATTCAGATGGGCACAATCTCCTTCAAAGAAAATCACATCAAAAATCTAGAAGCAAGACTCCAGAAAGAAAGGGATCTAGTGACTAAATTTCCAAAGCTAAAGTCTGTCTTTCCTTTAATAGATAACTTCATATCTGAAAAAGGAAAGACGGGACTAGGCTTCAAGGAAAGAACAAGGGCAGCCAATTCTCGAGGAAAAGGCAAAGGCTCAGTTAAGCCACTAGCTATGAAACCCCTTATTTCTTTTAGAAAAGTGATGCAACCTACTAACAGGTATGATCATGACCTCACTCATGGTCATTGTGAGTATGGTAATCTCAATGGCAAGGGTGCACATGCTAATAGGGCACCCTATAAGCAAACCCATCATGTTCTTAAGGAATCCTTGGGGTATGCTGCTCCAGCACCTACACTTAAAAGGAATGCTGGAAACAATGTTGAGAAGCCTGTACTTAAGAAAAAGTACAATAGATTTGAGTGCTGGTGTTGTGGCAAGGTGGGCCACTTTGCCATTGAGTGTTGGTTCAATTCTAGTATTCAGAATAAGGCCAGTTTACCTGTCAGAAAGGTTGCAGGTAAGCATGTCAGATTTCAAGCTAACTTGAACCTAGGACCCAATAACAATTTGGGTTCTAAGGATAGGTAAATCTTTATTTGATGCAGGTGAGTCCAAGTGGCCATACCCTTATATGGTACTTGGATAGTGGATGTTCCGGGCACATGACTGGAACAAGAAGGATGTTGAAGGACTATTCTTCCATAGAGAATGGACCCAAAGTAATCTTTGGTGGATCTGAAAAAGGTGTCATCAAAGAGTTTGGTAACATTTCTAGTAACTCTATCTGTATCACTCAAGTGGCTTATATGAAAGGTCTGAAACATAACCTAATTAGCATAAGTCAACTAAGTGATCTTTGGTATGAAATCTCTTTTCTCAAGGGTGAGTGCCAAATAAATAGGTCAAGTGATCAAGAGATCATTCTGACTGGCACTAGGAAAGTGAATGTATATTTTCTTAACCTTGAGTGTGAGTATAACAACTCACCTATCTGTCTAGTTGCATATGAGAAAGCATCACAGTGTGTCCAATGGCATAGACGCTAGCTCATCTGAACTATAGGTCAATAGGACAATTATTTAGTATGGGGCTAGTGAGGAATGGTCCTCAGGTCAAGTGCATTAAAGAGGGTGTAGTTCAGCTTGCTAGAAGGGCAAACAGACCAAGACCTCTTTCCATGGACTTGTTACCAAAGATTCAGTGAGATGTATATATCTCCTGCATATGGATTTATTTGGTCATATGCCAGTTCAGAGTTTAGGTAGGAAAGCCTACACATTAGTTATTGTGGATGACTATTCTAGATTTACATGAGTTTTTTCTTCTTGAGGCAGAAATCTGAAACCCCTAATGTCTTCCAGACTTTTATTAGACAAATTCAGAATGAATTTAACAATTTAGTAGTCAAAATCAGAAGTGATCATGGAACTGAATTTCAGTCTGAGTGTATGACAAAGTTCTGTGAAGACCTTGGGATTCATCAGGAGTTCTCCTCACCTAGAACTCCCCAGCGAAATGGTGTTGCTGAGAGAAATAATATGACTCTAATTGAGGCAAGTAGAACACTACTAAGTGACACTTCTCTCCTTGAATACTTCTAGGCTGAGGCAGTAAATACTGTATATCATGTACTCAATAGAGCTTCCATCAATAAAAGATATATGAAGACTCCCTATGAGATTATGAAAGGCAGAAAACCAAACATTTCTTATCTTAAAATCTTTGGTAGCAAATGTTATGTCCTAGTTAATGGTAAGCATTACCAAACTAAGTTTGCTGTTAAATCTCTAGATGAGATATTTGTTGGGTATAGCAATAACAGTAGAGCATACAAGATCTACAACTTAACTACACAAGTTATAGAAGAATCAGTCCATGTAGTATTTGATGAGTCTAAGTTAATTAACAGTGAACTGTCTAACACTTTTGGTAGCTCTACAGGTTTAAAGGAAAGGATGGACAAGCTGACAATTAGTGAGGACCAACCTGCAAGACTGGATGAAAAAAGGATGGATACTCTCTAGGGGGAGTACAAGACTCTCTGGATGAAGATGAAGACAATGAAGTGCATCAGAATGAGGAAAGAGAAGAAGACCAAGAGGTTGACAGATTTCCTCCAGCTAGAAGACACTTGAAGGATCATCTTGCACACCAAATCATTGGTGATGCAAGCCAGGGAGTTCTAACCAGGAGTAAAAGCATGAACACAATTCTATGTACAAGCTTTCTATCACGGATAGAACCTAAGAAGTTTGAAGAATCCATGCTAGACACAAACTGGATTGATGCCATGTAGGAAGAGCTGAATCAATTCAGAAGATGCAAAGTCTGGGAGTTAGTTCCTAAACTAAGGGATCACAATGTTATAGGAACCAAGTGGATATACAAGAATAAACTAGATGAGAATGACACCATAATCAAGAACAAAGCCAGACTGGTAGCAAAGGGCTACAGACAGGAAGAAGGGATAGACTTTGATCAAACTTTTGCCCCAGTGGCAAGGTTTGAAGCTATAAGATTATTCCTGGCTTATGCAGCTTTTCAAGGGTTCAAAGTATTCCAAATGGATGTCAAGTCAGCTTTTCTGAATGAAGACTTGAAGGAAGAAGTATATGTAGAATAGCCATCAGGTTTTGTTGATTCTCATTATCCCAACTATGTATATAGGCTTAAGAAAGCTCTACATAGATTGAAACAAGCCCCTAGGGCTTGGTATGAAACTTTGTCTGCCTTCTTTATTGAGAATAAATTCTCAAGAGGGAAAATAGATAAGACTTTATTCTTTAGCGAATCAAAAGGTAAGATCATCCTAGTTCAGATTTATGTTGATGACATTATCTTTGGTTCTACTGAAAATAACCTTTGTAGTAAATTTGCCAAACTTATGTAAGGGAAGTTTGAAATGAGTAGCATGGGTGAGCTGAAATTCTTCTTGGGACTCCAAGTTAGAAAGATTGATGATGGATTGTCCATATCTCAGTCTAAGTTCACCAAGGAGTTAATTAAGAAATATGGCATGAAGTCAGCCTCCACCATGAAAACTCCTATGGGAACAAGTATGCCTATAGGCAAAGATGAAACAGGAAAACCTGTTGATGAGTCTTTGTATAGAGGGATAATTGGCTCCCTACTTTACTTGACTGCTAGTAGACCTGACATCATGTATGCTACATGTGTCTGTGCTAGGTACCAAGCTTGCCCAAAGGAATCTCATTATACTACTGTCAAGAGAATTTTGAGATATCTTAAGGGAACACTTAATCTAGTTCTTTGGTACCGTAAGAATAGAGATTTCTTACTAACAGGTTTTTCAGATGCAGACTTTGCAGGCTATAGAGAAGATAGAAAAAGTACCACTGGAACATGTCAATTCCTATTTAGTAGGCTGGTGTCATGGAGCAGCAAGAAGCAAACAAGTGTGGCTATTTCCACTGCTGAATCAGAATATGTAGCTACAGACAGCTGCTGTGCTCAGTTGTTGTGGATAAAACATCAACTTGAAGACTATGACATCAAGGTAAGTAGAATTCCATTATTTTGTGATTCTACTAGTGTTATTTCTATTACTAAAAATTCTGCTTCACACAGTAGAACTAAGCATATAGAAATTAGATTTCATTTCATCAGAGAACATGTTGAAAAGGAAGACATAAGCCTAGAATTTGCAAACACTAACAACCAAATTGCTGATATATTTACAAAACCTCTGGATGAAAGTAAGTTAAATTATTTTAAAATTGAATTAGGTTTGTTTAACTAAGAATAAGGTGATAGGTCAACATAAATTTTTTCAAGTGGTATCTGTAAGTCCAAAATTTCTCAAGAAATTTTATCTAAGTTAGAAAATTGTGTTGACACATGCTAACTGTGTCGACACTATCATTGAGTTGAGTCGACAAAGCAAAGAATTGTGTCAACACAGAAATAGAATCTGTGTCGATAGAAAAGTTGGTGTCGACACACCTCTATCGAGACCTTATATTAGTATATTTTTGTGTCGATGCACAAAAATTATTGTCGACACACTCTGTCGAGACTTTGATAGTCTGTGTCGACACTGGCACAAGTATGTGGACACATAGACGTGTCGACTAAAACTATGTTTTGTCGTGACCTAAGTCATTATTGTCGACACATGTATATTTTTGTCGACTAGTATTATTACTAAGTAAGGCGTGTCTTTTGACCTACCCTTTACCAGTAGACTATAAATATAAGAAGACAAAACCTAGTCGACTACGCTTTCAGAATTCTCGACTCTAGACTTTGTGACGACAAAGATATTCTCTTCTCTTCCCTTCTCTCTCTCTCTCTCGTCAATGGCGCCACACCAGGACGACAAGATGAATGAAGGATACGAGCTAGTTCACAGGGGATTCGAGCCAGCTTCACAAGAAATCGAGGGCGCGATTACCCTAATCTAGGAGAATGGATTGGAGTATTTAGTCTCCGAACCTACAAAAATTTGGAAGAAGGAAGTGCTTGAATTCTACTCGTCTGCAATTGTGGATTATGAAGGAAAGAAGATGAAAGCCACTGTTCATGGTACAAGAGTGATACTCTCACAGAAGACGATCAGGAAGTCGCTTCAACTCCCCCGAGTTAAAGAAGATGATGATATTGTTCCATCAATGACGAAGGATGCACTCAGTTGGTTTAGAATGAATCCAAATACCAAGGTAGAATCCTCTATTACCAGGAAGGGAAAGAATTCTCAAGGTAAATTTCTCTCAGAGATCATAGGCAAGGTAATTCTCTGCAAGACAGGTGGACATGATAGAATTTCTGCTTACATGTTCAACCTTATGACCAGAGTCATATTCAGTGTAAAAACAGACTAGTTATCAGTAGTTTTTGACAAGATTCAAGAAGGTATTAAGAAGTCAAATTTGGGTAGAATACAAAGCTTGTATCTAGCTTCCACTATCCCAGATGTTATGAATCAACTGCCAGGATCTAAGATCAATCACATGATGAGGATGGATATGAGAATTATATCTAGATGGGATAGAGTCTTGACAAAGGAAGTTTCTACTCCACAGAAATAGGTAAAGAAGGATAGGAAGAAGAAAACCATTGTCCAAGAAGCAGAATCCTCTAGTGATTCTGAAGAAGAAGTGGTCTTCAGCTCAGATGAAGACCAACAAGAAAAAGAAGCTCAAGCTCAAGTGGAGAGCAGTCAGTAACTAGAGTATTAGATAGACTCCACTTCAGGGGGAGAGAATACTGAAATAACTGTCCAAAACACTGAACAATCATAGTTGCCTACCCAAGGGGGAGGTATTGTTGAAGCTGCTCTAGAAAGTTAGTATGCTGCTGATACTGTGATGAATATTATATCAGAAATAAACAAGGAAGCACAGGTCAATACTGAGAATGAAGCACAAGATGTGCAAATGACAGATCAAGCTCAAGATGAGCAAGTCCACTGCTCCAGTGTTTAGAAGACCCTGGATAAAGATCTTGATGTCCAGAGGGAACCATTAGTTCAAAAAGACAACCGTGTTCCTCCTGTTCAGATGCAGCAGGAGTTCACTTTGGAAGAACTGTTCCCTGACTTCAATAAAACAGGGACTAAGGGGGAGCAACAAAGGATTGAGAAATAGATACAAGGAACTGAGGGGGAGATGTCTCAGCATGCCCATACTGATATGAACACTGTGAATTTACAAAGCACATCACAATCTTCTGATGATGAAGAAGCCTCCATGGCTAAGAAAAGGAAGCTGGTCGCAATCAGGAAAAGGAGCATAGGCTATAAGAAAGCCTTACAAACAGTCTCTCAACCATCAAACATGCTGATGGACTTCAGTTCACTGATGGTGAAACTACAAGTAAAATTGGATGAGCAAAGACAATCTTTGGAGAAGTATGTGGATGAGACACATAAAGAACTGCAGTTCCAGCTTGCTCAAGAAATTAAATCCATCAGATTTGAAGTAAATGTGAATAAGAAATAGATGACAGATTGCTTTCATAAGGGAGGTAATGTTGTAGTATATCTAGCTACTCAACAACAAGAAATGAAGACTGAAATTGAAGACATTATAGACAAGCAAGGTTATATTCTAGAAAATCAATTCAAATCAAATGAAAATCTCAAGGACTCACATGCTGAAATTCTCAATAAAATTTGAGGTATAGCCACTGATGTGAAAGCTGAACTTTTTAAACAAATTAAAGATGATCTAGTAGCTGTCCACACAGCCATTGAAGCTTCTCAAAAGACTATTTTTGATCACCTGACTAAATTCAAAGCCTACTACAAAGAAGGATTGAATATCTTGCTGATAAAGTAAGATTTCAAAAGAATGATCTGAGAGATCATATAGCTAGAGAAGTCATAAAGGGGGAGAGGATATTAGTTAAATCCAGCACTGATCATGCTAAATGGGTTTCTAATACCATCAAAGCTACCCTTGGATTTCCACCCCTGTGTGATGAAGATAACACTGCTGAATCTGGTATTCAACCAAATCATATTGAAGGTGTTCAACAGGAAGTTGTACAGGTTATCTATCCTCCAACAGATTTTGAAACAGCACAGTAGGCAGCTCGAAAAATGTATAGCCCTTCACAGGAGGCACAAAATATCATCATTGACAAAGTTGAAATGTCTGTAGTTGTTATGGAAGCTCAGAAAGGGGCCCAGCTTTCTAAGAAAAGATTTAGAGAACATGCAGAATTGAAGCCTGACTTTGAGCAGTGGAGTCCTACTTCTAGGAACATTATTCTTACTGCCCGGAAAGCTGTGAAAGATAAGATGCATGATAGAGGAAAGTAGTACTCTGAACTTGAATGGAATAAGTATCAGGCAAGGCAAGAAGACATAATTCAGTTCAGAAGGAATGCCAAAGCTGGGAAGTTACCTGCTAATACTCTAGATCCTAGCAAGTACTTTCCAATGCCTTTTCATTACTTTGAAAGGCAGAAGATTAAGGCTGAAGAGCTCAAAAAGAAGGATCTGAAAGGGAAGAAGTCAGCTAAAGATACTGAAGCCAATATGCAAGCTAAGATCAAGTATGGAAAAGGAATAGTAATCATGGAGCCTATTCAATCTTAGGATAGATAGGCTAGTATGTAGAACAATGTAATCTTTATGTTCTATAAAGAAATCTGTAATGCTAAACAATTTTCTGTTTAATGAATGATATCATTTTCAGTGTTGATATTAGCTGTTATTTGTGTTTATATGTTACCCTACTGTGAAATGTATGTATATATATATATTTTCTTTGTTTTATCATGTGTGGTGTATATCATTGACTAAGGGTTATGACTTCTCTAAATAGGGGGAGATTGTTGGGTACACTGGAAATTATGTACCAGATTTGGAGAAGCCTCTCTGTACTCAATAATATACATCAATTTGTATTTGATGGGATGTTGAGTTTCAATGTGCAGGATTAAGAAATGCAGGAAAATTTCTAAGTACAAGTGTCAACACTTGTAAGGAATTGTGTCGACACCTGAAGCAGGAGCTTTGTCGACACCCAGGAGTTATGTCGACACCAGAAGTAAGGCATGTGTCGACACCAAGGAATTGTGTCGACACCTAAAGCAGGAGCTATGTCGACACCTAGGAGTTATGTCGACACCAGAAACAAGGCCTATGTTGACACCCAGGAATTGTGTCGACACCTGAAGCAAGAGCTGTGTCGACACACGGGACTTGTGTCGACACACACTCAACGACATCTATCAATAACAGCTATACTGAGTCTGAAAGGCTTGTGTCGACACACAGGACTTGTGTCGACACACAGGACTTGTGTCGACACACACTCAACGACATCTGGACATACACTCAACGCCATTTATCAGTATCAGCTATGTAGAGACCAGGAGCAGTTGTGTCGACATACAGGACTTATTTCGGCACATACAATAGAAGTTGTGTCGAGAAGATAAAGAATGACTGTGTCGACACATTGGAAGCTGTGTCGACATCATCAAGAATTGTGTCGATACTTGGTCTATTTGGGTAGATACATTTGAAGTAGTTTGCTGACAGTGTCCTGCTGAGAAAGAATTTTAATGAAGGGTCAGTTGTCACGACTAAAGACTTGACAACTATCATAAGTAACAAGACTGACACATCTGTCAGTACTGTCAGAAGGCCGTTATAAACCGGATCAGCCGATAATAATCATGGATAAACTCTATATAAAGGGTTGATCCATAACAACCAAGAGATGAATCCAATAGAATAAATATATAGAACTAACAATAAGTATTGGAGAGCAAGAGGCTAACCCAGAAGAAGTCAGATCCTGAACAAGTCTACAAGAAAGATTCAGATCTGATTCTGAATTTAAGAAGGAGGCTGATTAAAGATCAACTTCAACACCAAGTAAAGATCAACCTTATTTTGTTCAAATTCAAGAAGCTTTGAAAAAGCTAAGTCAGGTTAGATCTGAAGTATTCAGTCATTCAAGAACTGATCAAGAAGCTCTCACCCATTTAGGTTTCAATCTGGGTGTAATTTCTATTTCATTAAATAAATTTTTTCTTGTAAGATCTTCTATAGATCTGAGTTGTAAGTCTGTATTTATAAAGGCTGAGGTAGGTCTGAGTGCCTGAGGTGTAGGACTTGTTAAAGTTTGAGTTGTAGGCCTGGAGATAAAGGCTGAGGTAGGGTTGTTGCCTGAGGTAGGGTTCTTAGGAAGAATCTGAGGTAGGACTTTAAGAAGTCTGAGCTGTATGAACCTATCAGGTTCTGAGTTGTAAGATCTGTGGATCTGAGATAGTTGAAGGAAGTTTGGCTAAATCTAGTTCTCTATTGGATAGGCGAAGGGGGAAAGTGGATGTACCCATAAATTGGGGAACCACTATAAATCTTGTTGTGCTGTGTTGTGTTTATTTTTCTGAGAATTGAGATTTTATATGATGTGTTAGATCTTGTTAATTGCCTAAATAGTTAAAAAGATTAGAGCTTTGGCCTGAGGTAGGACTTGGTGGAAGTCTGAGAGATCCTAAGGGATCTGTGTTGTAAGCTCTTGAGCTGAGATTTGATGAAGATTACCTTGTCTAACACACTGTTAAAAAGGTGGGAGGGAAATGGATGTACCCATATCTTGGGGAATCACTATAAATACTGTGTGTTGATCTTGTATTTGAATGCTAAAATAATAATCTAACTCACAACACACCAAAATCAAAAGCAGTCATAAATACTTGAAAACCTATTCACCCCATAGGTGTTTAGCTACTCTTGAAATAAATACTTTCAAGTGGTATCAGAGGGAGGTTATTCAAAAAGGACTTAACAGTCTGAATAGATCTCCAAGAGTAGCTAAAAATTTACTCCATGGGTTCAGGTGAGAACCACAAGGAGTTGAGCTACAATGAGCTCCCTATCTGCAAAAAAGAAAACTTTAGAATCTAAAAAGAAGGGGCTAGATTATTCATGAAAGCCTCAGACCCTAGGATCTTCATTACAGTCCAAGAAGGACCTTTCATTCCTATTAAGGTATCTGTCTTAGATGCCAATGTCCAGACTCCAATGAACTATACTGAAATGACTAAGGATGAAGTCATATTGGAAATCATGGATAATAGGGCACAAAACATCATTGTCAGTGTCATAGAGGACTCCACCTTTCAGAACCTTGTCCACTACAAGATAGCCAAAAAAAATTTGGGACTCTCTCATTGTTTATATGGAAGGGACAAAGGAAGTGAGGGATGACAGAAAATCCCTCCTAAATCAACAATATTAAGCATTCAAGCAAGGGAAGAAGGATTCCATAGCTGAATGCTATGAGAAGTTCTTCATAATAATGAACAGTCTGATCACCTATGGAAGACAGCTCACTAATTATGAGCTAAATGACAAGTTTTTGAGATCCCTAAACAAGGAATGGGATATCAAGATCTGTGCCATCAGAGAAGTTGGAAACTTGGCCAACACATTGCCTCACAATCTGTTTGGGAAGCTGATATCTCATAAGATGCAACTGAACTCTAGGAAGGCTGAAGAGGATACTATAAGATCTCTCACCAAGGAGAGTTATAGAGTCAAAAAGCTCAGATCCCAGCTCCTCTGGAAGTGAGCTATCAGATGGAGAACTAACATTATTCTTCAAGCAGTTCAAGAAGATGCTAAGAAGGAGGAGATAGTGGAAGAATAAGGGCACTTCAAGCTCCACATCAAGGAAGCCCTTCCCTAGCAAGGTCAAGAACAAAAAAGACCCCTTTGGGGAAAGGTATGACTCCAAACAGAATAAATATATTAAGACTAATGTTGTTCGCTGCTGTTGTAACACGAGTGGACATATCATTGCTGACTGCCCACTTAAAAGGAAGGATTTCACAAAGTCTGAAGACAAAAAACATCACAAGGACAAGAAGGCTGATAAGAGTTTCTTGGCTAAGAAGACTGTCAGCCTATCAGACAGTGATTCTGAGTCTTAAGAATCAGATGAGGAGCAAGCCTACATTAGTCTCATGACTATTGAAGAAGAGGCTGAACATCCTGCTGCCCCATCTTGAATAATGGCCCCACTGTCCTCTATTGACAGTGACTGTGAAGGGGATGAGGAGCTTAGTATCATGGCCATATCAGAAGACAATTAGGACAATCCTACTTCTGATGAGGTACACTCTATCCCTAACTCTTCCTCTATCTATGATATTGGCTCAGACTCTAAAGCATTCACTTCCTCTAGTGGAAATGATGATTCAAAATCTAAGATGATGTCAATCAATTGAATGGCAAGTATGGTGCAATTTTGGATGCTCTGAAGAAGAGCAAAAGGCTTGTCAAGAGACAAGCTGAGGAGATTATCTCCCTACATCAAACTGCTTCCCTGCATTCTGAGTCAGCACCCTTGCTAGCTTAGATGAGGAGGTAAGTTAGATAACTGAAGACAATCTCAATTATCTAAATTGGGACCATTAGCCAGAAAAATAAGATCATCATGGATCTTGAAGAGAAGCTTCTCAAGGAGAAGAAGATTGTGGCAGAATTCTCCAAGCCCAAAACCATGCTACCATGATTGACTCTTTCAACTCTCAAAAGTATAAGAGAGGTTTGAGGTTCAAGTGGAATTCAAGAGATACCCATTCCAAATTAAAAGGCAAAGCTCCTATAGTGTCTCAGACAACCTTTCAAAAGGTAATACTCCCTTCCAACAGGTATGACCAGGATAACATGTATGGTCACTGGAAGAATGAGAACTCTTCCTGTTTGAATACTTAGGTATCTTTTAATGGAAGGATAAAGGGAATGGGTGTGAGTTCACTGAAGGCTCCACATAAGGAAATCCAAATGGCCTAATATGGCCAATTTTTGTTTGGTGCTCCAGCCCCCACACTCAAGGATAAGGTAGTGGCCTATTCTTAGGTTCCTCCAGCAAACACCTTGACTAAGGGTAAGTCAGGCAGTAAGCCACACCTAGAAGTTTTTGAAGCCATCATCTCCATGTCAGCTGCAAAGATGACATCTGTTGGTTCCACTAAGAATAAGCCATGTGCATCCACTGGCAGACAAACTTTTAGTCAGATACTAGCTGAAAAAATAAGAAGAAGGATGTTGCTCTCCCCTCTGAACAGACAACTTCTTCTAAGGATGTTCAGAAGAGGAGATACAATATTTTGAATGTTGGTGATGCGGCAAGGTGGGATACTTTGTCATAGATTATTGGCACAACCCTAGTGTGCTAAGGGTAAGGGTGAGTCTTCCTGTCAGGACTATTATAGGTAGACATGTTCACTTTCAAGCTAACTTGAACCAAGAACCTAATCACTTTTGGGGTCCTAAGGTAAACTAATTCGTATTTGCAGGGTAGTCTAAGTACCCATACAAGGCCAATATGGTACTTGGACAGTGGATGTTCCATATATATGACTGGAATAAGGAGCCACCTTAAGGATTATACTCCTATAAAGAATAGACCTAAGGTGATCTTTTGAGGTTCAGACAGACGAGGCACCAAGGTATATGGTATGATCACCAATGACATAGTCTCGATCACAAAAGTGGCTTGTGTAGAAGGATTGCAACACAATCTGGTTATCATAAACCAACTATATAATATTAGCCATGTCATTGTCTTCCACAAGGATGAGTGTCTGATCAAGAGATCAAGTGACTAAGAGGTCATTTTGACAGGCACTAGTAGTGGAAACATTTACTGTTTAAACTTCTTATGTTTAAGTACACACTCACCAGTATGTTTGATAGAAAATGAGAAAGTCTCTTATTGTGTGCAATGGCAAAAGAGGGTTGCTCACATGAACTACAAGACTATTTGCAAGCTCTTCAGTGAAGGGCTAGTCAGAAATTGATCCAATCTAAGATGCACCAAAGAGGGCATTTGCTCTGCATGATAAAAGGGAAAGCAGAAAAAAGCATCCTTTAAGAGCATTGGGGTCAAGGATTCTTAAAGGTGCTTGTACCTCCTATATATGGACTTGTTTGGTCCTATGCTTGTTCACAGTCTAGGCAGGAAAGTCTACACACTTGTGATAATTGATGACTATTCTAGGTTTGCTTGGGTGTTCTTTTTAAAGAAAAAGTATGAAACCCTTAACACTTTTGTGACCTTTTTTAAGCATGTTCAGAATGAAAAGGATAGTTTTGTGGTCAAAATCAGTAGTGACCTTGACACTGAATTTCAGTCTGAAGACATGACAAAGTTCTGTGAAGAATAAGGGATTTATCAAGAGTTTTCTTCTCCAAGAACACCCCAGTAAAATGGGATAGTTGAGAGGAAAAACAGAACTCTCATAGAAGCTGGCAGGACACTACTCAGTGACACCTCTCTCCCAGAATATCTATAGGCTGAGGCAGTGAACACTGCTTGTCATGTCCTTAATAGATCTTCTATCAACAAGTATCACAATAAGACTCCCTATGAGATTATGAAAGATAGAAAACCAAATCTAGCCTATCTCAGGATCTTTGGAAGCAAGTGCTTTGTGCTCAATAATGGGAAGTCCTACTTGACTAAGTTTACTGTCAAATCCTATGAAGGAATCTTTGTTGGGTACAATAACTATAACAAAGCTTATGGAGTCTATAACTTGAAAAAACAAATTATAGAAGAGTCTGTAAATGTCATGTTTGATGAATCATTTATGATTAACAATGAGCTGCCTAGCTCCTATAAATCTGCAGGTGTGGAGTTGGAGATGGATAAACTCACCATCAAGGATACTCCTCCTTCTGCCCAAGTGGTGGAGGATGGGGTATGCATTCATGAAGAAGGACAAAATACACTAGACATGTGTGAAGACCAGCAGGATCCAACCATTGTAGGTCAAGATGCTAAGAATAGAATGCCAGCGGCTGTCGGGTATTTGAGGGATCATCCAAGAAATCAAATCATAGGTGATGTTAGCTAAGGGGTTACAACATGGAGCAGAAGCCACAACATTGCTATGCACTCTAGCTTCTTGTCTAAGTTGAACCTAAAATGTTTGAAGATGTCAACATAGACCTATTTTGAATTATGGCTATGCAAGAAGAACTGAACTAGTTCAAGAGATGCAAAGACTAGAAGCTGGTTCCCAGACCACAAGGACATAACATCATTGGAACCAAGTGGATCTATAGGAATAAACTTGATAAGAATGATGTTATAATCAAGAATAAAGATAGACTAGTAGCCAAGGGATACAAACAAGAGGAATGTATTGATTTTGATCAAACCTTTGCACTAGTAGCTAGATTGGATCTATAAGACTATTCCTTGTATATGCTACACATAAAGGATTCAAAGTCAACCAAATGGATGTAAAGTTAGCTTTCCTAAATGGAGACCTAAAAGAGGAGGTCTATGTTGAGCAACCCTTACGTTTTGTTAACTCTAACTTTCCTGATTATGTATTCAAGCTTAGAAAAGCTTTGTATGGGTTAAAGCAATCCCCCAGGGCATAGTATGAAACCCTGTCTAGTTTTCTCATTGAGAACAAATTCTCAAGGGGAAAGATATACAAGATATTATTCCTTAGGAAAGTCAATAGTAAGATCATTCTAGTCCAAATCTATGTAGATGACATAATATTTTCATCTACTGATGATGGCCTCTGCAAGAAGTTTGTTAAACTTATGCAAGGGAAGTTTGAGATGAGCAGTATTGGTGAACTTAAGTATTTCTTGGGCCTCCAAGTTAGACAGTCAGAGGATGGTCTATCCATCTCTCAGTCTAAGTTCACCAAGGGGTTAATTAAAAAATTTGGAATGGAGAGTGCCTCCATAATGAAAACTCCTATGGGGCCAAATATGTCAATAGACAAGGATGAGTCGGGGAAACCTGTTGATGAAACCTTGTATATAGGCATAATTTGCTCCCTCCTCTACCTTAGTACAAGTAGGTCAGACATTATATATGCTACATGTGTTTGTGCTAGATACCAGGCTTGCCCTAAGAAATCTCATTATTCTGCAGCAAAAAGAATTTTGAGGTATCTCAAGGGCACACCTGATCTTGTTCTGTGGTACCCTAGGAATAATGACTTTGAACTAATTGGGTATTCAAATGCAAAATTTGGAGGTTGCAAAGAAGACAGGAAAATCACCTCAAGCACCTGTCAATTTCTAGGAAGAAGATTGGTCTCTTAGAGCAATAAGAAGTAAACAAGTGTTGCCATCTAAATCGTTGTATTGGAGTACATCTCAGTTGGTAGTGGTTGTGCACAGCTACTGTAAATTCAACATCATCTCCAATATTATAATCTCCAGCTAAGTAGAACTCCAATGTATTGTGATTCTTCTATTGTAATCTCTATTGATGTGAATCATGTGTCTTATAGCAAGATTAAGCTTGTTGAGATTAGATATCACTGTATTAGAGAATATGTAGAAAAAGAAGACATTTGTCTTGAGTTTGTCCCCACAGAGAAATAGATGGCTGACATTTTCAATAAGCCACTAGATGAAGCCAAGGTCAACACCTTCAAAATCTAGTTGGGCATGTTGAACTTAGTATAGCTTAAATGTTTTCATGCAGTTGTGTTGCAGGCAAAATTGACTCTTGCAGGATATAAAGAAAGAACTGGACTTATCCAAGCATTAAATGCGCTGAGTCTAAGTGTTCAGGCATCGAGTGCGCTGAGATAAAATCAATCATCGAGTGCACTAAGTCCAAGTGTCTAGGCGTCGAGAGCATTGAGAAAACTTCATGCGTCGAGAGCGACAAGTGCATCAAGACAACTCGATGAATTCTCCCAGGGACTTCTATTTATGGCTATCTCACGAGATTAATTCCAGCCATTGATCTCCTCATGACTATCACAGCAGGTACGCGCATCTCCACATTCTCAAATAAGAGGCAAGTCTAAATAAAAGTGTGTGTGCTTTGAATAAAAATACACTATTCCTAGCCCTTTCTTCTTTCTGCCTCCCTACGATGAAATCTTGAGAAATCTACAGAAATTCAAAGAATTAATGATGCCAAAAGGAATGGACTTCCTATTCAAGGGTTTAGAGTTAGTTAGAAATGACTTCAAGGATGCACCAGAGGAGATACAACTCATTCTCCATCTACTATAAGTCGCTGACCTAGAATACATTCTATCAGAGCCTAGCCTGTTATGGAAGAGGGATGTGCTGGAATTTTACTCCAATGCCACTGTCGACTCGTCCTCCAATAAAATCAGATCATCCATCAGTGGGCATAAGTTCAAAATCACTCCCAAAAGATTGAGCAAATTCATGCATCTGCCCAAGTTCAGGTCGTTTGATGATGAAGAAGAACTATAATAAAATGATGTAAAATCTACCCTGAAGTGGTGTAGGCTATCTAAGCACACCACTGGATCAGTTTGGAGAAAAGAGCTAAATCTCAAAGGAAAGTTTTTGGTTGATGTCATTGGGAAATCTCTGCTTTGCGAGATAGGGTCCCATGACAAGATATCTAGAAAGATGTTCGAGCTGATGACAAGAATAATTCTATCCAAGAAAACTGACTGGGGGAAGGTCCTTTTTGACAGAATAGTAGAGTGTATCCCAGAGCAAAACCTGGAAAGGATACTGTCTTTGTACTTGCACAACACTATTCCATAGATACTCAACATGAGGCTAAGAACAAAGATCCATCATATGAGGAGGATGGACTCTAATATGTTTGACAGGTGGGATAGAGTCTTGCTCCTACATCAGCAATCTTCTAACAAGAAAAAGAAAGCAGTCATGGTCACTGAAGAGAGCACTGCAATAAGCTCTTCTGAGAGCAGTAAGGAAGATCCACATGATCCTCAACTTATTAATTCTTCTGAGGAAACAATAAGGGATAGGATCTATGCAAACATTGAGGGGGAGACTTCCCAGATACTTGCACCTGCTATGGAAGAGACTGTTCAATCAGTTCAAAAACAACTAGACTCCTTCATTGAAAATCTGCATAATAGGATTGCTAAAACCCCAGAAGGTCCAGAAGTTATTCTTTTTCTTTCCTTAGGATTAGGGGGAGCAAGTCCTTGTTAAAATGATTGTAGATGATCCAAATGTAGTTGATACAAATCAGACAACTCCTTTGGTCAATGTAGAGATTGAGGGGGATATTCAAACAGAGCTCCCTACTCAAGAAGCTGAGAATATTATTGGCATTTCTGAAGATGGTGAACCTGCTGTTGATGAGCCAAAGAGTGATGCTACTGATCATTATTCTGAATACATGAGATCTGATTTTGAGATAAGGGAAGAAGCAATAGAAGAACATGAGGATGTACATGACCAAGGGACATCTCATCAGGGTGAATAAATGCCCTCCATTTTCTTAGCTCAACTCAAAGGTCTGCTGATGACCAGAGATGACAACTTGAACACTTTGCTGATGATTCCATTAAGGAGTTGAGACATGATCTATCCACTGAGATAAAGTCCATTAGATTTAAAGTTAACCTGCTGAAGGCCAACACAGTGTCATTGTTCATGAGAGCTGCCCCAACTGTCACTTACACTGAAAGCAAGCTTAAGGAAATTTGGAAGAAGAAGCTTGATATCATGGAAAATCAAAACATCACAACTACCAACATGAAAATGTTCCAGGAAGTCCAAAAAATCATAAGATAACTCTAGAAAGGAGAATAGATGCTTGCACTCAATGCATGGATAATCACATGTTAGAGGTTAAGAACCATATCACAAAGGGAATCAACTATATGGATCAAAGACTCTCTATTGCAAAGGACTACCTGAATGTAACTGTTGGTGAATAATTCATAAAGGGGGAGAAGATAATGATCAAGGCCAACACTGAAAATGCTGTTTGGGTTACCGATGTAATCAAAGGTTCATTGGGGCTTGAACAGCATACATATGACAATATTCCTGCTATTCCTACCCATATTTCAGAAGTACTATATAACGAACAGTATGGTGATCAGAGGGCATATCTATATGATGATCAAGTTAGTGCTCAGGTTGCCGAACCATCCACTACTACTGAAATTCCTACATTCAGCCCCACTGTTGATCAGATAGCAAGAGCCAGAGGCAAGTCTGTTACTGAAGAGGAGGAAGAGGTAAGACTCAATAAGAAGAGGTATAGAGAAGAGATGGAGACCATGCTAGACTTTGAAAAATTGAGTCCTCATTCAAGGATTATCATCTTGTCTGCCTGGGATCAAATCAAGGACCACAAGACTGATAGAGGAAAACTATATAGCTCACTAGAATGGGCAAAATTAGAAAGAAATGAAGAGGCTGGGAGGAAGTTCAGAAGAGACAAAAAGTCAGGTGTAGTGCCACCAGATGCTCTTGAGCCCATCAAATACTTTCCTAAGCCCTACAGTTATTTTGAGAGACAGAGCCTGAAAAAGACTGAAGCCGATGAAAAGGTTGTAAAGAAACCTAGTAGGGGAAAATGATAAAGGAACCTAAAACATGAAATGTTGTTTGTTTTCCTTAAGGTCTTTAGGATTGTAAACATTATTATAAGCACACTGTTTATTTATGACTATTGTCTTAAATGATAATCATATTTTTGTGTGTGTATCAATTTCTGTTCTTATATACTATGAATGTTTATCTTCTGTATGTGAAAGTGTATATCATTGATTGGGGTTCTGACTTCTTCAAATAGGGGGAGATTGTTGGGTCCATTGATCATAATGTTCTAGATTTGAAGAAGGCCCACAAATCAATGGTATACACATGGATGTATCTAATATATGTTCAAGTTCATTGTATGCAGGTTGAATACTGTTATATTGATTAGATAGGTTGTTGAACAAGCAAAATTTTTGGCTAAGTCCAAAAGCATTGAGTGAGCTTACTTCACTTAACTCCAGAAAGGGAAAACGTTGATAGAACTCTATGCAGTCAAAGCCTCAGAGTTGCTGACTAGAAATATGTCTAAGGACAGAAGCGTTGAGTGAAGGCAGTTCACTCAATGCATACTCAATTGAATCTCAGGTCAAGTGTAGAAGCGTTGAATGAGGACAGGTCACTCAACGCTTCATCAAGAAAACAGGCAAAGTCCAAAAGATCTGAGTGTAGAAGCTGCACTCAACACCTTCATGCTGAGAAATTCAACCAAGTCCAAAAGTATTGAGTGATAAAGGATCACTCAATGCCTTAACTGTTAGACTGTAGATGTCAAAAGTGTTGAGTATTGAAGGTTCACTCGACGCCTCAAGATTCAGAATTCAGCTAAGCATTTCTACGTTGAGCGACAAGGATTCACTCAATGCATATGTAGATTGTCTGGAAATTATCAAGTCCACAAGTGCTGAGTCATGCTGATGTCATCAAGAATTCAAATATTGAGGGACTTGCATGCTATATGAGAAAAGGTGTTACATGACTTCAGTACAACATTTAATGTCAAAAGAGATGTTGCAGTTGCCAATTCTGGCTGGTCTATACTGCGCAAGGTGTCATTAGACAGAGATTAATAAAATGGGGATTTTCGAGAAATTAATAGAGCTTTTTGGTCATCTTCTTCCTCAGGTGAAAAATTAAAGAAGGTTTTCCAGGAACTCATTCTCATAGAGAGTCTGTGAACCACAGACAGAAGTTGGCTGTTGAAGGAACTAAGAATTGAAGATCTAACTTATCTTCAATAGAAAGATTAGAAATCTTGTTTTCTGGACAAGAAGAAGTTGCAGAGATTATTCTGGTTGTTGTTCATCTTCAAGTCCAATGCAATAGACTACTACTTAAAAGGCTTGAAGGTATAGGGCTTTGTAGTATCTTCTCAGCACAATGCAATTGAAAGTGAGGATAGGTCTTATTTTACTTAGAGTTTTGAATCAAAATGAAACAAAAAGAAATTCACAGCACATAAAGAAGGAAAAAGAGCAAGCAATCCAGATGACACAAGGAGCTATAGTGGTTCCCCTCAAACTCGGGTACGTCCACTCTTCTACCACCCTGGTAGGAATCCACTACAGGTTTTTGATCAGGTGCCCTGCCACCAATAGATCTGCTGCAGGTAGATCTAGAGACCCTTTGAGCTTTTGATCAGGTGCCCAAAAACCAATAGGTTTTTGATCAGGTGCCCTATCACCAAGGAGTATACTTTTGAAGGGAGTAAGAGCCCTGTACACAGAAAAAGGGAAAAAGAAAAAGGTTGATGGTGTCTTCTCTATCTCAAAGCAACTGAGAGAAGACTAGTGGATTTGTATTGCCAAAGCTCCCCCTGAGATGTTGAATAGTTTCAGGAAAATGGAAGCTTTGTCCAGGGTGTAGGCCTTCAGATGATGTTGCTCTCCAGCAAGCTTCTAGACTGATATTGTATTTGTTGTCTCTTGAAAGCCTGGAGCAGATGAAGAACTCTGTGATGTTGATGTTCTAGTAAAACTTGAAGCAGAGTTCTTCTTTGAGAGAGAAAAAGCCTTCTGAATATTTTCTCTCTCTATCTCTTCTTCTTATCTCTGTACCTCCTCTATTTCCTTCTATCTTCTGTATGTTATATATATCAATATAACTAAAGTATTTGAATTCCATATTTAATGCAGCCTTCAAACGGCTATATTCTTGAGAATATTTAGCATTAAATATGATAGCTGTAATCTCCCTTAATTACGCCTTGAATAATTCTGCCAGCTGTAAAAAGTCTGTCTGACAAACTGCACAAGAAACCACCAAACTTAATTCTTAAAGCTTCCTGAAAATCTGCACAGAAAGAGTCGAGCTCAGCTCAAAGCAGAGTCGAGCTCAGCTCAAAGCAGAGCTTCGAGCTCAGCTCAAAGCAGAGTCGAGCTCAGCTCAAAGCAGAGCTTCGAGCTCAGCTCAAAGCAGAGTCGAGCTCAGCTCAAAGCAGAGTCGAGCTCAGCTCAAAGCAAAGCTTCGAGCTCAGCTCAAAGCTTTTGGACTGCAAATCTGAACTTCAAAAACTGAACTTTTCTGGAATTTTTCTGCACTTCTTCTGGGATTCTTCTGAGGTATGCCTGGAAAAACCTATGACCCTTAGACTATACATTGTGGGTCAAACTAAACATCCTAAAAAGTGATCCTAACCCAAATCAGAACCTATGGTTCCAACAATCTCCCCCTATTTGGGTGAGGACACTTTTTTGCATAAAAGTAAAATACAAAGCAAAAAGATCTGCCTGATTTATAATATGATAGCAGATGTACATGGGTGCTTTGTTACAAAGAGATTCAAAATAAAAAGAATGCAAATTGATCCTAAGAGACAGCTGCATAAAGTCTAATAAAGTAACAGCTGCACTTCTATTAGTTCTTATTCTGAAGTTCTGATCATCTCCCCCTAAAGTTGTATCCTTCTGAACAATTTTCCTGAAAGGAGATGTTAGGAGTTCTGAACCCAGATTTGCCTTGGGTTTTATTTTTCTTTCATAATAATAATTTAGAGTAGAGCGATAATCAGGAAAATCTTTATAGCCAAGTGGATGAGGTTTCCTCAAAGGGATGAACCACTGGGTATAAGGGTTTCCAACTTTTTGATTATGAAATGATTTGAGATCTGTTTTAAACTCCTCTGATGAAAGGTTAAGGGTAGAGATAACCTGATCTTCAATATCATCTGATTCAGATTCTTTATCTTCATCATACCTTTTGCAAGATGCATCTATTGCCATTAGACAAAATTCTCTTGCTCTTGCTTCTTCTTCATCCTCAGTTGTGCAAGATGAAGCTTCAGAGTCACTCCAGGAATCAGCATTTGATGTTCTTTCTTTTGCTGATCCAGCAGCCATTGTTGTGAGAGAGTCCCAAATTTCCTTTGCAGATGAACATTCAGCAACTTCTTGGAAGATGTCATCAGACATTGATTCTGCAAGAATGTTCATTGCTTGTGCATCAGCCATCTTAAGCATTTTTTGGTCTTTTGTATCTTCAGATGGTGAGATGGGACCTGACAAAATAGAATTATAAATAGATTCATCAAAAGAGTTCATAAATAGTCTGATCCTTGCCTTCCATAGTGCAAGCTTGTCCAGATTGCACTTAGGAGGTCCAGTGCTTGACCATTCTTCATTCTGTGCCATGAAAAACTCTTAAAGAAAATAAGATCTATCTCAGGGATCTTTTGATCCAGGTGTTAGCCTGTATGAATGATCAACCTCCCTCTGATACCAATTGAAAGTGAGGATAGGTCTTATTTTACTTAGAGTTTTGAATCAAAATGAAACAAAAAGAAATTCACAGCACATAAAGAAGGAAAAAGAGCAAGCAATCCAGATGACACAAGGAGCTATAGTGGTTCCCCTCAAACTCGGGTACGTCCACTCTTCTACCACCCTGGTAGGAATCCACTACAGGTTTTTGATCAGGTGCCCTGCCACCAATAGATCTGCTGCAGGTAGATCTAGAGACCCTTTGAGCTTTTGATCAGGTGCCCAAAAACCAATAGGTTTTTGATCAGGTGCCCTATCACCAAGGAGTATACTTTTGAAGGGAGTAAGAGCCCTGTACACAGAAAAAGGGAAAAGAAAAAGGTTGATGGTGTCTTCTCTATCTCAAAGCAACTGAGAGAAGACTAGTGGATTTGTATTGCCAAAGCTCCCCCTGAGATGTTGAATAGTTTCAGGAAAATGGAAGCTTTGTCCAGGGTGTAGGCCTTCAGATGATGTTGCTCTCCAGCAAGCTTCTAGACTGATATTGTATTTGTTGTCTCTTGAAAGCCTGGAGCAGATGAAGAACTCTGTGATGTTGATGTTCTAGTAAAACTTGAAGCAGAGTTCTTCTTTGAGAGAGAAAAAGCCTTCTGAATATTTTCTCTCTCTATCTCTTCTTCTTATCTCTGTACCTCCTCTATTTCCTTCTATCTTCTGTATGTTATATATATCAATATAACTAAAGTATTTGAATTCCATATTTAATGCAGCCTTCAAACGGCTATATTCTTGAGAATATTTAGCATTAAATATGATAGCTGTAATCTCCCTTAATTACGCCTTGAATAATTCTGCCAGCTGTAAAAAGTCTGTCTGACAAACTGCACAAGAAACCACCAAACTTAATTCTTAAAGCTTCCTGAAAATCTGCACAGAAAGAGTCGAGCTCAGCTCAAAGCAGAGTCGAGCTCAGCTCAAAGCAGAGCTTCGAGCTCAGCTCAAAGCAGAGTCGAGCTCAGCTCAAAGCAGAGCTTCGAGCTCAGCTCAAAGCTTTTGGACTGCAAATCTGAACTTCAAAAACTGAACTTTTCTGGAATTTTTCTGCACTTCTTCTGGGATTCTTCTGAGGTATGCCTGGAAAAACCTATGACCCTTAGACTATACATTGTGGGTCAAACTAAACATCCTAAAAAGTGATCCTAACCCAAATCAGAACCTATGGTTCCAACAAAGAAGTTGCAGAGATTATTCTGGTTGTTGTTCATCTTCAAGTCCAATGCAATAGACTACTACTTAAAAGGCTTGAAGGTATAGGGCTTTGTAGTATCTTCTCAGCACAAGCTAACCTACTTAAGATCTACATACTTGTTGTTATAGAGAAGTAAGGACTTAAGCATTTCAGTTCAAGAAGAAGACCTAGGGAATCTTTTTCTCTGGACTCAATCACCTCCAAACTCAAACACTCTCTATAGGATCAGTTTTGATCTAGTTGTAAGCCTGAAATATAAAGGCTGAGCGATAGGGTTCTAGTGTGAATCTGAGGTAGGGCTTCTGAGTCTGAGGTAGATCTGAGTCATATTTGAGTTGTAGGAGACTTATTGTCTCTGAGTGTAGGGTTATTCCTTTATCTTGAGTTATTAGGCTTCTTGTTAAGCCTGAGATAGGTGATTTGGAGGACCGCTGAGCTGTAGGATTAAAAGTTACTCTGAGTGGGTAAGGCTTAGGCCTGAGGTAGGACTTGGTGGAAGTCTGAGAGATCCTGAAGGATCTGTGTTGTTAGTTCTTTGAGCTGAGATTTGGTGAAGATTACCTTGTCTAACACACTATTAGAAAGGTGGGAGGGAAAGTGGATGTACTCATACCTTGGGGAACCACTAGAATCAAAAGTAGTCATAAAGACTTGAAAAATCTATTCCCCCCTTCTAGGTGTTTGGCTACCCTTGAAACAAAGACTTTTAGCTGCCTCTTCTACAAATTTCATTTTTTAAAATATCCCTCCTTTTGTTCCTCTATGAGTTGTTTTCAATTATCTAACTGTCTGTCTCTCTTCTCAACACCACCTTATCATTCACATTTTGCACAGTCTCTGGTTTCCGAACCACCCTATAATATGCTCTTCGCAGATTTCACGTTCTCTAGTTTTCTAACAGCTTGATAGCTCGCGCCTCACGATTTGTGTGGTCTATTTTTGTTATTGTGCTGTTATGATTCTCTGGCCGCAATTTCTCTTGCATCCCAATGGAGAATTATAGTACACCTCCTATTGACACTAAGAACTCTTCTTCCCTTTCCATCTCGTTAGGTAATGCACATGTTATTGTTGGATTTGTAAGGGCCCTTAGAGGGGGGATGAATAAGGGACAAAATTTTAAACTTGAATAAAAATATAGCTATACTTGAAAAATATTTTAATTAAAACTTTACTTTATATTTTTGAGATAATTACTTTATCGAGATGATTGAAAAGAGAATTTAAGTCTCTATTACTATCGCTTAAGGTAAGTGCTACCACGCGGTGCTAACGATAGAGATTGTTGGGTCCATTGATCTCAATGTCCCTGATTTGAAGAAGGCCTACAAGACAATGACATACACATGTGTGTACCTAATGATTGCAATAAGTTCTTTGTATGCATGTGATTACTTGTTACAATGATAAGACAAGTCAGGTGGATACAAGGAAGGATGTAGGAAAGACAAAAATCTGTCTAATTCCACAGGCGTTGAGTGAAGGCAGTTCACTCAATGCCAGAAGGCCTAAAACATTTGGTAAAGCATGGATAGTCAAAGCCTAACTATTTCCAAGGCAAAATTTTGGTTGAGTCCAAAAGCGGAGAGTGAAGGCAGTTCACTCAGCGCCAGATGACAAGAAGCGTTGAGTCAAACTCAAGCAGTCAAAGTATCTGAGAATCAGAGCAGGATTCTGGCTAAGTCCAAAAGCATTGAGTGAAGGCAGTTCACTCAACACCTAAAGAAGAAAGCGTCGACAGAACAGAGTGTTGTCAAAGCTTAAGAAGAAGTGGACAGAAATTTTGTCTAAGTCTAGAAGCGTTGAGTGAAAGTATTTCACTCACAACAGCTCAACAAGAAATTCTACTAAGTACAGAAGCATTGAGTGAAGGATGTTCACTCAACGCCTCAGTAAGATGGCAGGCAAAGGCGCGAAGCATTGAGTGAAGACAACTCACTCAATGCCTCCATTCAGAGAAGCGGCTAATTCCAAATATATTGAGTGATGAAGTTTCACTCAACGCATACTCAGTTAAGACAACCAAAGTCTATATTTGTTGAGTATTGTCAACACACTCAATGTCTAATACTGCAGAATATTTGGCTAAATGTTTTGGCATTGAGTGACATACCTTCACTTAATGCCTATGATGAATTGTCTGAAATCGACCAAGTCCGTAGGTGATGATGTCAGCAAAAATTCAAAATATTTCGGGAAGTCTACAGTACGCGACAAACGAAGCCGCATGCTTCCTACACTGCATTTAATACAAAAGCAAGGTTACAGCTACCAAATCTTAGTGGGCCTATGACTCAAAGAGTCGTTGGATGGCGGGGTAGAAAAGGGATCAGATCTGTGAGAAGAGATTAATTTTTGGAAAGCGTGGAACTTCATCTTCTTCCTCACGACACTATTACAAGAGCCAAGAGAAGTTGTTCTGACTGTTGATCTAAAAGTTGATACAAGTTAGATGTTGTCATTCTCACATTCAATAACAAGTACAGAGAAACTCTCTGAGAAATAAGGAGCAGCAAGGGCTAACCCTAGCAGCAACTACTTCACAGTTCAAGCATATTTTCCTGTGGCAGCGAGTGCATCACATCTCGCGCGGAGATTTATGCACGTCTTTAAGATGTATGTGCATGTGATGCACTCGCAGTCACACGATGACTGCACCGCACCGTGCTGTACTATATGCCCCGTTTCCATTTATATATAGGCTGCTAATGATACCTTCTGGATTAATACATTAACCTGGTTTGGTGGTGGTTAGCAGTTGAACATTACAGAATATTAATTGAGCATAAATAATCTTTATTACATTTTACTACATGAGTCTATTTGGCGCATGTTTCATTCGACAGGTATACTGCTTAAGGGGAATGCTCTGTTCCAGTTAGGAGAAATCGAGTCGAGCTCGAGTCGAGTTTCACAAAATTTTCAAGCTTGACCTCAAGCTCGACAAGCTCATTTTATTATGACTCAAGCTCGAGCTCAATGCCTTCTTATCTAGCCTGAACTCGAGTTAGTTTTGAGTTCGCGAGCTCGAGCTGCTCGTGAGCTTTTTAGCTCATAAGCCTTATTTTTTATATATTTTTACAGCTCGCGAGCTCATAAACAACAATAAATGAGCTTGAGCCCGACTCGTAATCGAGTTCGAGTCAAGTTTTTTCGAGCCGGCTCAACGAGCTTGAGCCAGCTAAACTAAACTTGCACCCCGAATTCCAAAGCAAAGCAGAGGTGTCCGCCATTTCTTCCATCAGGCAGTGCTTGAAATTGTAGGCTTCTACATCAATTATTAGGGGTGAAAACGAGTTGAGCTCGAGTGGTGTTTTACAAAATTTTCAAGCTTGAGCTCAAGCTCGACGAGCTCATTTTATCATGACTCGGGCTCGAGCTCAATGCCTTCTTATCGAGCTTGAGCTTGAGTTTTGAGCTCGGAACTCGAGTTGCTCATGAGCTTTATTTTTTATATATTTTTACAGCTTGCGAGCTCATGAACAACAATAAATGAGCTGGAGATTGACTGTAATTGAGCTCGAGTCAAGCTTTTTACGAGCCGGCTCAACGAGCATTCGAGCCGGCTCAACTCAACTTTTACGAGCATTCGAGACAGCTCAACTTTACTTGCACCCCTAATTCCAGAGGAAAGCAGTGGTGTTCGCCATGTCTTCCAACAGGCAGTGCTTGAAACTACAGGCTTCTACTTCAATTATTTGTGTAGGAATCGCGGACGTTAACGGCTAGGAGAAGAGCTTAAGTGGCGGCGAGAACAACGAGAAAAGGAGGGGCGGTGGCGGGAACCAAGCAGGCCCAAATGTGGGGTACATCCGGCAGTAAGATGAAGCATGCGAATTGTATGATCTCATGGATGGGAGTTGAGCTACTGTCCCGATAACAGGTTTAAGGCTACGGGCCGGATCCGCCGTGGTCGCGCGACCGATACGGTTAGTCCGCAACCACGCGCTATTTGCCAGGCCCGCATCCGCCCCACCTCTGGAATTGGTCAATTCCTTGCCACGCAGATTTCCTCGACGGGCAATCAGCAATGCTAACCCCGTAAACCAACTGTGAGAATGATATAAGAGCGATATGTTTTGAGCAACTTTGGCTCTGTTTGAGATTCCGGCGGGACCGGTCCGGAGGGGAGACGTTTGAGAACCCGGTGGGAGGTCCTTTTAAGAACGGTCGGCAGGAAACAACCGAAACCTCCGATTTTGCCGCTGGTGGGAGGAGCATCAGTCGACCGTTCAGAACGACCGTTTTCTCTCTCCTCACCGGCCTCCCTCCGGCCCGGGTTCTCAAACAAAGCCTTTATGTGCAAATTCATTTTGGTCACGTGCAAATCACGGTTTCGTACAAATAAAAAATTTAGGTACACTTATCTAAAACTAATTTGCACTTAACACCGCTATATTTTTTGCGTGTGTATTTTGATTTATTTTAATGTGCAAGTAACACATGTTGGTATAATATAATAATTTTGCCAGCGGAGCGATCTTCTACCACGCGGCAGCTCACAATTTCCTCCCTCTAATTACTCACGCGTTCGACATGCAACATGACAATTGCCACGAAGGCAGCTGCGTCGTTAATGGTGGCCCTCTTCAGCTTAGTTCCACAAGAGGCTGCCACGTCGTCTAGTGCATGCACACGTGTTATAACCCATGACCCACCCCCGAATTATAAATATCCTCCCCTCCTCCATTCCTTCTCATTCAAACCCGAGTTTCAAAATGGATGAGTATGGCAACAACCCCGTGGGACCCACAGATGCATACGGCAACCCCATCCACCACGGTACTGCCGGACATGCTACGGGCAGTTTGGGCGAGCAGCTTGCCGGAGGACAAGAGGGGCGCCCCGTCGGCGGAGCCGCGGGGATATTGCGGCGGTCGGGCAGTTCGAGCTCAAGCTCGTCGTCGGAGGATGATGGGATGGGCGGGAGAAGGAAGAAGGGGATAAAGGAGAAGGTGAAGGAGAAGTTGCCCGGCCGCGGCGGCCATAAGAAGGACACCGATAGGCCGCAACAATATTCATCAGGGCGGCGCAGCTGCTACTGTCGAGCAGCCGCACGAAAAGAAGGGCATAGTTGAGAAGATCAAAGAGAAACTCCCTGGGGCTCACCACTGAGATCGTGCTTAGGCTCTGTTTGGGTGAACTTATTAACCGCTTGACGGGTGAAAATAAGTCCCCCCAAACGGAGCCTTAATATGTACATATATCTCCTTTCTATTTCACTTCAGATAATAATGGAGTTAGGATCCTTTGTGTGCCTTTATAATTTTAAGTAATGTTGTAGCCTTGGCCTTTGTCTTTGCTTGTCGGTCTTGTATTTTATGTATATGTTTGTATTTGCTTGGTGTTTCAGTTTTCTCTAATGTTTGGGTTGCTTCCTTAATTTTTTCATTAAGGCTCGGTTTGGTATGGTGGTGGCGGTCGTGAATATGGAGGCTAAATTGTCATTCGTTAACGCTCGCTTAAGAAATTTCATCCAAGTTTATGTTTAAACAGAGAAGTTCCTTAGATTAGAAAGAGAGAAGTTCTTTAGATTAGAAGGGTGTTCACGATGGCCACCACCGTACCATAAGGCTCCATTTGTACTATATTTTTGACGAAATGAATAGTATATATTTGTCCATTTAATTGACAAGATCATCCTAAAATACATCTACTGGCTGGCACAGACTTTTTTGATTAAAAGAAAAATATATAAGACTAGGATTACTTTAACTCGTCAGATCATCCTAAAATGCATCTAAATCGTGAAATGAATATTTTTCATTCTACTAAATCACGTGAAAAGCGTGATTTGCATGATAATGATTTTAAACCTAAAAGTGAATGAAATTTCAAGGTCAGGTTGTGACAAACGGAGCTTAATTCAAAATTTGTCAGTTGTTGGGTGGCAATTATAAAATTTTGCCCTTGCTCATTAAATCAATCAAAGGTTAGGGCTAAACATAATTTAAAATTAGCTCTATTTGTTGCTGCATCAGTTAGATGGGAGAAGGAAGAGATACAGGTAATTGAGGATCCTGAGGAGCTAGAATTAGGGGGGGAAGAGAGCAAAGCTTAATTCATTTGTTTTTTCACTTCAAAAAGGTTGTACGGATACATGTATTTAACACCCCCCCCCCCCCCCCCCCCAATTTGGGGTTCATCCATTTTTATAACGTGGAGGCCTCGGCGTAAAGTGTCGAACTTCTCTGCTGAGAGTGGGTTGGTCAATCCGTTGGCTAGCTGCTCCGTTGTGTGGTAATGGCTCAAAGATATTTGATCTTTCAAGAGTTCTCTAACAAAGTGATTTTATCTCGATGTGTTTTGTTCTGTCGTGAAGCTAGGAGTTTTTCACATTGCAAATGATGGATGTGGTTCTTTTGACATTTAGCTCGGTTGTGTCATTATCTTCCCTTCTTATTTCTTTTGTTAGTCTGATGGGCTAGAGAGCATGTAAGTCTGATCAGAGCACCTCCAAATTAGTTCGAACAAGTAATAGCACGACTGCTTAGCGGTATGTCAATACACAATCAAAACACATCACATAGTAATAAGAATATAAGTGAAATGCAGATTTAACGTAGAAACTCAGAAGGGTGAAAACCAAGGTTGTCAGGATCGAGATCCTAGATGAGATCGTTTTGAGGTAGGATCGGATCTGATAGTAGGGTCGTATCGAGGATCGCTTTACAAAATCAGATCAATTTACAAAATCTGAATCGTAGAATCGTAAGATCCTATGATTTGGATCGCGATCCTGACAACCTTGGTGAAAACTACATTACGATTGGAGTCCAACCCGGAGAATCGCCATTATAAATCTATGAAAAATAAAGGGCATTGTTATATATAGACCGTGTTTGATTATATACAAACTATTGTTATATACAAACCATATTAATTCAAAATCGGACTATATGTAGACCAACTTGTTATATGCAGACCAATGTAAAAAATTTAAAAAAATTCAAACTTAATTTTCTTATAAGCAATCAACTAATATTATATTAGAAGAACATGTACAACATATTATATTAGCAAACATTACAAAAAAGAGAATTCAAGACATAAAAGTTCTAATTCCTCCAAAAAAATTGTCATTCGTCATTTCGCCAAATGAAGCGAACTTGCAATCAATAAATAAATTTAGAGTGCAGTACTAGGCAACAAACTTCTAATGAGTCCAATCAACCAAAGCTGACAATGTGCAGTACAAGGCAAAAACTTACTCTAATACAAAAAAATGCATAAATAGGTTGATGATGATGGATGGAGCTCTCGCTAATCTTTCGTTTTATTCAACCAGATCGGTATAAATAATACATGAAAAAAGTATATGGCCCTAAATCGAAGATATGCAAGAGTGATTTCTAGCTTTTAAACAAGGGTCCGACCCATTCTGAGAAGAAAGAACCTAGAAACCCTACCCAACACAGGCCCTAAATCGAACTTAAAGAAGAAAACAAATGTTCGCCAACAGAATATGTATAAGCAGAGGGAGGAAAAAAATTAAATAACTCATTTTGAGAGGAAAGATTCAGATCGCAATCATCCGAAATCCTATTTCTGGATCCATCGTCGGACATGGGAGGTTCGCCGGCCTTGAAGAATGCCACTTGAGTGCTCGCCGGCGATTTATTAGGGGACATTGGCCGCCGGTGGCCGCCGCCAAACACTGGAAACGGGATCGGGGAAGTAGTGTTTGTCGCTCGGGAGAGGGGAGACGGGAACGGCTAGAGCAGTATTCAAAAAAAGGGAAGAAAGTGATTTTTTTTGGGGGGGGAGGTATTAATTTGGTTTGTATATAGTAGGAAAAAAATATGAAAAAAAATAAATTTTGGGTCTGTATATAGCCAACACGGTCTATATTTAACAATGCCCAAAATAAATAAGCAAATGCAAAACTTTCTCCCCTCGATTCACACGGGATCTTCACCGGCCTCACACCACACCAATATTATATAATAAACAGTAGCAAAAAAATTACAAGTTACCGACAGTAGTGAACGAGACGGATTACACGAATCCTCTCCAAGATGCCCCTTCAAATCTTTTCCCAAATCTGCTCCAGATCTAATCCATGTGGGCAAAGTATTTCTCGTCAACGTCATAAAACGCCATCTTAAATCTCTAACAAACTAAGATGGTTGCCACAATGACCTCTCAAGAAAACTTCAAATATTTGATCTTGGAGAGAAGTGTATGTCTTACCTCTCTCTTTCATGTCTATTTATAGGATCAAAACCAAGGAGTTAGAGGTGGTAGATGATATAGAAATGAAGCTTGCATAAAGCTTTCATCAGTGAAAAGCACATGTCAAATTGCATGAAACTTTCTTTGGACAATTTCCTTTAAGCTTCTTTTAAGAGCACATGTTGATTTATTGGTCAAAGACGACTACTATTTTTCACACTTGTCATGAAATACATGCTTGAAAATTATGTTCAATGGTGACAACCCATTTTCATACTTAGGAGAAAATTATCTCATGAAATCTCCCTTTTTTTGACTAAGTGAAGAAACTTCTCATTCTAACAATCTTTTTTCAAATCTTCAATTGGTCTCCCGCTAAGTTCTCAACATGTCTCTGAATATACATCTCTAGTATGGTGTTCACCGCTCTCAAGTCATTCATTTCAAATTTAGAGCTCAACTGCCGTTTTAGCTCAGTATTGTGCCCAGTGCTTCTATCGACTATCCACATATCATCAACATACATGAGTAGAATAATAAAATCCTCTAGAGCATACTAATTCACAAATACACAGTTGTTGGGTACCGTGGGAATTGTGTACCGTATTTGGAGAAGCTCTTTCAATTCAATGATATACACAAATTTGTATTTAATGTATGTTAAGTTTATCTGTGCAGGAAAAATAAACTAAGTACAAAAGTGTCGAGACACTAGACAAGTGCCGACACATTTGTAAAAGCTGTGCTGAGACTAGGAATCAAGTTGTGTCAACACTCAGGACTAGTGTCGACACCCTTATTCAAGTAGTGTCGAGACTGGATGCAAGCTGTGTCGACACCGTGAAACAAGAAAGCAACTGTGTCAACACTCAGGACTAGTGTCGACACACTTTACTCAAGTTATGTGTAACACCCCTATCCGTCACATAACATATAACAGTAGGTCCGGCCGGGGCCCGACGCCATATACTACGGACAGACCGGTTGGTTACTTATTGAAACCAATCACAATGTCTTACACAGAGCACCTAGCGGAAGTAAATTATTAAGTTGCAAGATAAAAGAACCCAGCCACAGCATGAATGTACACTACATTAGTCCCATAGGAATGTACGATACACAGAAATAATGGCCTTAAGGCCTTACAACAGTTTGCTTAAATAGAAGTGTTTTCCAAACCTCGGCACGCAGGCCGGTCACACATGAGTAAATAAGAAAACACTCAAAAGTTTAGGCCTTCGAGGGCCGGCGCAGCAACTTGGGCTTTAGCCCTCTATTTACCGCTCGGCTCTGCAGCACCTGCAAGCAACAATCCACCGCACGGTGGTAAACAAAAGCAACGGTCAGCTATGCTGGCCAAATTATAACGACCCCGCCCCCAATATGGGGCGGCGATGCTCTTTCCCTGCACTTTATTAGTATAACTAAGCAGTATAGTGTAAACACACTTCATCACAGGCGTAGACACACACGGCCACACACCCCGTGCACTCAGGGCACATTCACGGCGAACCGGCCAACGTCACGTCAATTTAAGCCATAGACGTTCTTGTCCCGCCACCGCCCCTTGGACGGCCAACCTTATGAGCATTTTGTCTTCCTGGCATTGGTCACGTCAATTTAAGCCATAGACCGCCGAAGACCCTCATCTATGCCTACGGTTCCGCCGAACGACATAGATCGGGTACGGTTCGCCTGACCCGTGCTCATACCGCAACGACAATTTAAGCCATATGCGCAGGTCAAGACTCCCAGAGTCCCGTTTCCATCACACAGTTCACATAACCCGGTTATGTTCACGTTGGCTCCCCGGCCACCATATTGGCAACACCCCGCATTTGCCCAGTTTTTCGGGTGCACATTGGAGTTAGTCTCCAAGACTCCCTGTTGCAATCTACCTCGTAGAAACCCGAAAAACAACAAATTACACGGAGTCTTCTCCGGTTATTATGCAATGCAACATCACCGATCCAGACCAACATGTCCGGATAGGCTTCACACATGATGTCTATGTCCGTTCTCGCATACGGACTCTAAACAAGGGGGACTTTACCTATCTACCCCAAGGAACGCCTCAACTCATCGCACACTCGCGTGAGAGGGCTTCCTATGCAAAGGAAAAAAGAGGACTTCACATGTCCTAGGATGAGAATCGTTACCCTTGCGCTTCTCCTCGGCACCATGGAAATCCACGCAGATGAAAAGCACCGGAATCTCCTCGCCTCCGCGGATCCGAAATCGGCTCGCGATTTGGAGCTCTGAAGCTCCGCCAGTGACCGGATCTTGGCCTTCTTCCTCCTCCTTGCTCTCCCTTCTCTCTAGCTTTTAGAGAGAGAGTACCAAAGAGAAAATGAGGCTTTCAACCCTAAATCCCGGCTAAATCCCCTAAGGAACGAACCCCAGCCGTTGGATCCCAAGCCAAGGAAACGAATGGCCACGATTTAGGCCAAAAATACAAAATCTGGGTCGAACACGGCCTGCGACACGCCCGTGTCCAGGGCCGTGTCGCCCATTCGCCATCTCGCCCGGCACCCTGACCAGCACACGGCCTCCGACACGCCCGTGTCACATGTGACACAGCCGTGTCAAGACCCGTGCCACGCCCCGTGTGCAATGCCCAGGATTTTCCCGAGAAGGACACGGCCTACGACACGGCACCCGACACGCCCGTATCATAAGTGACACGCCCGTGTCTGTGCCTGTGTCATGGCCCGTGTGCCTAACTCAGAAATCTCCCGAACGTGACACGCCCTGGGACACGCCCGTGTCCAAGGCCGTGTGCCTACACTCGACGATTGCCGATCGCCACAACGTCGACCACGCGACCCATAGTCGAACACGCCCGTGACACGCCCGTATCACCTGCTCCAAGTCCCAGACTCGGCTTAAAACGTCACCCGTCCCTCTTTTGAGTTTCGGGGTGTTACAACTCTCCCCATCTTAAAAGAATTTCGCCCACGAAATTACTAAAAGAAAGAAAACGGAAAACTTTAAGCAGTACCTGAGCGGAATAACTCCGGGTACTCCTCCAGCATAGTTTGCTCTCGCTCCCAAGAGAGCTCCTCCCGACCGCAATTGTCCCACCGGACCTTGACCATCCGGATCTCCTTGTTACAGAGTCGCTTAATTTCAAAGTCTTCAATATGAATGGGCTTGACCTTAGTCGTTAACCCTTCGTCCACTGGTACTTGATCAACCGTGATCACCTGCAAAGGCTCTTGCACTGCCTTCCGCAACACAGAGATGTGGAATACATCGTGTAGTCCACTCAATTCCACCGATAGCCTCAAACGATAAGCCGCTTCGCCGACCCACTCCAGAATCTCAAAGGGTCCAAGGTATCTTGGGCTCAGCTTCTTCAAGCGTCGCACCGCGAAACACCCTTGAACGGCTTTATCTTCAAGTACACCCAATCGCCGACCCTGAATTCCACGTTCCGGTGTTTGGCATTGTAGTACTTAGCTTGCCTGTCCTGAGCGATCAGCAAACGCTCTCGAATGATCTGCACCAAAGAAGTAGCACTCTCCACCTCCTGCTTCTTGTACAACCTTGCCTCACCCGTTTCCAGCCACGATAATGGCGTGCGACACTTCCTACCATATAGGGCCTCGGAGGGCGCTATTAGAATTCTCGCCTGGTAGCTATTGTTGTACGCAAACTCCACCAAATACAGGTGGTCTTCCCAATGCTTCCCGAAGTCTAGAACACACATGCGGAGCATGTCCTCCAACGTTCTGTTGACTCTCTCGGTTTGCCCATCCGTCTGCGGATGAAAGGCTGTGCTGAACTTCAATTTAGTCCCCAACATCTGCTGCACCAACCTCCAATCATTGGACGTAAAACGCTCATCCCGATCACTCACGATGCTGTGTGGCACACCGTGTAATCTGACTATATTATCCACATATAGCTTCGCCAGTCTCTCGACTGAATCATCCTTCCTATGAAGAATAAAGTGCGACACCTTCGTTAACAGGTCTACGATCACCTAGATGGCGTCGTTCCCCTTCTGCGACCTTGGCAAGCCATGCACAAAGTCCATCGATATGTCGTCGAACTTCCACTCCGGAATAGGCAAGGATTTCAAGAATCCTCCAGGCTTTTGACACTCCACCTTTACCAAGGCGCAGGTTTGACACTTAGCCACAAACAGTGCCACATCCTTCTTGAGCCCTGGCCACCAAAACAGCTTCATTAGGTCTTGGTACATCTTCGTGCTCCCTGGGTGGATTGAGTACTTGATATTATGAGCCTCGTACATCAACTCCGCCCGTAGATTTCCCTGGCTCGGGACGCACAAATGATGGTCCTTCCTTAAGAGCCCATCCTCAACCGAAAACATGGAATTTGACCCATCCAATGCTGCATCCATAAGCTCCTTCATGCTAGCATCCAACTCCAACGCCTGCCGAACGCGATCAACCAGGTCATACTGAACTTCCGTCCAGTTCAACAATGCTTTGGCGCTCGTCTGCTTGTCAACGCAACAAATCTCCAACGCCTCCAATTCCCGTACTAGCCTCTCATCATGGACTGACAACCAGTTGGCTTGGGCGGGAGCCCCGTGACTAAACGCATCTGCAACTGCATTGCCATTCCCGGGTATATAATGAATCTTGAATGTGTAGTCCCCCAGGAACTCCATCCATCTCCGCTGCCTCATATTGAGATCCTTCTGGTCTAACAGGTACTTAAGGCTCTTGTGGTCGGTATAAATATCGACATTTACGCCGTACAAGTAGTGCCTCCACAGCTTAAGCGCAAATATCACGGCCGCCAACTCCAAGTCGTGGACCGGATAATTCCTTTCGTGCACTTTTAGCTAACGCGATCTGTACGCTATTACGCTCCCATGCTGCAGCAGCACGCAGCCAAAACCACTACCTAAGGCATCACTATAAATCTTGAAGCCCTCGGTCCCACTTGGCGAACTTAGCACTGGCACTGTGGTCAACCGTCCCTTCAGCTCCTCAAACGCTTGCACGCACTCCTGCGCCCACAAGAACTTCTGATCCTTACTTGTCAACTTCGTGAGAGGTAATGCTATCCGCGAGAAGTTCTTCACGAAGCGCCTGTAATAGCCGGCAAGCCCAAGAAAACTCTGGACTTCCGCTACCGAAGATAACACAGGCCACTCTTGTATTGCAACAATCTTCGACGGATCCACCGCTATACCTTCCCCACTGACAATGTGACTAAGGAATGCTACTGAGGGTAGCCAGAACTCGCATTTGGAGAATTTTGCAAAGAGTTCATTCCTCCTCAGAGTCTCCAACACCAGATGCAAGTGCTTGAAGTGATCTTCCTCGCACTGCGAGTACACTAGCATGTCGTCAATAAAGACGATCCCAAAGCGGTCCAGGTAATCTCTCAACGTCCTGTTCATCAGATCCATAAACACTGATGGCGCATTCGTCAGTCAAAATGGCATGACCGTGAACTCGAAATGCTCATACCTTGTGCTGAATGCCGTCTTCGAGATATCACACTCCCGTATCCCCAGCTGATAGTACCCAGACTTCAGATCCAACTTTGAATATACCGACGATCTGACTAACTTATCGAAGAGATCATCAATCCTTGGGATCGGGTATTTATTCTTCTCCGTTAGCTTGTTCAACTCCCTGTAGTCGAAACATAGCCGCAAACTCCCGTCCTTCTTCTTAACAAAGAGGACCGGTGCGCTCCAAGGCGATGAGCTCGGATGTGCATACCCTTGCTCCATCAACTCCTCCAGTTGAACCTTCAACTCTACCATCTCCTTAGGTGCCAACCTATAGGGAGAACGTGATACAGGTTTGGCACCTGGCACGAGCTCGATCGTGAAGTCGATCTCTCGCTGTGGTGGGGCTCCGGGAAGATTATCCGGGAACACATCGGGGTATTCACAAACCATGGGGATACTATCCAAAGCGAACTTTGGCTCTACAGCCCCCACTATCGCGAAGAGCAGCTCTGCGCCAGCACAAACTGCCTTTACCACCTAAAGAGTAGACATCAGCATCCTGCTCGACCCCTTCAGTCTGTGAATGATGTCTCCCGCCAACACCCAGCTTGACCTCCTTACCATTGCAATCAATATCACTTCACTTGACCCGTGGCGCTCTGATAGCGTCTCCCTCCCAAATCACACCAAGAGCTTGACCTCAGGCAAATGTGGTACCTCTGAGCCGACACTTGATACAGAACATGCAAGATCCCAATTCTGCTCCGAAAGCCAATCATCCCAAAGATAACGTCGAACTCTACTAGCAGCAGCAATGACGCTAGCAAGTCGAACTCTTGGTCTCCAATAAGAACTTTTACGGCGCACACTCTGTCCGCACGCATCGAACACTCATTCGGTAGCAGCACATCCAATTTGTCCTTTGCCATCGAAGAAGGGACTCCGATGCGCGATATAAGCTTTCGGACAAAAAGGACTTTGAAGCTCCCGTATCGAATAGTGCTCGTGCCGGACTATCGCCAATAAGAACAAAGCCTACACGAACAGTATTAAGCTAACAAGCACTAGGTAACAGTATTTAAAGCTAACTTGCTATAAATTAAACTGTACCTGTCACCACGTCGGCCTGCTTGATGGCCTCTTGCTGGCCCAAGTTGTAGACTCTTGGTTGAGTCGGAGCATAATGGGACGCGGTTGACTCCACTGCCTTCCCCTTTTCCTCATAAGTGGCTCCTTGTTTTCTCTCAGACTTTGGACGTCCGCTCCAGCAATCGCGGGCAAAGTGTCCCGGCTTTTCGCAGGTAAAACAAGCGCCCGGGGTTCGGTTGGTAGTCGCCCCCGAGGCACCTGAAGAAGGGGTTGGACCCGACGTCCTAGCCTTCTTATAGAACCTGCGATAACCCGACTTCGAAGTAGTCGGCGCTTTGAACTCCGATTTCTTGCCACCGGATTCCTTCTTCGCTTGGACGTTCTTCATGTCCTTTTCCAAGGACCGGGCAATGTTGACCAAGGTTAGGAAACCCTGCGCCATAGGCCCCGATAGTAACAACCTCAGCTCATCTCTTAACCCTTCATAGAAGCGGTTCGTCTTGCGCTCCTCGTCGGCAAAGGTAGCGCTAGCGTATCGTCCCAAACGAGTGAACTCGTGGAGATACTCGTCTACGGTGTTGTCTCCTTGCACCAACTTTTGAAATTCATTTTCCAATGCGATCCTCTGGGCTGAGGGGAGGTATCGAGCCATAAACAGCCTCGAGAATTACTCCATAGAGACATCAGCCAACTGTCTTCCCCTTAGGTGGCGTAGCTCTAGCCCTTCCCACCATAACCTCGCGTCTCTGTCAAATAAGAACGTTGCAATCGTGGTCTTCTGCCACTCTTCAGTCTCCGTTGCTGTCATCACTCTATTGACTCTTGATAGCCAATCCTCTGCCTGAGTCGGGGTTCCTGCTCCCGAGAACACTGGCGGATGGAAGCCCATCACATGCTTTAGTTGTTTCTCAGTTGCTCTCTGAGGCAACTCCGGCTCCACCACCACCTGTTCTCCCCTTCTTGGCTCCGCCGCTTGGAGCGGCACTTGCTCCTCAACAGGAGTAGGCTTTTGCACCTGCCTTGCAGGTTGCGCATTGATCATTGCCAAAACAGCTTCTGCCACCAATCTAATGGTCTCGGCTGAAGGAGGTGTTGCAGGTGCATAATTTGGTGCGTTGCTTGCCTCCGAACCTGGCCGTTCCGACGGTCCAGCACCACTTCTGGTCACCTATAATCGTGCAAAACACCGATAAGCGACCCAACAATATTGCAAACAGTAATTATAGGAACACGCAGGTTCCTCAAACATGTGTATTTTCATTCCTAAGTGGACATTCATGGGTTCTTTTCATGTTATAACGATGACGCACACGCATGTGCTCACCACCCCTTAAAGTGAATTCGCCCACGAATTCATTTAAGCTTGACCGAAACCGGTAGTCTGATACCAATTTGTAACACCCCTATCCGTCACATAACATATAACAGTAGGTCCAGCCGGGGCCCGATGCCATATACTACGGACAGATCGGTTGGTTACTTATTGAAACCAATCAACCAATCACAACGTCCTACACAGAGCACCTAGCGGAAGTAAATTATTAAGTTGCAAGATAAAAGAACTCAGCCACAACATGAATGTCCACTACATTAGTCCCATAGGAATGTACGATACACAGAAATAATGGCCTTAAGGCCTTACAACAGTTTGCTTAAATAGAAGTGTTTTCCAAACCTCGGCACGCAGGCCGGTCACACATGAGTAAATAAGAAAACACTCAAAAGTTTAGGCCTTCGAGGGCCGGCGCAGCAACTTGGGCTTTAGCCCGCTATTTACCGCTCGGCTCCGCAGCACCTGCAAGTAACAATCCACCGCACGGTGGTAAACAAAAGCAACGGTCAGCTATGCTGACCAAATTATAACGACCCCGCCCCCAATACGGGGCGGCGATGCTCTTTCCCTGCACTTTATTAGTATAACCAAGCAGTATAGTGTAAACACACTTCATCACAGGCGTAGGCACACACGGCCACACACCCCGTGCACTCAGGGCACATTCACGGCGAACCGGCCAACGTCACGTCAATTTAAGCCATAGACGTTCCCGTCCCGCCACCGCCCCTTGGACGGCCAACCTTATGAGCATTTTGTCTTCCTGGCATTGGTCACGTCAATTTAAGCCATAGACCGCCGAAGACCCTCATCTATGCCTACGGTTCTGCCGAACGACATAGATCGGGTACGATTCCGCCTGACCCATGCTCATACCGCAACGACAATTTAAGCCATATGCGCAGGTCAAGACTCCCCGAGTCCCGTTTCCATCACACAGTTCACATAACCCGGTTATGTTCACGTTGGCTTCCCGGCCACCATGTTGGAAACACCCTGCGTTTTCCCAGTTTTCCGGGTGCACCTTGGAGTTAGTCTCCAAGGCTCCCTGTTTCAATCTACCTCATAGAAATCCGAAAAACAACCAATTACACGAAGTCTTCTCCGGTTATTATGCAATGCAACATCACCGATCCAGACCAACATGTCCGGATAGGCTTCACACATGATGCCTATGTCCGTTCTCGCATACTTACTCTAAACAAGGGGGACTTTACCTATCTACCCCAAGGAATGCCTTAACTCATCGCACACTCGCGTGAGAGGGCTTCCTATGCAAAGGAAAAAGAGGACTTCACATGTCCTATGATGAGAATCGTTACCCTTGCGCTTATCCTCGGCGCCATGGAAATCTACGCGGATTAAAAGCACTGAAATCTCCTCGCCTCCGCGGATCCGAAATCGACTCGCGATTTTGAGCTCTGAAGCTCCCCCGGTGACCGGATCTTGGCCTTCTTCCTCCTCCTTGCTCTCCCTTCTCTCTCGCTTTTAAAGAGAGAGTACCAAAGAGAAAATGAGGCTTTCAACCCTAAATCCCGGCTAATTCCCCTCAGGAACGAACCCCAACCGTTGGATCTCAAGCCAAGGAAACGAACGGCCACGATTTAAGCCGAAAATACAAAATATGGGCCGAACATGGCCTGCGACACGCCCTTGTCCAGGGCCGTTTCGCCCATTCGCCGTCTCGCCCGGCACCCCGACCAGCACACGGCCTTCGACACGGCCTCTGACACGCCCGTGTCACATGTGACACGGCCGTGTCAAGACCCGTGCCACGCCCCGTGTGTAATGCCCAGGATTTTCCCGAGAAGGACACGGCCTACGACACGGCACCCGACACGCCCATGTCACAAGTGACACGCCCGTGTCACAAGTGACACGCCCGTGTCTGTGCCCGTGTCATGGCCCGTGTTCCTAACTCAAAAATCTCCCGAGCGTGACACACCCTGGGACACACCCGTGTCCCAGGCCGTGTGCCTACACTCGACGATTGCCGATCGCCACAACGTCGACCACGCGACCCGTAGCCAAACACGCCCGTGACACGCCCGTAACACGCCCGTGTCACCTACTCCAAGTCCCAGACTCGGCTTAAAACGTCACACGTCCCTCTTTTGAGTTTCGGGGTGTTACATTATGTCGAGACTGAATAAAAGCTGTATCGACACTCAGGACTAGTGTCGACACACTTTACTCTAGTTATGTCGAGACTGGATGCAAACTGTGTCGACACCTAGGACTTGGATCGACACCGTCAGACAAGAAATAAGCTTTGTCGACACTCAGGACTAGTGTCGCCACATTTCATATAAGTTGTGTCAAGACAAGAAGCCAACAGTGTCGACACACACAGATTGGTGTAGATATCCCTATAAGAGAAGTGTCGATACCCAGGACTAGTGTCGACACATTCAAAGTACAGAAGAGTCAACACCTTCATGCAGAAGCTCTCAAGACAGAATTTTCTTCTAAGTACAGAATTCAAAGCATGAAGTTCTGACAACTGTCAGAACTGTCAGATGTCAGTGGATCAACCGGGGGTTGCCGGTCACCTTTGCCAAAGCATATATAAGGAGATCAACACAATAGAAACAGATGAAGAAAAAAGTAATAACTCTCATTTTTCTCATCAAGGTTGTCAGAACAATTTTGTAGAATTCTGAAGGTGGAGAGGAGGCATCCAGGATCAACTTCTAACTTCTCCAGCCAAGTTAAACCCTAACTTCTCCTTCAAGAAGTTTTGAAAAAGCTAAGAAGGGTTGGATCATTTTCTTCACAGTAAGGCTTAAGGGAGAAGATTCCACGTCAAGATCTGATCAAGAAGAAGTCACCAATCTCTTTCTTTCTGGGTGACATTTCAAAACACAAAATTCATTTTGATATTATAATTTTGTAAGATCTATTGTAGATCTGAGGGTAGGAGTTTAATTTCTTTGAGTTGTAAGCCTAAATTATAAAGGATGAGGTAGGAGAAGGGGAAATTTCTTTGAGCTATAGGAACTGGAAGGTTCTGAGGTTGTAGGGCAAGGGTTTGCCTGAGGAGTAGGAGTGAAGGTGCACTCTGAGGTAGGATTCTTGGAGAGGAATCTGAGTTGTAGGATCTTTATGATCTGAGGTAGGACATTGTTTTGTCTGAGTTGTAAGAACCAGCTGGGTTCTGAGGTGTAAGATCTGAGGATCTGAGGAAAATAAAGAATAATTTTGGCTGAATATAGTTCATTACTAGATAGGCAAAGGGGAAAGTGGATGTACCCATAAATTGGGGAACCACTATAAAATTTCTGTGTGTTGTGACTGCTTATTTAAATATATGTTGTAGTCAGTAGATCATCTGTGTACTTGAATGTTGTGGCTGTATTGATAAACATACTAAGAAATTTATGTGACTTAAAGTAGTCAATATTTGAATTGGACCTATTCAACCCCCCCCCCCTAGGTCATTCTCTATCCTAAACAAATACTTTACAATTGGTATCATAGGGAGGTTCACTGTAAAGATATTACAGCCTAGTGAGTATCCTAAGGATTAACTGAGAATAAATCATGGCTCAAAGAGAAAACAATTCAATCAAACTCCCAGTCTCCTCTAAAGAAAACTTTAGGATTGGGAAAGAAAGAGTTAGACTATTCATGGAGGCTGCAAATCCAAGAATATACATCACTATATTGGAAAGACCTTTCATACCCATGAAAGTGTCAGTTCTTGATGCAAACATAAGGACACCTAAGACCTACATGGAGATGGACAGGGATGAGATAATTTTGGCCTCTATGGACAAGAGGGCTCAGAATATAATGTCAGTTCTATAGATGACTCCACATTCGAAAACTTGATTCATTGCAAAACATCCAAAGAAATGTGGGAATCACTAATTGTATATATAGAAGGCAATGATGAGGTTAGAGATGACAAAAAATCTCTATTAAGCCAACAGTATGAAGCCTTCAGGCAAGACAAGAAAGACAAAGTGGCTGAGAGCTTTGAAAAATTCTTCAGAATAGTGAATAACTTGAGAACATATGACAGGTGAATAAGGAATGAGACATCAATATTTGTGCTATTAAAGAAATGGGCAACTTAGCCAATATAGACCCCCAAGTTCTATTTGGCAAACTGCTGTCTCATGAGCTAGAGCTGAATCTCAGGAAGACTGAAGAAGACTTAGTAAGAGCACTCAACAGAGAAAAGTCTTTGGCCCTAAAGGCTGAGACATCAAGGAAAGCCAGGGAGAAATTTGCTCCCTCAAAAAGATAGGATGCAGTCTCAGAATGCACATAATCTTCCTCATCAGGAGGGGACATGACTGAAGAAGTGTTGTCACTCTTCTTAAGACAATTCAAGAAGATGTTAAGGAGAAGAAGGCAGAGTCTTTCCATATTTGATCTCTTACTCTCTATAGTACTCATCAAAGGGACCAATATACTCTCCCTCATTGTCAGACCTGATGTACTTTAGCTTTCTCCCAGACTATCTGTCCACTTCAGTATGGAATCTTTGAAATGTATCAAGGACCCCATCTTTGGTCTTAATAGCATAAACCCAAAGTTTCTTCTAATGATCATCAATAAAAGTAAAAAAAGTAAGATGCTCCTTCCTCGTCTAGACCTTGAAAGGTCCACAAACATCAGTATGCACGAGCTTTAGTGGCTCAGATCCTCTTGTGTAAGTGTGTCTCTAGAATGATACTTTACTTTTCTTCCCATGCACACAATGGTCACATCTCTCTAACCGGTTCTCAGATAGATCAGTGACCATCTTCTTCTTGGAGAGACATCCTAGTCCTTTTTGGCTGGTATAACTCAATCTCTTGTGTCATAAGAAGGTTGATGCTCAATCCCTAATAGTGTTGCCTTGAGTAGCTTTAGGTCTTCTCTCCATATAATATAGACAAGTATCTCTCTAGCCTCCAGAGACTATGAGTGATACTCTAATCAATTTCCAGAAATCTTCATTGAAGACACTCAAGTGTCCCTCATTACCAAGCTTTCCAACTAAAACTAGGTTGAAGCAGATATTGGCTATGTGTCGCACATCCTTCAGAATTAGCAAACCTCCCCTGTTTGTCTTCGGGTGCATGTCTCCCCTCCCGATGATTTTAGATGTGTCATCATTGCCATTCTAATAATTCCACAGTCATGAGTCGTGTAAGTGGAAAACAACTTTCTATTGTGAGAGACATGTGTAGAAACACTTGAGTCCACAATCCAGCTCCTTCACACAAGAGTGCAACAATGACATCATCACCTATAATGATGACATCGTCCTCCTCTATAGAAACAATGGCCATTATGCATGTCAACCTTCTCATTTGAGGTCTCTATCTTTTTCTTCTGGTCATTCTTCAGAGTATAACAAAACTTATGAATATGACCCTTCTTATGGTAGAAGTAACACTCTACATTGACCTAAACTTCTCTCTGTGTTGGCTCATCTCATTCTTATGATACCACTTGTGGGCTAGAGAGCACGCAAGTCTGACCAGAGCACCTACAAATTATTTTGAGCAAGTATCGGCATGACTGTTTAGCGGTATGTCAATACACAACCAAAACACATCACAGAATAATTAGAATAGAAGTGATATGCATATTTAACCAGGAAACCCAATAGGGTGAAAACACGGGATGATCGGAGTATAACCTGAAAGCTGCCACTATAAATGTACGCAAAATAAATAGGCAATTACAAGGCTTTCTATCCTTGATCCACACTGAATCTTCACTAACTTTGCATCACACAATATTATACAATAAATTGTAGTAGAAAAATTGCAAGTTACCGACAGTGGAAAACAAGACGGATTACACAAATCCTTTCCAAGATGCCTCTTAAAATCCTTGCCCAAATCTGCTCGAGATCCAATCAGTGTAGGCGAAGTATTTCTCATCAACATCGTAGAACGTCATCTGAAAGCTCTCCCAAATAAAGACGATATCCACGAAGATTTCTCTAAAAAACTTCTAATGCTTGAGCTTAGAGAGAAGTGGATGCCTTACCCCCTCCTATTTCATGCCTATTTATAGGGTCAAAACCAAAGAGTTAAAGGTGGTATATGATATATAGATGAAGCTTTCATGAAACTTCCCTCGGTCAAAAGCACATGTCAAATGGCATGAAGCTTCCTTTGGCCAATACTCTAGAAGCTTCCTTTAAGAGCACATGTTGATTTATAGGTTAAAGGTGGCTACTCCTTTTCACACTTGTCATGAAATACAGGCTTGAAAAGCATGGTCAAAGGTGGCTACCTGCTTACACACTTAGGAGAAAATTATCTCATTATAATATTCTTAGTCATTCAATTTCTTTAGTTGCTTCTCCAATGACATTGTATCTTCTTCAACATGCCTCGGGATTGGTAGTTTTGGTGGTGTATGTGGATGATATTCTTCTTACTGGCGATGACCAGGCTAGGGTGGACTTAACAAAAAAACACCTATGTAGACACCTGGTCATGAAGGATATGGGCTCCCCGAAATACCTTTTGGGGATAGAAATCTCTCGGAAGCTCGACTCGTTGGTTCTTTCCCAGCGGAAGTATACTCTTGATCTGCTACAAGAGGCGGGATTGACTGGTGCCAAACCGGCCCGATGTCCCATGGCTACTGGAGAAAACAAAACATGGACAGATGACTGGCCTCTTCTATCTGATGTCACGAGGTACAGACATCTGGTGGGCAAACTCATTTATCTCACGGTGACCAGACCCGACATTTCCTATGTTGTAGGCAAGGTTAGTCAGTTCATGCAAGCTCCTAGGGAATGCCATCTTCAATCTGCCTTGAGGATATTAGAGTATGTTAAAGCCATACCAGGAAAAGGGCTACTTTCTCAGAAGAATGGTCATCTAAGGGTTGAAGCCTACTCAGATTCAAGCTATGCAGATGATAAAGGCGACCGCAAATCTACATCTGGTTTTTGCACATTTGTTGGAGAAAATCTTGTGAGCTGGAAGAGCAAGAAACGGTCTGTTGTTTCCAAATCCAGTGCAGAAGCCGAATATTGGAGTATGGCGTCAACCACATGTGAGTTAAAAATGGTTGTGTGCTCTTATGCTTGACTTAGGAGATGTCTATGACTATCCTCTTCCTATGTTCTGTGACAACAAGGCCGCCATATAAATATCCAGAAATCCGGTCTTTCATGAGAGAATGAAACATATAGAATTTGACTGCCATTTCATTCGGGAAGAGGTCTTAAAGAAACAGATTTGTACTCCATTCGTCACCTCTGACAAAGAGTTGGCGGATATCTTCACCAAGCCGATTTCTACTTCCTTCTTCCATATTTGTGACAAGTTGGGCATGATTGATATCTATGCTCCATCTTGAGGGGGAGCGTTGAAGTAGGAGACCGAGTAGTCTGGCGGTCTATGCTTGGTGGGTTGAAGACCGCGCGGTCTGGCAGTCTCTCTCTAGGGGTTTGATATCCAGGCTGTTGTTGTTTGCTGTCCGAGTGGTTTAGCGGTCTCCTTCCTTGACTTGTTCTCTTCCTTCTGGTATTGCCGAGCGGTTAGCCACTTTGTCTAACTGTGCGGCCTGATCGGTCTGTTTATGTCTAGTCGCTCAGCTCTGTACATTTTTTAGTCTCACATTGTTAATTTGTAATCTCTCCTCTCCCCTCCATTCAATAAAAGGGAGGTCATACCTTTGTAAATCTTATCTTTTTGGATAATAAAACTTTCAATTATTCAAGTTCTGGCTTATTTCTAGTCGCCTATTTGCTACTTTTACACACCTGAAGATGTGTAAACACTCGTTGGAAAGGTCTTTCCAAGGGCTCTGGCTTCCGTGTTTAGTCGAAAGTCCAGATCTGGCCATATCATATCTGAAAATGGCCACGAAGATCGCTGCGTACAGAACACAAATTTCTGCACGCATCTTAAGGCAGAATGAATGACATCGGTTCGTCTTTCTCCTCTAACCGATCTTCCCAATTCATATTAGAAATTCCTCCTCCCTTATTCACCCTTATAAGGCCATTTCTCTTCACGAAACAATCCCTCATCTTCACATAGAAGGAAAGAGAGGTTGAAGACACCACTATCTATAGAGCACAAGCCCTAGAATGGCCTCTTCCTAGGGAAATCATCATCTCGTAAGTCTAGACTCTTTTGAGTCGACATCTCACCTAGATATATCTACAGATCTAGCACCAAGGGAGATGGGAGGAAGCTCACCTCGTTTCTGTCATTTCCACCATTTCCGACAAAGGATCTTGTCACCCTTCTCGACGACATCTTCTTCTCCTCGGCGGCGGTGGTTCTTCACAGATGAAGGTTGGCTCCAGTACCAGTCTCTCCACAGAAATGTCTTTGAAAGGGGATGAAAAACGGCAAGGATTTCAGAAATCCTATATACATGGAACCAACACGGGTAGGGACACGCCCGTGTTCCTACCCGTGTCCTGCTCGGGAGAAGCGTTGTCGACGGTTCGTCTGCCATTTGGACACACAGACACTGGTAGGGACATGCCCGTATCTCTACCTGTGTCCCCGTGACACGGTCGTGTTTATGCCCGTGTCTTACCCGTGTCCTGCTCGGGAAACAAGGCCGACTTCCTGGAGACATTCACATGGGTAGGGACACACCCGTGTCGCTACCCGTGTCCTGCTCGGGAAACACTTGGACACATGTACATGGGTAGGGACACGCCTGTGTCTCTACCTGTGTTCTGCTCGGGAAACACGATTGACGATGTCAGTTACACACACGGGTAGGACATGCCTGTGTCCCTACCTGTGTCCACATACACACAGGGAGGGACACGCCCGTGTCTCTACCCGTGTCCTTCTCTGGAAATTCCACGAATGTCCAATCCTGACACCAGAGTACCACACGGGTATGGACACGCCCGTGTCACTACCGGTGTCCTACTATCGACGTCATTTCACCTCCCTTACACAAGTTTAAGCCTAGTTGCCAGCACTCCCTGAGCCCAATCCAGCTCCCCTGACTTAAAAACAATGCGCACGAGGGGTCTAGCACGAATCAGGACGTTACAAATCATATAAACAAAATAAAAGATTTCGTCCCCGAAATCAGGCTAAAGCTATGGGGAGAGTAGAGCTTGAAATAAAATAAACATATGCTTTTTAATATTACCTTGATGAAACCACTCCGGGTAATGCTTTTGCATCAAGTCCACCGGCTCCCATGTATACTCATCTTTCCCATGGTTAGACCACATCACCTTTACCAAATGAACACTCTTACGGCGCAAAATCCTTGTCTCGTTGTCTACTATCCGCACCGGCTCCAGTCGCACAGACCTATCGGTGGCTACTACTCCATCAATGGTGGGGATATATTGATCGGGCCGCAACAACGCCTTCCGGAGAGACGACACATGGATCACGTCGTGAAGGTTCTCTAGCTCTGGTGGTAACTCCAACTGGTAGGCCAAAGGGCCAATCCTCTCCAATACGGTGTAAGGTCCAACATACCTTGGGTTGAGCTTCTTCATACCACATACCCGTGACCCTCCAAGCATCGGCCGGATTTTTAGAAACGCTTTGTCACCTACCTGAAATTCCACCACCCGGTGCTTCGCATTATAATATTTAGTCTGCCGACTTTGAGCCTCAAGCATGCGGTCCCGTATTAGTCTAACCACCGCATCAGTGTCATCGATGTATTCAATACCCAAAACCTTCGGGTCTTCATCTTGTACACCCATGACAAGGGGGTTCTACACCTTCTTCCATAAAGGGCTTCATGGGGTGTCATCCCAATGCTTGCATGGTGACTGTTATTATAGGAGAATTCTACAAGGGGCAAGAGCCTTTCTCACGGCTCTCCTCTATCAAACACACACAGTCTCAATAGGTCCTCAAATGTTCTTATGGTCCTCTCATACTGCCCGTCCGTCTGAGAATGGAATGTTGTGCTAAAGGTCAGACGTGAACCCAGGTATGCTTGTACGGCCCTCCATTCCTTAGAGGTAAACCGACCATCCCGGTCAAAAACAATTGTCTTTGGCACACCATGATACCGTACAAACTGCTCCACAAAGAGGCGTACTAAAACATCCACATGAGCTTCTTTCTTCATAGAAATAAATCGGGCTACCTTCGTCAGGCGGTCAACGATTACCCATACTGAATCATTCCCCGAGCATGAGCGAGGCAAACTGTGGATGAAGTCCATGGAGACATCCTCGAACTTCCACTCGGGGATGGGCAATGACTATAATAATCCATCGGGGCTCTTGCATTCTGCCTTCACCCTTTGACAGGCCTCGCAGTACGTAACAAAATATCGGACGTCCTCTTCATTCTCGGTCAACACATGGTCTTCTGCAAGTCGGCGTACATCTTGGCAATCACAGGATGCACAGAATACTTAGTGCAATGTGCCTCTCTCAGGATATCTTCCCTAATTTTACTGCCCTTGGGAATGTAAAGCCGGCCGCGGAGATGGATGAGGCCGTCTTTTAGGGAGTACTCGTCAGTTGTCCAATCTTCAATTGACTTGATTGTCGGGGCCAAAGCCGCATCCTTTCCTTGCTCCGCCCGGATTCGGTCTTGAATATCACAGACTATGCTCATCGCGGTTAAGTACTCTGTATACCCTTCCGGTTGGTCTTTACATACCTGGGTAATCTTCATCTCTTCGAGCATCCGAGCTAACTCCATACTCATCAATCGGAACCTAGTGTTCGATTCTGGTACCTTTCTGCTCAAAGTGTCAGCTACGGAGTTTGCCTTTCCGGGGTGGTAGTTCAAGGTGAATTCATAATCGCATAAAAACTCTAACCACCGTCGCTGTCACAAATTCAATTCCTTCTGGGTATGGACGTAATTTAGATTCTTGTGGTCTGAAAAGATTTTGTGGTGGATGCCGTATAGATAGTGTCTCCAAATCTTTAGGGCGAACACCACCGCTCTCAATTCTAGATCATGTACCGGGTAGTTGATCTCATGCTTCTTCAGCTGTCTTGAAGCATATGCAATCACATGCCTGTGCTGCATCAATACCGCTCACATCCCTTGATACGACGCGTCAGTATAAACATGAAATCCCTCCCTCTCGGATGTAAGGGCTAGGATGGGTGCGGATGAAAGTTGGTCCTTCAGTTCCTGAAACGCAACTTCACACTGAGGTGTCCACTCATACAACACACCTTTCTTTGTCATCGTAGTAAGAGGAAGGACAATCTTTGAGAACCCTTTTACAAACTTGCGATAGTACTCGGCATGTCCAAGGAATCTCCGCACATCGGTCGCTGACTTCAAGAGCGACCACTCCTTCACGGCACACACCTTGGCCGGATCCACAGCTAACCCAGCCCCACTGATCACATGGTCTAAGATGGCAACCTCTTAGAGCCAAAATTCGTACTTGCTGAACTTGGCAAACAAGGCGTGCTCTTTTAGTTTCTTCAGTACCAAGGTCAGATGTTCGACATGTTCTTCCTCTGTCTTAGAGTAGACCAAGATGTCGTCGATAAAAACGATGACGAAGATGTCTAGATAAGGCTCGAACACCTTGTTCATCAAGCTCATGAAAGCTGAAGGGGCATTTGTGAGCCCAAACGACATCACAGTGAACTTGTACAAGCCGTACCTTGAGCTAAAAACCATTTTCTGAGTCCTCCTCTTGTATTCTCAACTGATAATTCCCCGAGCACAAATCCAATTTGGAAAACCAATGCGCTCCTACCAGTTGATCGAACAACTCATCGATCTGAGGTAGCGGATAGGTGTTCCGTACGGTCATTCGGTTGAGCTCCCGATAGTCTATACATAATCGCAAGGTTCCATCCTTCTTCTTAACGAACAGAACATGGGCTCCCCAAGGTTATGAGCTGGGGCGAACAAACCCTGATTCCACCAGTTCTTGCAACTGAACTCTAAACTCTGTGAGTTCCTTCGGGGCCATTCGGTAAGGAGTCCTGGAGACGGGCTTGACACCCGGTACTAACTTAATCTGGAAATCCACCTCTCTATGTGGGGGTAATCCTGGCAGTTTCTCAGGAAATACCTCGGGAAAATCTCGCACCACCCGCACCTCCTTGATATCCAATGTCATCTCTTTCAACTCAAAACAAATCATAAAGACTTCATCCCCCTCTATATGGGCTTTTATGGCCTAAATCGAGGATAATACCAGACGGGGTGTGAATTTTATACCTTGGAAAATTACATCGGTATCCCCATGTCTCAAGTAAACTCGCTTCTTCGCGCAGTCAATTCTTGCGTAGTGCCGATCCAGCCATGCCATGCCCAGAATGAGATCGAATTCTGGTGTTCTCAAAACTGTGGCAGGGGTATCAAAGGTCTTTCCCCCAATGAGTATCTCCAATTTGCACTTGGCGGTTGCAGTCATCTCAGAGCCGTCTGGGAGGCGTACTCTTCGAGCAATACCAGTGAAGCTCCTTCTAGGTCTTTAATGAAGTCCGCAGACACAATCGAGTGTGAGGCACCAGTATCGAATAACGTATAGGTCGGTTTCCCGCCGACCACTACGGTGCTTAAGTACCAATAGCAATACTCAAGGCTAGATATCTAGTATGTCTTAAGCAAGTTTAAGATTAATAATGAAAATGTGATAACTAACTGCAACATACCTGCAATCACCTCCTGAGGGTTCCGCTCCTATGTCATGTCCAACGCGTACACCTGATTCCGAGCGGGCCGGGGTTTCCTCCTCGTGGTCCTCATCCTCGACCACGCATATGCCCCCGCTCTCGAGGAGCTGCCGGAGGGAGAGCAAGAGGCGCATTCCCAAACAGTTGTGGGCAGTAACATCGAATGTGGCCCGGTTGGTTGCATTCGAAGCACACTCGCTCCTGCCACCCCCCGAGTTGCTGAAACTGTTGAGGCTATGGTGGTGGAGGCAATGCTGGCGGCTGTGGAACCGGGCGCTCCACTCTATAATTCCGGTGGAAACGCCTGCCACCTCTCTGATGACCTCTTCCTCCTTCGATGTTGTGTGTCCTGGTCTGCTTCTAGCCTCTTCGCCATGTCAATAATTTCCACCAGGCTGGAGACCGCTATAAACAAAAGGGCCTGCCTCAGGGGGTCCTGCAACCCTTTGTAGAAGCGCTTAGTGTAACCTCTGTCATCCAATTCATATGAGTCAGCAAATCTCGCAAGATGTTGGAAATCTCGTTGATACTCCGTGACCGACTTCGATCATTGCTTTAGCTGTAAGAATCTCTCTTCGAGTTCATCTCAAGCAGACGAGGGGATGATGTGCTCTAAAAAGTCTCCCGAGAACTCGTTCCAGCTAATCTTCGTATACACTCGCCCTTGAAAAGTGGAGCCCATGAGGGACTTCCACCAACTCTTGGCGTGCAGTTCTAGGAGTGTCACTACCAGGGTCACAGCCATGTTATTCAGACATCTGATTCCCGCCAATAGTTCTTGCATGGTGTCGAGCCATTCCTCCGTATGCACTGCCGACTCTGTCCCAAGGTAGGTAGGAGGGGAGAGAGCTCGGAAAGTGCTCACCCAATTGGAGCCCGAAGCTTGTTGTTGTATGGGGTCTTGTTGGGATCTGAAGGCATCCAGGATAGCTGTGAGCGTCTGCCCTAGCTCCGATTATTGAAACTGTGTGGGTACAAATGGGGTGGGGGTGCCCCCCCACTTGCTCAACGTGTACTGGGATCTACACGTAGAATACAAACCTAAGGTCAGGTTGGTTAATCTTAAGGTCCAAGTTAGACATACTTAGTGTGAATTACATATGGGCACACCACTGCTTCCGCTAAGTAAGTTTGTCCCCAAACGGACTATTCGAGCGGGGGTAGCACCATTGTTGAATGACTTCTTTAGTTCAGGATCGTAGCAAGCTAATACCATTTGTAAGACCCCCCTCCCGAAACACAAGACACAGCACGAGGGGAGTCTTATGCCCAGAATGTACAACCTCGTATCTAGCGAGTGGGGTCGGCATGAGCCAGACTGGACAAGTCCAGCCCAAGACCCAGGCGAGCCAGGCCCGTGGTGTCGAGTGAGCTCGGCTCACTCAACGCCTTATATTCTGGCATCGAGTGAGGCAAGCTCACTCAACTCCTTCTGCCGTGGCATCGAGTGAGGACGCCTTCTGTCGTGGAATCGAGTGAGGCAGGCGAGCTCACTCAACGTCTTTTGCCGTGGAGTCGAGTGAGGCAAGCTCCCTCAATGCCTTCTACGTTGGCATCGAGTGAGGCGAGCTCTCTCAACGCCTTGTCTTGGCGTCGAGTGAGGCGAGTTTACTCATCGGCCAGCTTACACCCTTCCTAAAGAGCTCGGCAGTAGCTCCAACTCGCCTAGACAGGGTGGGATGTTTTTGAGGGGCGAGCTTGTACTCGCCAAGCCCCGTTTGTCGAGATCTGACCTTTTAGCGAGCTCGTGACATGCGGTCAGGGCAGTCCGAGCCTGTGCCTTGGCGTTGAGTGATGCTTATCCACTCCCGCATTCGACAAATAGTGGGCGGATAGGGCCAGCCGGGCTAGTACTCGCCAAAGGCCGAGTAGAAGCGGCGAGTGTCAACCTCGTCGATCACTTGTTGTCCTTGTCGAGTAGAGATTGTTGGGGGCTACTCGCCCAGTAGTCTGTGAGGTGTTTTTACCATTTTACCCCCGCTGGCCTGCCCATAGCCAGTTGAAACAGCGGAGTCTCGCTGTTGGCAGACCCGGGTGGGCTGCACATAGCTATTCAGAACAGCGGAGTTTGGCTGTTGGCAGGCCAGCCCAAGGGGTTTTCAATAATTTCAGGCCGGCAGAGGTTAGTTATTTGTAGACCGTTCTCAAAAATCTATAAATAGGACCCAAGGGGTACCTCAGAAGGCATGTCTACTTGTCTCCCAGTCTTCTAGCGCTTTCTGAGGTACCTTAGCCCGACATTTGGCTAAGGAGGGGAAGCGCTCAGTGATCTTCCAAGTGTGTGGTGGGACCTCCGCGTCGGGCCCTTGGTCTAGTCCTTTGCTCTCTTTTCCTTGTTATTTTTCTTGCAGGAGCAAAGTAGGTGCGCGACCACCCCTTCCCCAAGGGTGAACTCCACAAGAGACTGATTTTCAGTTTCAACATTTTGGTGCGGTGAGTGTGGAGAGTGGTCAGCACAGAAAACCTTCAGCGAGCTCAATGACTGGAGGAGAAGGGAAAGGATCGGACAGGACCGACTCGCCACCCCCTCCCCCTCTCGCCACTCTGGGAATGCTCGAGGACTTCAGGCAGGAAGTGCTCGGTATGGTCTGATTCGCGCTCAGCGTGCAGGCCGATAGCTCGACTCCGGCAATTCCAGTCCTCGCGGATCCAGCACTCGGCGAGGTCGCGCCCGCCAGGCGAGCCGAGAAGGAGGTCGTCGAGGAAGGTCAGGGTGTCGAGCTCCCCGGGTGAGTGCTCTTCCCAGGTTCGGGGAGCGGCGTTAGGTTCGGCGAGTTGGGGGCGCGAGACCCTCCAGCTCACCCGGTGGGCGGTGATATCCCCTTCAGCGAGTTGGTCTCCTCTACATCAGTCCCGGATGAGTTCAGGGAGCCCGAGATGTCCTACTACACCGGGAAGGGGGACCCGGTCCAGCACGCCCAGTGGTTTGAGGATGTGGTCTCGATCCGACAGATGTCGAATGGCTTTAAGTGTAAACTCTTTGTCATCACCCTAAAGTAGAAGGCATGGAGTGGTTCCACCAGCTGCCGGGCAGTTCCATCTACTGCTTTGAGGACCTACGTCGGGGGTTCATGTTGAGGTTCACAACCTCGAAGAGGATAAAGAGGGAATCAGAGTCCCTGTTCCGCATCAAGCAGGGGGTGAATGAGACCCTGGGGAGCTACGTCGATCGCTTCCAGGAGGAGGTCACCAAGGTTCAGGAGATGCCGGGGCACACCCTGATGATGGCCTTCACCTTGGGGCTGCAACAGGGTTTCTTCTGGATGGAGTTGAAGAGGAACCCGCCCCTCTCCTATGAGGAGTTGATGGAGAGGGCGGCGAGAGAATTCAACGGGGAGGCGTCGAACCCGGAGTTTGCCCGGAGGCTAGCCAAGTGGGCTACGGAGGAGGAGAGGCCTAGAGGGGGCAGAGGTCAGGAGGAAAGGAGAGCTGAACCCCGGCAGAGGGAGCAGCAGCAGCCGCAGCAACAGCAAAGGTGGGGGCGTCAGGAGCCGAATCAATGGCTAGGGTGGAGGCCAGAATGGCAAGATCAGGGGGCGAGAAGAGGGTTCCATGGAGGGGACTGTCGCCAGAGAGGCCAAGACCAGTTCTATCCTCTGGGAGGATGGCAGTCCCAGAGGCCGCCTCTTCCCAACCACGAGCAGGCGATGGCAATAGCCATGGGGGAGAGAAGGAGGGCAGCAAGGAGAAGAGAAGTCAGGGTGGAGCTGCTCTATTGCGACTTCCACTAAGAGGAAGGGCACACCACGACCACGTGCCCGGAGTTCCTCGAATTGCGAGGAAAAAGGGAGCAACAACAGAAGCAGGAGCGTCAGGAGGTGCGGATCGAAGAGATCATGCCATGCCCGGAGGAGGATCGGTGCGAGGACCGGGCGGATGTGGGGACCCGGGGAAGGATCGGGATGATCCTTGGAGGGGCAGGTGTCGAGGCCTCCCACAAGGCGAGCCTCCATACCATGTACCGAAGGAGCGTCGCATCCACGTCCCAGACCCCACCCCAGGAGGAGAAGATCACCTTCTCAAGGAAGGATATGTCGGATCATGAGGATCCGTTTTGTGATGCGCTGGTCATACAGACAGCCATCGAGAACTTTACCATCGCCCGGATCCTCCTCGACAATGGAAACTCGGTCAACGTCATCTTTAAGAAGGTGTTCGACGCGATGAAGGTGGAGGGGAAGAGGGTGCTTGCCTCTAACGCACCCTTGTTTGGGTTCTCGGTGGAGAGGAAGGAGGTAGAAGGAGGAGTGGGACTCCATGTTACACTGGGGGGCAGTCCCGCACCTGTAAGTTCGTTATTGTGGATGCCCCTAGCAGCTACACCGCCATCTTCGGAAGGCCCCTCATCAGCGCCTTTCGCTGCGTCCCCTCATCCTTCCACCAATGCTTGAAGTTCAACATCGAGGGGGTCCATATCCGGATCCGCAGAGACCCCAAGATAGCAAGGGAGTGTTATGTCACCGCCGTAAACTCCATCTCTTGGCAGGAGGGTGCCAAGGAGATGGTGCGAAGGATGGAGGAGGCAGAGCAGGAGGCTGGTCGAGAGGAGATGGAGGTGGAGGTGACCCGCCCTCGGGAGGAGGAGATAGAGGAAGTCCAGGAGCTGGCTGAGGCAATGACTGCGGAGGAAGCCGAGGAAGAGGTCTTCACCCCCAGAGGGATGGATGCTGAAGAGTGGGGGGAGCAGTCTCGTCTGGAGGTGGCGGAAGAGGTGGTTGAGATGGATGTTCTTACCCTCGGAGGCAAGGTGGAGAAGGTCCGCGTCAGCGGGGGGCTGACCGGGTAGGATGCTGGAGTGCATCCGGAAGAATGTGGAAGTCTTCGCCTGGAGTGACGCGGAGATGCCAGGGATCGATGCGGATGTGTCCTGCCATCGCCTCAACCTGGATCCGGAGGCTCTCCCCATCTAACAGAAGAAGAGGTTCACGACAGACAAGTTGGCCGAGCAGATTCGGGAGGAGGTGGCAAAGCTCCTCAAGGTCAGTTTTGTATCTGAGATCCAATACCCGGGCTGTGTCTCCAACGTTGTTATGGTTAAAAAAAGGGGACGGCCGGTGGAGAATGTGTATCGATTTTTCTTTACTTAATAAATCATGCCTCAAGGATTGTTACCCCTTGCCTCAGATCGACGCCCTGGTTGACTCAGTCGTCGGTTTCCCTGTAATGAGTTTCCTAGATGCTTTTTCAGGTTATCATCAGATCAGGATGCACCCTCTCGACATCAAGGATGTCTCCTTCATCACAGGGGATGGATGTTATTGTTATAAAATGATGTCGTTCTGGCTAAAAAATGCAGGGGAGACTTATCAAAAGATTATGGACAGGGTCTTCCGAGAGCAGAAGGGAAGGAACCTGGAAGTGTATGTAGACGACCTCATGATCAAGAGCCAAGACATCGACTCTCACCTCCGGGACTTGGAAGAGACTTTTGCCACTCTCCGCATGTATAAAATGAGACTAAACCTTTTGAAGTGCATTTTCAGGGCGAGCAGGGGGAAATTCCTGGGGCATCTCCTCACCCCTGCCGGTGTAGAGCCCAACCCTGACAAGGTGAGGGCGATTGTGGAGTTGGGGTCACCACGGAACGCTAAGAAAGTGCAGCAGTTGACGGGGAAGTTAACAGGGTTAAGCCGGTTCCTCTCCCGGGTCAGGGAGAAGTGCTCTCCCTTCTTCAAGACCCTGAGGGGAGGTTGGAAGTTCGAGTGGACCTCGGAGTGCGAGGAGGCATTTCAGGCCTTGAAGAGGCAGCTGACTCAGGCCCCCCTGCTCCAAGGGCCAAAGGAGGGGGATGACTTGTTCTTGTATTTAGGGGTCGGAGCGGAGGCCCTGAGCTCCGTTTTGGTTCAGGAAGAGGGGAAGAAACAACTCCCAATTTACTATGTGAGTCGGGTCTTGAGGAAGGCAGAACTTCGGCATCCTATCTTGGAGAAGCTGGCCTTTGCTCTCATCATTTCAGCTCGGAGCCTCTAGCCCAACTTCCAGGCAGACTATGTGGTGGAAGTGGCGGAGGCGAAACTCCCCCGCCCAGTCCCCTGGAAGGTGATGGTGGACGGCGCGTCAGGAAGACATTCCCTGGGAGTGTGGGTGATCTTGGAGAGTCCACATAGAACGAAGTTTGAGCGAACAGTTGGTGCATTTTCCCATTACCAACAATCAGGCCGAGTATGAGGCTGTGATTGCAGGCTTTCACTTGGCCAGGGAGCTAGGGGTGTGCGACGTGGAGGTCCTCACTGACTCCATGGTGGTGGCCTCCCAGATTAACGGAGAGTTCGAGGCAAGGGAGCCAACTCTGTAGCTGTACTTGGTGAAGGTGAGGGGGGTCATCGGCACGTTCCAGACTTTATCCATCTAGCACATGCCTAGGGAGAAAAACGAGCAGGTAGATCGATTGGCAAAGCATGGTCCCGGGGTGGGGGGGGGTACCATCACCGACCTGTTCCACCCCTCCATTGAGGAGGGAGAGCTGATGGAGGTGGAGCAGCACCCCTCGTGGATGGACCCATTCACAACTTTCCTGTCCACGGGAGAGTATCCTGAGGGGATGGATAGGAAGAAGCTCAAGCACAAATCGGCACACTATCTCATACGCGATGGGCAGCTATACCGAAAGACTCTCTCAGGGATGTTGGCACGTTGCATGGCCGAGGGGGAGGTCCCGAGGATCTTGGATGAGGTCCACTCCGGGGAGTATGGAAGTCACTCTGGGAGTCGGACACTGGAAGGGAGAATCGTCAGGCAAGGGTACTTTTTGCTAACCCTGAGCCACGACGCGGCAAATTTGCAAAGGAGTGTCATAAGTGCCAGCTGTTTGCTCCCCTCTAGCTACAACCTGCCCAACGCCTTAGGAGTATCACAGCCCCCTGGCCATTTGCAATTTGGGGAATGGACTTGGTCGGGCCCTTCCCCCAAGCCAGCGGCCAGAGAAGATTACTGCTCGTGATGATCGATTATTTCTCTAAGTTGCTGGAAGTTACGGCGCTGGCCAAGGTAACCTCCCAGGTCATCAGGAACTTTGTATGGGGGGAGATCATCTGCCGTCACGGGTTACCCCAGGCCATTGTCATAGATAACGGCCCTTAGTTTGCCAGCACCGAGTTCATTAGCTTTTGCGAGCAGCTCGGGATCGATCTCAGGTTCGCCTCGATTCATCACCCTAGGAGCAACAGGCAGGTGGAGGCGGCGAACAAGATCATTGTTAACCTCCTCAAGAAGAAGGTAGAGAATCTGAGAGGAAGCAGAGTAGAACAGCTCCCTTCGGTCCACTGGGTCCTTAGAACCATACCCAACACGGCCACAAGAGAGACTCCTTTCAAACTCTCCCATGGGTGCGAGGCGGTACTTCCGATAGAGTTCGAGGTTCGAACGCCTCGGGTGGTCGAGGAAGGAGAGGGCAAAGAAGAATGGAGGGCCGAGAATGAGGAGGAGCAGCGGCTCTCACTCGACATGGTTGAGGAGCTGCGAGACCTCTCTGCCATCAGGCAAGAGGAAGTGAAGAGAAGAATGGCCAAGTACTTTGACAAGCACGTCAGAGTCAAACAATTCGTGGATGGGGACTTGGTTTTAAGAAAGGTGGATGCTGCCGGGAGGTCATCCCCAGTGGGGAAACTCAACCCCAATTGGGAAGGACCATACATAGTATAGGAGGTCTTGAAGTGAGGATGGTATCGCCTCCGGAATGCAGAAGGCGAAATCTTAGGTCTCACCTGGAGTGGTGATGACCTAAAACATTTTTACCCTTGAGTCGTGTAAGTTCTATTTTGTGAAATAAAATTTCTCTAAATGCTTATGCTCATGACATGTCTTGTGCAAGTGGAAGAGTGAGTCTGCCCCAGACCCCGAGCAGATCCCGCTGTCAGGCTCTCACCTAGCTGGCAGGGCTGGATGTCACTCGAGGGAGTCTTCCCCAGACCCCGAGCAGATCCCACTGCCAGGCTCTCACCTAGCTGACAGGGCTGGATGTAACTAGAGGGAGTCTGCCCCAGACCCTGAGCAGATCCCGCTGCCAGACTCTTACCTAGCTGGCAGGGCTGGATGTCACTCGAGGGAGTCTGCCCCAGACCCCGAGCAGATCCCGCTATCAGGCTCTCACCTAGTTGGCAGGGCTGGATGTCACTCAAGGGAGTCTGCCCCAGACCCCGAGCAGATCCCGCTGTCAGGCTCTCTCCTAGCTGGTAAGGTTGGATGTCATTCGGAGGAGTCTGCCCCAGACCCCGAGCAGATCCCGGTGTCAGGCTCTCACCTAGCTGGCAGGGCTGGATGTCACTCGAGGGAGCCTGCCCTAGACCCCGAGCAGATCCCGCTGCCAGGCTCTCACCTAGCTGGCAGGGCTGGATGTCACTCGAGGGAGTCTGCCCCAGACCCCGAGCAGATCCTGCTATTAGGCTCTCACCTAGCTGGCAGGGCTTGATGTCACTCGAGGGAGTCTGCCCCAGACCCTGAGCAGATCTCGCTGTCAGACTCTCTCCTAGCTGACATAGCTGGATGTCACTTGGAGGAGTCTGCCCCAGACCCCGAGCAATTCCCGCTGTCAGGCTCTCACCTAGCTGGCAGGGCTGGATGTCACTCGAGGGAGTCTGCCCCAGACCCCGAGCAGATCCCGCTGGCGGGCTCTTACCTAGCTGGCAGGGTTGGATGTCACTCGAGGGAGTCTGCCCCATACCCCGAGAAGATCCTATTGTCAGGCTCTCTCCTAGCTGACAGGGCTGGATGTCACTCGAAGGAGTCTGCCCCAATCTCCGAGCAGATCCCGCTGTCAGGCTCTTACCTAACTGGTAGGGTTGGATGTCACTTGAGGGAGTCTTCCCCAGACCCCGAGCAGATCCTGCTGTTAGGCACTCTCCTAGTTGACAGGGCTGGATGTCACTCGGAAGAGTCTACCCCAGACCCTGAGCAGACCCCGCTGTCAGGCTCTCACATAGCTGGCAGGGCTGGGTGTCACTCGAGGGAGTCCCGCCCTCTCCAGGAGTTGATGAGGAAGACCGCTTTCCTAAAGGTGTAAGGGTATAAGGTCCCCATAGGCGAGCTCGAACTCGCAGGCCCAGCTCGACAGAGAAAAGGTAATCCCCGATTGGTCTCCCCATTAAGGAAGGTGAGCCCCAGCAAGGCACTCCACCCCCCTTCAGTTTTACTTAGGAAATATTTAGATAGCTTTGACTCAACATCAGCAATAGAAGGGAGAACTCGCGTGCGAGCTGGGTGGTTGCGGGCCCAGCTCTGCAAGTGGTCCATCCCCGGCTGACGTAAAGAGGGGGGGTGAAATCTCGTAATGCGCTCATGAGTATGGATCCTAGACACGCGCTCTAGAGGCAAATTCTGTCCTAGCGAGATCCAACGAAGGGAAGGGCTCACGGCCGAGTGCATCGCAGAAGGAAAGTTCAAAAGCAAAGGATGGAAAAATTCACTTTTCATTCAGTATTAAATGATTACAAAAAGATGATTACAAAAGGGGAGCTCGCCTCAGCGAGGTTACAAAGGGGGAGGAAGAATTGCAAGAAAGAAAAAAAAGGAGGGGGAAGGGGGTCAGCTCTCGCCTCCTCCCCCGGATTGGAGGTCTCTGTCTGCTCCGCCGGAAGGGTAGTCCTTGAAATCCATGCCGAAGAAATAGTCGAGACTGTCCTCCTTCTCGCTCGGCGGCGTGGGCGGGAATAGACTCGGCATCAGATCTCGGACGGTGGCCTCCTCACAGCCCCCACTAGCACCTGCATATCCTTCATAATCTGCAGGGTACATTCGGCGGATGCGATCGAGTTGACCCGCAACCTCTCAGCGACCTCTGCCTCGTCGAAGATCTTGGGGCTCTTGTATGGGAAAGGAGGCTCGCTACCGCTGGGAGGGAGAAAAGCTTCGACCTGACGAGCGATCTCGCCGCGAAGCCCCTTGTTCTCTTCGCATAGCTTTGCATTCTTCCCTTCCAGCTCGACGGTGCGGGCTTCCAGCTCGGCGGCACGAGTTTCCAGCGCGTCAGAGCAAGCACGGAGCTGGCGATTCTCTTCCTCTAACCAAGTGGCGCGAGTCCGCAGCTCCCGGTCAGCCTCGACATCCTGAGGTAACAATGGATAGGTAAACCTGAACCTGAAAAATCCTAAGTAAAAGAAAAGGGGGGAAAAGGGATGATCGGTGCTCATCAGCCCGCCGGCGCCCTTGGCAAGCAGTTCCTCAACAATGTCGAGCCTCCGCTCCAGGTCAATGACCCTGTCCTGGGCCAGGTCGCGCTTCTGCTCCGCCTTATGTAGGAGGTGGCTGAGGTTGAAGCCGCGATGAACCACCATGTGGTGGAGCTCCAGTACCCGCATGTGGGCCTACAGGCCCTCATGGCCGAGCTGGCGCAGGGTCATGCGCTTGTAGGTCGCGACGTCCTCGCTCCCGTAAAGGCCGAAGCCGAGTGCATAGGCTTGACCTTAGGAGGGCTCGTGATCGGCCCAGGAGGATTAGAGGGTGGAGACGGAGATCCGGTGGGCGGACTTGTCTCACTGAACCACGGGCTCGCCGACCGAGTCCTTCCACCTCCCCCCAAGGCCGAAGAGGAGGTGACTCTTCGGCGGACCCAGCTCGCGGGCCGGGTGCTTCTTGACTGCATGAGCAGAAGGCTCGCCTCCCTCCTACTCTTTACCCTTGTCTCCTTCAGCGGGCTCCCCGACGATCCATCCGGGGTGGTCTCCAGCGAGCTCATGTACTTGGGATGTGGTTGTTGTTGCCTTGCCCGAGAGACCACCACCGCTTTCAGCTTCTTCTGCGGTGGATGGCGGCGAGGCGATTTGGACCCCGCGGGATTAGCCCGCTTTCTACCAAAAGGCTTAGATGAAACCAGCTTGTCTCGGAAGGCGGCTGCAGCCGCCTTCTCGCGGGAAAATGGGTCGTCGAGTTGACCCAGATCCGCGAAAGGCGGGTTCTCGGGAATCAACCGCTCTCCTGCAGAAATAACTTAGAAAATTCCAATGGATTTGGCGAGATCTGGCAAGGAGTAAAGTTGAAAGATATACCTTCGCCAGGAAGGACGGGGAGGAGCGAGTCGAGGCCCTTTCAGAGGAAGGCGACCTCGAAGTCTTTATGGAGGAAAAACTTATGGAGCTCGACGTCATTGCCAGAGACGCTGGGGGGTCGGTATACCTCCTCGCCTTTTTGCTGCGGCGAGTAGGGGACGTTGCCAAGATCGCCCTTGATGAAGACAATCTTGGTCATCCAGTTGTGATGTTTGTTCGCGATCTCACAAACCTTGATAAAGGAGCCCCCGAAGTAGGAGACGTCGTCGGGGGTCGCCTTGTAAGTAAAGAGTTTCCTGAACACGGTCAGGTTAAACTCTATCCGCTCTCGGCGGAGGAAGCTCGTGAACGCCACCATCATGGCAATGGAGTTCGGGTTCAGCTGCACGGGCACCGCGCCGAAGTACTTGAGGATCTGGAGGACTTCCGGCCAGAGCGGAAGGCGCAGCCCCATCTCGAAATGCGAGATAGGGAAGGCGAGCTCCTCGGGGTAGAAAGTTTTGATGGCCTCGCCCTCCCTAGTCCGGCGCGCCTCGAAGCCGGTGGGCTTGAAATTGGCACTGAACGCGGCGAACTCCTCCTCCGTCGTGTTCCCCTCAAAGAAACAGTAGTCAGTAAAGTGCTGAGCGCACTTGGAGCGACCATCGGAGTCAGGGTTGGACTTCCCCATGATCGCAAGAAATGTAGAGAGTGAGTGCAGGTAAGAAGGAGGCGAGCAGAGGAGGAAAGTACAAAAGCAATAAAAGCAGTAAGTCGGAGTAGGTAAGGGTGCCTATTTATAGAAAAAGGGGTCAAGGGCCGAGCTGATCGATCGATCCAGCTCGCCTAGCCCAGCTTGCCGACTTCCAGGACCTGTCCCATTGCATGCCAATCAAGAATATTATATTCGAATAAACAAGCAATAAAGTTTGAAAATGTTTCTAAGTTATTACAGGCCCAAGAGGGATATTGACCAGGGAAATTGAATGCAAGCAAAGCAGCCATCTCGGCGCACGCGCGAGCTGAGGGGGCAGGAGGCGAGTCCCGGTAGGCCCGCCAGGGGGCCGTTCTTTACCTTTCCCGGTCTCACATCTCCTTCCCCGCAGGCTGGCGCGAGTCGCGGAGCTCGCGGATCCGCCTCAAGCATCCTCGGGCTGCCAAAAGGTTCTCGTCCAGCTCTTCCAGCAACGGTGAAAGGGACGCCGTCTCGCCCATCAGGCCCTCTCTTGCCTCGCCTACCAGCTACGCACACTCCCGCTGCAGCACATCATTGTCTTCCCGCAACCGATGGACCTCGTGCACCATCTTATTGAGGACCTCGATTCCTCGCTTCGTCAGCTCAAGGCCCCCCAGCTCGGTGTCCAAGAAGGACTCCAAGGTCTTCGAGGAAGGGAGGGGCGAGTAGTGAGCTTGCTCCAGGGATTCGTCGGCCTCCGACTGACTGTGTAAGGCTGCAAGAATTGTTGAATAATGTGAAAGGAGAACGCATCACGAGGAACTACGGACAACCCAGTAAAGGACGACTTACCTGAAGAGCTCGGCGCTTCGAGGGAAAAGCGGGGTGGAGGCATCTTTAGATCTTTACCTCGACCCAAAGGCTGCATTCGGGGTGAAATAAGGTTGAATCCTGGCACTGGGATAATTCTGGCGCCGTCCCTTGAAGTCTCGGCGAGCTGAGAAGATGGTACGCTGACCGGCGAGTCCGATTTTTGCGAGTTCATCCCCAGGGTCCCAAAGGATGGGGAAGGGTCGCGGTGAAGAGCCTCTGAATCCCCGAACCGAAGGTCAGCGGGAAGAATATCAGTCCGTGGAGAGGTGACCTCGCCACCCCCATCCCGGCAGTCCTGGTCGGCGCAGAGGTCAATAAAATTCCCCTCCTTCCCAGGGGCACGCAAGGTGGAGGAGCCCATCTCAGGCTCCAGGACCTTCTTCAAATCTTGGTAAGCGCGTTCGAATGCCTCTGCATCCGGCTTCACCCTCTTGGCAGAATTGGATTCGGCGGGGGCGCTCCACGGGATGATAAGGGGAATGGAGGTTAAGCTGGCGACGCGGGCGAAGGAGATCTCGCGAGCCTTCGCAAGCCTCTCTTGGAGCTCCTTAGGAAAAGGCATCTCGGTAAGTTTAGGGGGAGGGGAGTGACAAAGGTCACCCAAGTACACAGGCGCATATTTATAGCTGCTGGTGGACCCCGCCGAAAGATTCCTTGGCTCCTGCCGCACTCGCCGAATCCCATGGGGTTGGATGTTTCTTTCTGAGCTTGTGCCAACCTCGCAAAGAGAGGGGATTGTGTACAACACCGTATCCGGCAAGTGGGGTCGGCATGAGCCAGACTGGCCAAGTCCAGCCCAAGACCCAGGCGAGCCAGGCCCGTGGCGTCAAATGAGGCAAGCTCACTCAACGCCTTCTGAAAGTTCTAAGTTGTCTACCTAAATTACCTAGAGGGGGATGAATAGGTGATACGTGCGTCTAATGCGGAATAAAATATTAGCAACTAGCACAAATAAGTAAGCAAGCAATCACACTGACGACAAGAGATTTATAGTGGTTCCCCGATCTTGGGTACGTCCACTTTCCTCACCGATCTAGCAAATCACTAGACTCGGCTACTTCACTATCTCGGATTACAAACCAATCCTACACCTCGGAATCACGTTCCTACAAAACTCGATCCCAAATGGATCTACACTCGGAAGATAGAACTTCCTACCACTCGGAGATGAATCTCCTACAAGGAAAATTGTTTGAAGAAAAATACAAACAACAAATAGCACAGATCTGGATCTTTGGCTTTGTCTTCTTCATTGAGAGCTTTCGGCTTGGACAAAAATTGTTGAAGAAGACTTGACAGAAATCCACGGATCTGAAATCTGGAATCACCATGATCGAGTATATATTAGAGATCGATGAAGCACGAAATGATCGAATGATTCTTCTTGAGTCTGGATCGCTAGAAGGTTAGAGATCGGCAGCAGCGCTGTGAGAACGACGATCCAAAATTTCTTTTTCCGAAACCAGTAATGGCGACCGACGGAAAATTAGGTTTTCGGAATTTTCTTTCTTAAGGCAAATAATCTATGTATCCTTTTATGATTGTTGTTAATAGGTCAAATCGGAATGGACCTATTTATATGCGATCTACAATGGTCATAATAATCTTTAATGATGACATGTTGACCAATCAGAAAAGACTATTTCCAAAATACCCGTTGAAGCTGGACTTAGAAATATTCCAGGAAATCTAAACCAGTATACTCGAGAGAAGAAATATACTCGAGTATAAGAGATCTGCTACTCGAGTAGATAGGGGAGGAATATACTCGAGTATAAAGAAAGAAACTACTCGAGTATCTTAGAGAAACTACTCGAGTACAACAGAAGACCTACTCGAGTAAGAGAGAATATACTTGAGTATAAGCACTTAGAAATATTTCTCAGAAAGAAACTTGAAGGACTACTCGAGTATAAGAATTGGAAATACTCGAGTGCAGAGAAGACAAATTACTCGAGTAAACACAAAGGATCCACTCGAGTACCTGAGCAACTACTCGAGTATAAGATAAATCTACTCGAGTCAAAAGACTTAGAAAACAAATCTGAGAAGAGAAACCAGAACTACTCGAGAATAAGATAAATATACTCGAGTACTAAGTCACTTACTCGAGTATATAAAAGAAGGACTCGAGTATGTGGATTTAGACAATTTCAGACTGATCACAGAAGGACCTACTCGAGTATAAAACATATCCTACTCGAGTGACTAACCATCTACTCGAGTATGAGATATCGCTCACTCGAGTAAAAGAAAATCTACTCGAGTATAAGCTTACATGAAAGTGAAGGGATAGATACTACTCTAGAGGGGGGTGAATAGAGTTATCAAATTTTGCACTAGACAAAACTTAATGGTCTACCCAACTCCCTTGGAGTGTAATGCGGAATGAAAAGATTATAGATATAGAATTAACCCTAAAGCCTAACACAAGTGTTGTGCACAAACTCAAGCTAACTGTAATTACAGTTAAGGCTTGGAAAACCTAATCAGCAACTAGCAAAGCTAGTTATATCTATTCACAGCCACAATGCAGGAATTTAAACAAGGCAATCCAGACGACACAAGGAATTTATAGTGGTTCCCCAAACAACTTGGGTACGTCCACTCTTCTACCAACAAGGTAGGAATCCACTCAGGTTTTTGATCAGGTGCCCTGCCACCAACAGGATCTGCTTCAGGTAGATCCAGAAACCCTTTAGACTTTTGATCAGGTGTCTAAAAACTGAACACAGGTTTTTGATCAGGTGCCCTGCCACCAAGGGATACTTTTGAAGGGAGTAATAACCATGTACATGAGGGGGAAAGAAGGTTAAGATGTCTTCTCTATTTTACAATAGATTAGAGAAGTACAAGGACTTGCACTGAGCTAGAAAGCTCTAAAGAATCAAGGCTCCCCCTGGCTCAAAGATGTCCAGGTGAAGTCTTGCTTCAGTGCAGAAAACTCTTCAGAAAGATCTGAAGGAAAAACTACAAGAAGATAATAAATAATAAATTAGAAATCTTCAAGCAGCTGTCTTCTTCTTCTTCTTCAAAAGAACTCTGAGTTTGAACTTCCTGAAAGCAGGAGAACTCAGGTTGAAGAAGAGTAGAAGAGCTTAACACTTCTCAGTTGAATGGAAATTGCTGAGAGCAGTGAACTTGATCTTGATGAAGGCTTGAATGCTTAAATGAATAACTGGTTAGCTAGCTGAAATCCTTCTCCAAAGGATTCCTTTTATATCAGCAACAAGCAACGGCTCTCTTCAATTTGAATTATTTGTCTTCTTCTGAAACTTGAGACCTGGGCTGCAAATATCAAAAAGACAAACAATCTCTGCAGCAAAAACATTCTATAAAAGGAATAAACCTCTTTTGAAGAAGCTGCAGGAAGCAATCTGATAATAAAGTACTAAATAAAGTCACATCAAAAACAAACTCTTTATAGCAGAAGAAAGACTTTTCAGTCTAACGGCTATAAAGGACTGACAGTAGATAAAGTAAAATACAATGTCAGCTAATAAGACAAACAACTTTATCTGAAAAGATTTTACTCAGGCAGAAGGGATGGAGCAGATATTGCCTGGAAATATTATCATAAAACAACTGAAATAACATGCCAGATAATGTATTAATTAATTAAATATAATAAATAAATACAAAATAAAAAGGCAGATAGAAAACGTCGAACGACCCTCGGAGATCGTCGACCGAAGAACGAAGATCGTCGAATTATCGGACAGATAGTCGAACGATCCAGATAGTCGAACTATCACAGGAGATAGTCGAACTATCACAACAGATAGTCGAACTATCAGAAGATAGTCGAGCTATCAGATAGTCGACCTATCAACAGATAGTCGAACTATTAAGGCGAAACAGATAGTCGAACTATCAACAGATAGTCGAACTATCAAAGCAAAACCGATAGTCGACCTATCAACAGATAGTCGAACTATCAACGCAGAACAGATAGTCGAGCTATCAACAGATAGTCGAACTACCCAGGAAAAATAGATAGTCGACCTATCAACAGATAGTCGAGCTATCAGATAGTTGAACTATCAAGGCAGATAGTCGAACTACCAAGGGAAAACAGATAGTCGATCTATCAGCAGATAGTCAAACTATCAGAAGAAAGCAGATAGTCGAGCTATCAGATAGTTGAGCTATCCAAGCAGATAGTCGAACTATCAAACAAACAGATAGTCGAACTATCAACAGATAGTCGAACTATCACAGCACACAGATAGTCGAACTATCAACAGATAGTCGAACTATCCTCGCAGACAGAACGTCGAGCAACTGATAGACGATCGTCGAACAGTCAGTCGACGATAGTCGAGCGGCGTTCGACTATAGTCGAACGAAAAACTACTTAACCAAATTCTTCATCTGGAAAAGCGAGGACTCTACAGCTAGACCACTAACCATTGACCATAGATATTTCTTGGGTCAAGGGACAAAAGGAGAAGACTAAACTCAAATCAAACTAGGGTACCAACAATCTCCCCCTATTTGAGTTAAGTCTCTCAAAAACTAAAACATAGAACTATCTATAGAGCAATAAAATTAATACAGGAAATAGATAAACAATTAACTAGCAATTATCAAACAGATAAATAACAGTCAAACAAAATTAAGAGTCTACAGAGTCTGGCTTAGGGTTAGAAGAGCTAGGAACAAAGGAAACTTTCCGCAAAGGATCAATGGCCTCTTTCTTAGACATCTTCAAGTCTTGCATGCCAATAATCTTTAATTCTGCAGCCCTTGGAACAACTGCTTCTGGGTGCTTTTCCATATACTTTGAAGGGTCAAAGACCTCAGGGCTAACCTGGAACTTTTCGAACTCCTTCTTTCTGAATGTAGACATTGTGGTTAATCCAGTAGTGTCCTTTCCTTCAGCTTTTGCTTTCCTGATTTGAGCTGCTCCAACCAATTCGAGAAAACGAGCCATCCTAAAGTTAGGATCAAGCTCAGGACTTTCATAAACAGTCTCAGAAGGAGTATCATCTGGTTCTTTATCTTGATTAACTAGATAAGACAGGGGAGCAGACTTAGCAAAGTTCTTACTAGAATTTTTAAACAAAATAAACTACTTACCTTTTGAAACAACTTTTTCAGAATGCACTGGCATTGGAGATGAAACCCTTTTCTTTGGAGAAGGAGGAGGGGAAAAAGTTGGTCTTTGATACACAACCTCCTTCACTTGTTCTCTCACTGTATCAGTTCTTTGATAGCCAGAATATGATTTACCTTGAAAACCTTGAGAGCTTTTCCTTGAAGAAGACTGAGAAGGAGCAGATTTTGCTGACGGAGCAGAAGGATTAGCAGAAAGGTTGTCAGAGGCTCCTGCACCGGGAGGTGGAGGAGGAGGACCTCTGGGATTCCATCTGGGGGTAGGACTATCATATTTCTTAGATCTCTTTCTCTCTTTTTGCTGGTTCTTGGAGAACCACATCCAATGTTGAAACTCTTTTGACTTGGGGTCAATTCCTTTCAGAATATAATATAGAGTGTCATTATCACGATTGAGAGGAGGAGGAGCAACAGCTTTTCTTTTCTTCTGAGCAGCTTTCTTTTTCTTTGAATTCTCAGATAAATCTGAATCCTCTTCATCCTCAGAATGAGATGAGGGAGGATTGTCATATGGGTCATAGGCTTCAGAAATAGCCTTTTCCTTTAATTTTAGATCAGCTTTCTCTTTTTCCTCTTCTATGACATCCTGAGCCAGAAGGGAATCCAGGTCAAGTCCTGGGGAATCATCCCAAACAGTTGATTTTTCAACTTGCAAATCTTTTTCTTTCTCTTTTAACAAAGATTGTACTCTTAATTGCCAAGCAGCTCTAGCTTTCTCTTCTTGATTTTCAGACACATCTTCTATATCATCTAAAAAGGAATCCAGTTCTGGATCTACTTGAACATCAGGAACATCTGGAGCAGCTTCTGAAACAACTACTATAACCTGAGCAGCTATATCTTCTTTAATATAATCTGTAGATTCATGAACACAAATCTGCTAAATAAGCTAAAATCATTCCTTCTAGGTATTCACAAGCTAGCAAATCAATTGACTCGTCAATAAAATGGATGAGTGAATTACCTTCATACTTTACTAACTCCCAGGATTCATCTAGATAGGATGTAATAATCCCTTCTAGGAAATGGGCAACCAAGGGAGTGGTGAGATCTTCTAAGCAAACTTTTACAGCAAATTCAGATAACATAACTGCATCAGATATTTCTTTGTCAGATAACACTGAACCTGATTTATCTTGAGCTGGAGCTGGAGCAGTCTCTTCTTGAACTGCTGGAAGAACTGCTGGAAGGGAGGCTGGAGGCTCTGAGACATCTTCACAGAACATCTCCCCCTGCCTAATTTCAGTGGGAACTGAAACCAGGCCCCTGGAAGAAGAGGGCTCAGCAGATTTAGATAGGGATTGGATGGTAGCAGTCAAGGTGGCAATGGAGGAGGCAAGTGGAGCAATTGCCTCTTCAATCATGATTTTGATTGAAGGGGTAATCAACTCCAAAATGCTGGATATGAATGCTGGGGTTATTTCAAAAGATGATGGAATTGCAGTGGATGGAGATGCAGCAGAGATGGTTGTAGTGTTAGGATGAAAAGTGATGTGGACTGGAGATCGAATTGGAGATGGAGCATGATGTGGAGAATGAATAGGGGACTGAATAGGAGACTGAGGAGGTGTTGGAATCCTCTCAGATCCTAACAGATCAAAACTAGGAGCAGATATCCTAGCCAGATGAGAAGGAAGAGGAGATGCTGGAGGAGAAGGAAGAACAACCGTGGTTGTATCTCGAACAGGAGAAGCAGGAAGTCGTACTTCAGCTGAAGTTGATGGAACTTCAACTGAGGTAAACTGCATAGCAGAAGAAGATGAGGGAAGAGAAATATGAGCTGAGCCAGCTACTTGAGGGTGAGGAGCGACTGAATCGGTCCTAGTGCTCTCTGATGTCGCTGGAGCAACCCCTGTGAGAGCGGGCTTCACAAACGTCCTCTTCCACTTGGAGAACAAATTTGGGTCCATCTTCTTGCTCGCATTTATGGTTGTTGCAACGGAGACCAGCAGCTGAGGATACTTTTCCTTCAGGAAAATTCCAATAACCCTGCCTAGGGTAACCTCTTTCTTACTATTCTTTTTCCTTATCAGATCGAACATTACTCCTGCCCAATCAATCCTTTTCTGATTAACAATTGCACACATCAGTGCAAATTGTTGCCTTGTAATGTTGTCATGAGCAGAGTGCTTCCCAAGGAGCACTTTTCCAACTATCTCAGCAAGAAATTTAATCTTGAAGGGGAAATTGACCTTGAGCAGCTTCGTGGGAATGCCCTCCGCATGTCCCAGCTCAGTAAGCATTCTTCCAAACTCTTGAGCATCTTGCTCATAATCTTCTTCACCATTAATCAATCCAAAAACATCAGTCAGAATGGCGGGAGTTAAAATTACCTCTTCTCCGCCAATAGTGCCAGTCATCGAATCGTCAGAGGAGGACGAAGTGAAAGCCCATTCCTTAATCTCGGGAACATTTAACTTTATCCTTGTAGACATTAATCTTTCTAGACCTTGATCTCGGCATAACTGAAGAATTTCCACAATCCCTGCTTCACAGCAACTGAATGTGTCAAAATCGACGCTGAAACCTGCATCGAACTTTACAACAGCTAGCACTGCGGGAGAAATCGCCATTGAATTGCTGGAGAATGCGCGAGAAAGACGGAGAAGACGAAGGAGACGAAGCGGCAGAAAATCGCAAGCGGGAAGACAGAATGCGAAAAGTCACGCTCCGTCGACGATAAAACAAAAGATCTTTTAACCTAGGTCGACTATCGGCTTTATATTAGACCGGAGATAGTCGATCTATTTAAAAGATACTAGACCCAATGGTCAAACGGCCGTTCGACGATCGGCCCAGAAGCAGAGTAGTCGATCAATCGTTCGACTATTTCTGGCTTCTCAAACAACAAGCTGTCGTCATCCAGAGATCGACGATAAGCTCGACCTGTTCGACGATCTTCGAACGCCGGTCGACGATCTTCAAACAGATAAGCTATCATTAACCAGAGGTCGATGATAGGCTTGATCCGTTCGACGATCTTCGATCATCGTTCGACGATCTTCAAGCAGGTTTCAACATTGGCAGATATAGTCACACTTAGTCTCGTCCATTGATCATGCCTAGTTGAACTAAAAAGAATAGATGCTTCTGTTCATCTAAGGGCTTGGTGAATATATCACCTCTCTGAAACTCAGTGGATATGAACTCAAGACAAATCTTGTTCTTTTCCACACAATCTCTCAGGAAATGGTGCTGAATCTCAATGTGCTTCGTTCTAGAGTGGTGCACTGGATTTTGTGCAATTGAGATAGCACTGGTACTATCACACATGATTTTGGTGTTCTTGTGTGAGTAACCATAATCCACAAGCTGGTTTTGAATTCACAGGATCTGTGAACAACAACTAGCAGCTGCTATATATTCAGCCTCTGCAGTTGAAGTTGAGACAGAAGCCTGCTTCTTACAGAACCAAGAGACCAATCTCTCTCCCAGGAACTGACAAGTTCCTGAGGTGCTCTTCCTGTCAACTCTACAACCAGCATAATCAGAATCAGAATATCCAATTAATTCAAATTCTGACTCAGCTGGGTACCAAAGTCCTAGATTTGGACATCCCTTCAGGTATCTCAGGATTCTCTTAAGAAGAATCAGATGAGATTCCTTGGGGTTGACCTGGAATCTAGCACAAAGGCATGTAGCAAACATTATATCAGGCCTACTTGCAGTTAAATATAATAGGGAACCAACAATGGCCCTATAATTCTTTTGATCAACTGGCTTGCCGTGATCATCAGAATCAATAACTACATTAGTAGCCATAGGTGTAGGCATTGCTGAAGCATCAGCCATCCCAAATTTCTTTACCAATTCCTTGGCATATTTGGATTGGGAGATGAAGATACCATCAGCATCTTGCTTAACTTGGAGACCAAGAAAGTAAGACAGCACACCCATACTACTCATCTCAAACTTAGAGTGCATCAGGTCAGAGAACCTTTTGCAAAGTTTGGGATCAGTGGAGCCAAATATAATATCATCTACATACACTTGAACTAACAGGATTGTGTCCTTGTGATGCTTGACGAAAAGGGTTCTATCAACTACTCCCCTAGTAAAGTTGTGCTCTAAAAGGAAACTAGCTAGAGTCTCATACCAGGCTCTGGGAGCTTGCTTTAGTCCATAAAGAGCTTTCTGCAACTTAAACACATGTGAGGGCTGAGTTGAAAAAACAAACTCTGGTGGTTGTTCAACAAACACCTCTTCCTTAAGCTCACCATTCAGGAATGTACTTTTGACATCCATCTGAAAGACCTTAAACTTCATGTAGGCTGCATAGGCCAAGAAGATCCTTATTGCTTCTAGCCTTGCAACAGGAGCAAAGGTTTGGTCATAATCTATACCTTCCTCCTGTCTGTAGCCCTGAGCTACAAGCCTTGCTTTATTCCTTACAATAATTCCATTTGCATCCAACTTGTTTCTATACACCCACTTGGTGCCTATGATTAGTTGGCCTTTAGGTCTTGGAACCAAAGTCCAAACTTTACATCTCTCAAACTGATTGACTTCCTCTTGCATAGCAATGATCCAGTGGGGATCTAGCTCTGCATCTTTAAAGGTGAGGGGCTCAACCTGTGAGAGGAAACAAGCGTGCATCACATCCTGTCTTAATTGGTGTCTTGTTTGCACACCAGCTGATATGTCTCCAATCACTTGAGATGTGGGGTGATCTCTAAGTGTGACAATATCAGCAGGTGGGATGTGATCTTCAGCAACAGTTGGGATTAATTCCTCAGGAGGAATTTGATCTACTGTTGGTGGTACAACAACAGCTTCTGCAATGTCTTCATCACTGTCTGATTCAGTGATCTGAAGAGTTGATAATTGAAGAATTTCTTGAGTAGCATCAGGTACCTGCAATGAACTAGAGGAAGGAGAATTTTCCTTCTCCTTGTAAAACATCTGAGACTCATCAAAAGATACATGCACAGATTCTTCAATTTTACAGGTTGATTTGTTATAAACCCTATAAGCTTTGCTTACTTGGGAATATCCAAGCATAATTCTCATTGAAGCTTTTGCTTCAAATTTTCTAAGATATTCTTTATTGTTATTATGAATATAAACAATACAACCAAATATTCTAAAATAATTAATTTTAGGTTTCTTTCCTTTAAGCAACTCATAAGGAGTTTTACACTTAAGCTTGTGTATCAGACTTCTATTCAAGACATAATTGGTTGTACTAACAGCTTCTGCCCAATAGGAGAGAGGCATATTAGCATCTGCCAACAATGTGCTAGCAGCTTCAATGAGTGTTCTGTTCTTCCTTTCAACTACCCCATTTTGTTGGGGAGTTCTAGGAGCTGAGAAGCTATGTTTGATACCTTCTCTCTCACAGAATTCTTGCATGAGAAGAGAGTCAAACTCAGTACCATGATCACTTCTGATCAAGGCCACATGAGTAGAGTACTCAGTCTGCACACATAATAGAAAGTCTGTAAGGGCTTTGAAGTTATCAGCCTTAGTTCTCAAAAAGAAAACCCAACTGAACCTAGAGAAGTCATCTACAATTACTAAGGTGTAATACTTCCCTCCTAAACTCTATACATTTATTGGGCCAAATAGGTCCAAATGTAATAGATACAGGATTCTAGGAGAATCACTCTTATTTATTGATTTAAAAGAGTTTTTGGTTTGCTTGCCTAGCTGACAAGCCTTGCATAGGCTCTCCTTCTTGTAGGGGCAAGAAGGTAAACCTCTAACAAGGTTGTGTTTAGATAACCTAGATATATTTTTAAGGTTAACATGACTAAGCCTCTTATGCCACAAAGAATTATTATTAATTGTTACTTCATTAAATAAACAGATTTCAGAGTGAGTTGAATTGAAATCTACTAAATAAATATTACCTATTCTAATGCCTACTAAAACAACATTATTATTTAAAGTAATATTACAAGAAGAGTTAGAAAATGAAACCTGGTAGCCAGCATCACATAGCTGGCTGACTGAAATCAAATTGTGCTTCAGTCCTGTCACATATGCAACTCTCTTGAAAGTAACATCTCCAATTGTGATCCTGCCATAGCCTTCTGTCTGACCACAGCTTGAATCTCCAAAGATAACCTTTGGGCCGAGCTTAGCTTTGAATTTTGACAGATGATTTTTATTTCCTGTCATATGCTTGGAACATCCACTATCCAAATACCACTTATTTTGAGTGATTGGATAGGCCTTCACCTGCAAGACATTTATTTAGACAGTGTGGACCCAGGTAACCTTGGGTCCCTTGTTTTTCACATAAGAAAATCTAGAAATAAATGAAAATGCAGGCTGAGGGTGATAACCTAATGAGTGAGATCTCCTAGGTGGGATTCTCCATGCAGATGATGGGTCAACAAACCTAGGGTTTCTATTTTCATTTAGGTTTCTACGGGTTTGATTATGATTTTGAAAATCACATTGAAAACGTCGATCGACGTTCGACGATGGGCGCTCAGATCGTCGAGCTTCGTTCGACCATTGAGCTTCTGATCGTCGAGCGGCGTTCGACGCTCTTTGCATTTCTTTAAAAAATTTCTTCCTCTTTTCTCTCTTAGCTTTATTTAAAGTTTTATTAACTTGGTTTACTTGCTCAGTGTTCTTCATTCCACTAGCTGAAATGAAGTTCACTGGAGTTGAAAGATTATTTTTAAGAATAACTGGGGGTTCACTGGGAGAAGCTCCTAAGCCTAGTTTGTTATTACCTGACCTAGTGTTAGTCATGCTGGTAATTTCTAATAACTTAAGGCTTCTACCATTAAGTGATTCTTCTAACCTCTTAGACTTAGCTAACTCTATTTTAAGAAATTTAATTTCTTCACTATAAGTAGTGAGATCTTCCTTTAGCTTAATATTTTCTGTAGCAATTAATTCTGAGTCAGCTAACTTATTTCTAAGTTCTTTTATCTCCTTTTCTGAGCTAATCAAATCTAAGCATAAAGATTTAAAATCTAATTTAAATTCTTCAGAAGTGAAGTCATAAGAAGATAGTACCTCATCTTCTGTTGGCATTTCTTCTTCTGAATCTGAACTCTCTGCAGCTGAGTGATTGCTGCAGGCATCTATTGCCATCAGGCAAACTTCCTTTGCCTTCTTCTCTTCCTCATCCTCACTGGAGCTAGAGGAGGAAGATTCTTCATCAGAATCACTCCAGGTTTCAGCAATGAAACCTCTCTCCTTTTTCTTGTTCTTGTAGGAGGATGGCTTGGAGTGCTTCCTGTGCTGTTCCTTTTCTTTCCTCTTGTCTTTGTTCTTCTCCTCTGGACACTCTGGTAAGATGTGTCCAGGCTTCCTGCAACCATAACAGATAATTTCTTTAGCAGGTGAACGATCATACCTTGGTTTGTCTTCATAGTGTGAAGACTTCTTTCTGAATTCCAATCTCCCCATCTTGAGAAACCTCTTGGCAAATAATGTCATTAGATCCTCATTTGATTGGCTGCCTTCAGAAGCATCAGCAGCCTTAAGAGCTAGAGATTGCTCTTTTCTTGTTGGAGTAGGGGTCTTTGCTTCTGCTTCTGCTTCCCTTGTCTTCAGCACTTGCTCAAAAGATTTGAGTTTGCCGAGAAGAGCTTTAGTGGAGATCTCATTTGTACTTCTGGCTTCCTTGATGGGCCAGATCCTTAGATCCCATGTGCTAGGGAAGCACTTAAGAATCTTATCATTGACCTCTGTCAATGATATGTCCTTGTCAAGGGTCCTCAGCTCATTGATGATTGAGCTGAGCCTGGTGTACATGGCTTCAACTGATTCAGCATCAGTTTTCTTGAAGTTCTCATATTGTGAGATAAGGTTGGACCTTCTGTCCTTCCTTTCATCAGCTGAACCAGCTACAATCTGGTTCAGTGTATCCCACATGGCTTTTGCTGAGGAGCAGTCAGCAACCTTATGGAATACCTCATCAGACATTGTCTGAGCCAGAATGTTCATCGCCTTCGCATCTGCTATCTTTGCCTTCTTGTACTCATCGTTGTAATCTGGAGGAGGCACTGCACTCATATCAGATGATGAGGCAGTAGCAGCAGCAGGTGCTCTTGGGGGTCCTGACAAAATAGAAGCAAAGATGCTTTCATCAATAGAATTCATATATAATTTTATCCTTGCCTTCCAGATGCCAAACTTAGCTAAGTTGCATGCTGGAGGTCGGGTGCTAGAATAATCCTTGGACTGGGCCATGATAGTGATAGTGAATATCTATAAACTTTGGTATCTATCAGGATCTTGTGACTTAGGTGTTAGCCTATTCAGTCAGTCAACCTCCCTCTGATACCAATTGAAAGTGAAGGGATAGATACTACTCTAGAGGGGGGGTGAATAGAGTTATCAAATTTTGCACTAGACAAAACTTAATGGTCTACCCAACTCCCTTGGAGTGAAATGCGGAATGAAAAGATTATAGATATAGAATTAACCCTAAAGCCTAACACAAGTGTTGTGCACAAACTCAAGCTAACTGTAATTACAGTTAAGGCTTGGAAAACCTAATCAGCAACTAACAAACCTAGTTATATCTATTCACAGCCACAATGCAGGAATTTAAACAAGGCAATCCAGATAACACAAGGAATTTATAGTGGTTCCCCAAACAACTTGGGTACGTCCACTCTTCTACCAACAAGGTAGGAATCCACTCAGGTTTTTGATCAGGTGCCCTGCCACCAACAGGATCTGCTTCAGGTAGATCCAGAAACCCTTTAGACTTTTGATCAGGTGTCTAAAAACCGAACACAGGTTTTTGATCAGGTGCCCTACCACCAAGGGATACTTTTGAAGGGAGTAATAACTCTGTATAGGAGGGGGAAAGAAGGTTAAGATGTCTTCTCTATTTTACAATAGATTAGAGAAGCACAAGGACTTGCACTGAGCTAGAAAGCTCTAAAGAATCAAGGCTCCCCCTGGCTCAAAGATGTCCAGGTGAAGTCTTGCTTCAGTGCAGAAAACTCTTCAGAAAGATCTGAAGGAAAAACAACAAGAAGATAATAAATAATAAATTAGAAATCTTCAAGCAGCTGTCTTCTTCTTCTTCTTCTTCAAAAAAACTCTGAGTTTGAACTTCCTGAAAGCAGGAGAACTCAGGTTGAAGAAGAGTAGAAGAGCTTAACACTTCTCAGTTGAATGGAAATTACTGAGAGCAGTGAACTTGATCTTGATGAAGGCTTGAATGCTTAAATGAATAACTGGTTAGCTAGCTGAAATCCTTCTCCAAAGGATTCCTTTTATATCAGTAACAAGCAACGGCTCTCTTCAATTTGAATTATTTGTCTTCTTCTGAAACTTGAGACCTGGGCTGCAAATATCAAAAAGACAAACAATCTCTGCAGCAAAAACATTCTATAAAAGGAATAAACCTCTTTCGAAGAAGCTGCAGGAAGCAATCTGATAATAAAGTACTAAATAAAGTCACATCAGAAACAAACTCTTTATAGCAGAAGAAAGACTTTTCAGTCTAACGGCTATAAAGGACTGACAGCAGATAAAGTAAAATACAATGTCAGCTAATAAGACAAACAACTTTATCTGAAAAGATTTTACTCAGGCAGAAGGGATGGAGCAGATATTGCCTGGAAATATTATCATAAAACAACTGAAATAACATGCCAGATAATGTATTAATTAATTAAATATAATAAATAAATACAAAATAAAAAGGCAGACAGAAAACGTCGAATGACCCTCGGAGATCGTCGACCGAAGAATGAAGATCGTCGAACTATCGGACAGATAGTCGAACGATCCAGATAGTCGAACTATCACAGGAGATAGTCGAACTATCACAACAGATAGTCGAACTATCAGAAGATAGTCGAGCTATCAGATAGTCGACCTATCAACAGATAGTCGAACTATCAAGGCGAAACAGATAGTTGAACTATCAACAGATAGTCGAACTATCAAAGCAAAACCGATAGTCGACCTATCAACAGATAGTCGAACTATCAACGCAGAACAGATAGTCGAGCTATCAACAGATAGTCGAACTACCCAGGAAAAACAGATAGTCGACCTATCAACAGATAGTCGAGCTATCAGATAGTTGAACTATCAAGGCAGATAGTCGAACTACCAAGGGAAAACAGATAGTCGATCTATCAGCAGATAGTCGAACTATCAGAAGAAAGCAGATAGTCGACCTATCAACAGATAGTCGAGCTATCAGATAGTTGAGCTATCCAAGCAGATAGTCGAACTATCAAACAAACAGATAGTCGAACTATCAACAGATAGTCGAACTATCACAGCACACAGATAGTCGAACTATCAACAGATAGTCGAACTATCCTCGCAGACAGAACGTCGAGCAACTGATAGACGATCGTCGAACAGTCAGTCGACGATAGTCGAGCGGCGTTCGACTATAGTCGAACGAAAAACTACTTAACCAAATTCTTCATCTGGAAAAGCGAGGACTCTACAGCTAGACCACTAACCATTGACCATAGATATTTCTTGGGTCAAGGTACAAAAGGAGAAGACTAAACACAAATCAAACTAGGGTATCAAACTCGAGTATATAAAAGAAGGACTCGAGTATGTGGATTTAGACAATTTCAGACTGATCACAGAAGGACCTACTCGAGTATAAAACATATCCTACTCGAGTGACTAACCATCTACTCGAGTATGAGATATCGCTCACTCGAGTAAAAGAAAATCTACTCGAGTATAAGCTTACATACTCGAGTATACAGAGTCTTCTCGAGTATGTTGAATGAACTACTCGAGTATATGAGGGATATTACTCAAGTAGGTGGACTTAGAAAAAAAATCTTCTGAAATAATCTTCAATACTCCAGTCCATAAGTCCAAATGCATGTAGATGAAGTGTATCCAAATAGAGAGGCTATACATGAGTCAACACCTTGGATCACACAATGAGGAATTACATTGTATGGTCCTGTGTTTGGTGACCCATTATAGACTGACATTGGTCTACACTTGGCAATAGGATCCTGCATACATACAACTCAAACATAGTATCAAATACAACTTAATTCATCTTAGTTCAAGGTCTGACTTCCTACAAATCCGAGGTATTGTGGAGACAAATCTCAGCAATCTCCCCCTATTTGTAGAAGTCAGCACCCTCTATACTAAAGTGAATTACTTAGAGTAAGAAGAACAATGATAGCATATATCAATGAAAAGTAAAGCAGTAAACTACTTAGCAAAGGGATTTTTTCAACTTATTCTTCCACTATTTTCTCCCCCTTGCTGATTTATACAGATAGCTTAGCAATAGCTTCATCTCTGAAAGTATCAACTTCTTCACAAACCTTCATAACGTTTGCTTCAGCCCTTTTGTCCAACTTCACCTATTTCTTTATCTTTGAGCCTTGAATGAATCCACTATCACTATTCTTCTTTGTTGAGCATCCCGAGTTCCGTTTTTAAGAACGAGAACTTGGTCTCATCCAGTGGTTTAGTGAATATATCTGCAACTTGCCTGTCTGTGGAGACATATTGTAGATCTATGTCTCCATTCTCCACATGCTCTCGGATGAAAAGGTATCGAAGCTCTATGTACTTTGTCCGGCTATGGGAGACTGGGTTGTTGGCGATCGTTATTGCACTTGACGAGTCGCAAAACAGAGGAATGTTCTGTAACTTCATGTTGTAGTCTTCAAATTGATTCTTGATCCACAGAAGTTGTGCACAACAGCTGCCTGCAGAGATATACTCTGATTCAGCCGTTGAGATGGCTACACAGTTCTTCTTCTTACTGCTTCAGGAAATAAGTCTCTTTTCTAGGAATTGGCAAGTTCCGGAAGTGCTTTTCCTGTCGTCTTTGCTTCCTGCAAAATATGCATCTGAAAATCCAATCAGTTAACTATCATTACTTCTTGGGTACCATAAGCCAAGATTTGGTGTACCTTTAAGGTATCTCAAAATTCGCTTTGCAGCGATATAGTGAGATTCCTTAGAGTTCACCTGGAATCTAGCGCATACACATGTTGAAAACATGATATCTGGTCTACTTGCAGTAAGGTAGAGCAAAGACCCAATTATGCTTCTGTACTTGGTTTCATCAAAAGGTTTCCCTTTCTCATTCTTGTCCAGAGACATAGCTGAGGCCATTGGAGTCCGCATAGAGGTTGCATTCTCCATTCCGAATTTCTTAAGTAGCTCTTTGGTAAACTTGGTCTGTGAGATGAAAATTCCATCCTCAGATTGTTTCACCTGAAGCCCTAAGAAATACTTCAGCTCGCCCATACTGCTCATTTCAAACTTCCCTTGCATAAGTTTAGAGAACTTCTTGCAGAGGTTGTTATCCGTTGAGCCAAAAATAATGTCATCGACATAGATTTGCACTAGCAAAATCTTGCCTTTTATTTCCCTAAGAAATAATGTCTTGTCTATCTTTCCTCTTGTGAACTTGTTCTCAAGAAGAAAGCTAGACAGCATCTCATACCAAGCTCGAGGAGCTTGTTTAAGACCATATAAAGCTTTCTGCAGTAAATAAACGTGATTAGGAAAAGTTGAGTCAACAAAACCTGACTGTTGCTCTACATACACTTCTTCCTTTATGTCACCATTCAGGAAGGCGGACTTTACATCCATCTGATAGATGGTAAAGCCCTTGAGTGCAGCATAAGCAAGGAATAACCTGATCGCCTCCATTTTTGCCACTGGAGCATACGTTTGATCGAAGTCGATTCCTTCTTCTTGGCGATAACCCTTGGCAACGAGTCTGGCTTTGTTCTTTATAATAGTTTCATCTTCGTCCATCTTGTTCCGGTAGACCCATTTTGTCCCGATGACGTTCTTGCTCTTGGGTCTAGGAACAAGTGTCCAAACTTTGCAACGTTTGAACTGATTTAGCTCTTCTTCCATTGCTAGAATCCAAGATGCATCCGAGTTTGCTTCCTCGAACTTCTTAGGTTCAACCTGTGATAGAAAACTTAAGAATAAATTCTCGTTAGTTGTACCTCTCTGAGTCCTGACACCATCCCAGGGATTTCCTATGATTTGGTCCACGGGATGATCCTTCAGGTGTCTGAGTTCTAGAGTCCTTGCATTTGGGATCTCTTCAGCCACTGGAGTTGCATCTTCAGCTGGAATGAGTTCTTCTTCTTGATCATCTACCTCTCCAATCGGGGTTGTAGAGGTGATCTTTATGAACTTTTCATCTTTATCTTCAGTAGATTCATCTAGGCTGAGTTCCTTTATCTTTGTACTTGCATCTTCAATGAGCACACTAGAAGAGTTGCTTTGCAGTAAGCTCGTCTCATCAAATACAATGTGTATTGATTCTTATACCACCAGAGTTTTTCTATTAAATACTCTATAGGCCTTACTATGGCTACTATAACCTACAAAAATACCTTCAAAGTTTTTCTCGCTAAACTTGGTAGTGTGATACTTGTCGTTGTTAAGTACGAAGCACTTACAGCCAAAGATTCTAAAATATGAAATGGTTGGTTTCCTGCCTTTTAGAAGTTCGTAAGGAGTCTTATCATGGTTCTTGTTGATGAGTGCTCGATTTTGCACGTGACAAGCGGTGTTGACGGCTTCAGCCCAGAAATACTCTAGAAGTGAGGCATCACTCAACATGGTCCGGCAAGCCTCTATGAGTGTTCTGTTCCTTCTCTCAGCTACTCCATTTTGCTGTGGAGTGCGAGGAGAGGAAAACTCATGAAAGATACCTTGACTTTCACAGTATTCTGTCATGGCCCAGACTTGAATTTTGTTCCATTGTCACTTCTGATTTTGATAACGGAGCAATTGTATTCATTCTGGACTTGCCTAACAAAATTAGTGAAGATGTTGAAGGTATATAACTTGTGTTTCAGAAAGAACACCCACGCAAAGCGCGAGTAATCATCCATAATAACCAATGTATATTCCTTACCTCCCAAACTTCTAACTTGCAGTGGACCAAACAAGTCCATATGAAGAAGTTGTAAGCTTCTATCAGAATCTTTGCCTATAATGCTTTTAAAAGAACTCCTTGTTTGCTTGCCTTTTATACAGGCATGACAAGGGCTGTCCTTAACGCACTTGACGTTAGGGGCATCACGCACTAAGTTCTGAGAGAATAGTTTATTAATAGTTTTGAAATTAATATGTGCTAGTCTCTTGTGTCATTGGTCAGCAAGAGATGCACTACTTTTTGTTAAAAGACATACTGGTGTAGATGAGTCAATACAGATGAAATTTAAACAGAAAATATTTCTGCTTCGAGTGCCTGATAATATAGTTTACATGTTGTCAACTGATTTTATCAAACACTTATCAGCATGAAATTCAACCACGTATCCTTTGTCGCATAGTTGGCTTATGCCGATGAGATTGTGTTCCAATCCTTCAACATAGGCTACATCCGAAAAGGATACGTTACCTTTAGTAATCATACCGTAGACTTTGGTAATTCCTCGATCTGAACCTTCAAAGATGACCTTTGGTCCGTTCAACACCGGTGAAAAGTTCTGAAGTAGGCTTCTTGTCCCGGTCATATGCTGAGAACATCCACTGTCCAAATACCAGATTGGCGTTTTAATGGCCTTTGGACGTACCTGCAATTACAATCACTTAGCCTTAGGAACCCAAACACGTTTGGGTCCTTGGTCTCGAGTTAGAATACTCCCCCTGCGAGTATTAGCCTCATGTTTGGTCATTCTCACGTTGCCATCTTGAGGGGTTGCAGCATTTCTAGGATTAAACCAACAATCTATGACAAAGTGTCCAACTCTACCACAACACCAACAGTCGAATCTGTTGTATCTTTGTCTTCCAAACTCCTGCTTGACCTTCTTGGGAGGAGGTCCAGCCGGGGTAGCATTCTTGGAGGAAGAAGCTTCATGATGATGGTAGCTACATGAAGTCTTCTCCTTCAGAGGCTTTTCCACAACAGGTTTTACCTTTGGTGTCTTCTTGATGTTATAACCATGAGCATATGGTCCATAGCTCTGAAGTTGAATCTCTTCATAGGGTGCCTTGAAGACACTTTCGCCAAAGTTATGAGGCGGGTCCAACCTTGGTACCTTGACTTGGCCTTCTCCGGGATCGGCCTAGAGAAGTGTCCATAGGTGGACTCACAGTCGAATTCGTTCATAGGAAAGATAACTTTCTTGAACGATACTGGCTCCAAAGGAGCTTTCCCTTTTTCCTCGGCTAAGGCCTTCTTGGTATTCTTATTCTTTCTCTTGGCCTTGTTTCTCCTAGAGGATTTACTAGGAGCACCTTTGTGGCCTAGACCAGCACCCTTGGCCTCAGCTGAGAATTCAGCAATCAGAGGAAGTACAGTCTTAGGCTTAGAGAAACCTTCTACAAGTTTCTTTTCCGCAGAGAGTTGTTCTTTAAACTCCTTGATGATTTTCTCCTTAAGGTCAAAGTGCTCAAGAGCCTTGTTATATTCTTCAATAGATTTATTGAAGTCTTCCTTAAGAGAGTCAGTCTTAGAGACTTCTTCTCTTAAGGTGTTCTCTGCAGCTTTTAGAGATTTTATCTCTATAGCTTGAGTTTTCACGACTCGGCGACATTTGTCGTAAGCCTTGAGTAACTCCTTATATTGTCCCATGAGTTTAGATTCATCCTCGGAGGGATAGCCCTCTGTAACACCCCAAAATGTTGTAGGAGCGACGGGGATCACTTTTGGCCAAGACAAAGTTTTGGTGCAGGTGACATGGGCCCCGACACGGGCGTGTCGGAGGCCGTGTCGGGCGTGTCGAGCTCGGGTCGTCGAGCTGGCCGTGTAGTCGACCAGTTCAGGTCGACGATGGTCGAGTGGAGGAACACGGCCTAGGACACGGGCGTGTCCCAGGCCGTGTCACACCTGGGCTGTATGGTGGGGTACACGGGCAGTGACACGGGCACGAACACAGGCGTGTCTAGTTTGACACAGACGTGTCTGATGCCGTGTCACCAAGCCGTGTACCTCTCTGACTGCGATTGTTGCACACGGGGGGCGTGACACGTGTCCCAACACGGGCGTGTCACAGGTGACACGGGCGTGTCGGAGGTCGTGTCACATACCGTGTTGCTGGTTTTCAATTTTGGTCGAGACGGCGAATGAGCTACACGGCCAGGCACACGGCCGTGTGTGAACCCGTGTTCGGCCCAGTTTTTGTGATTTCAGATCTAATCCTGGCCGTTCGTTTCCTTGGCTTTGGATCCGACGGTGGGGGGCTGCTCCTGGATGGTTTTAGCCGGGATTTAGGGTTGGGAATCCTCATTTCCATTAGCCATTCTCTCTCTAAGAGTTTAGAGAGAAGGGAGAGCAAGGAAGAAGGAGGGGTCCAAGATCCGGCCGCCGGAGGAGTTTCGGGGCTCTGAATCGCGATCTGAGTCCAGATCCGCGGAGGTGACGCCGTTGCGGTGCTTTCCAACCGCATAGTTTTCGATGGCGCCGCGGAAGAACGCAAGGGTAACGATTTCTCATCTTTGGGCATGTGAAGCCCTCTATTCCTTGCATAGGAAGCCCTCTCTCGCGAGTGAGCGAAGAGTTGGAGCGTTCCTTGGGGTAGATATGTGAAGTCCCCCTTGTGTAGAGTCCGTATGCGTAAACGGACATAGGCATTGTGTGTGAAGCCTATTCGGACATGTTGGTCCGGATCGGTGATGTTGCATTGCATATGAACCGGGCAAGACTCCGGATGTTTGGGTGTTTTCGGGTTTTCTACGTGGTAGATTGCATCAGGGAGCCTTGGAGATTAACTCCAAGGTGCACCCGGAAAACTGGGCAAAAGCGGGTTTTGCCAACACGATGGCCGGGGAACCAACGTGAACATAACCGGGTTATGTGATTATTGTGGTGGAAACGGGACTCGGTGAGTCTTGGCCTGCGCATATGGCTTAAATTGTCGTTGTGGTATGAGCACGGGTCAGGCGGAACCGTACCCGGTCTATGTCGTTCGGTAGGACCGTTGGCATGGATGAGGGTCTTCGGCGGTCTATGGCTTAAATTGCCATGACCAAGGCCAATAAGACAAAATGCTCATATGGATGACCGTCCAAGAGGCGGTGGTGGATTGGGAGCGTCTATGGCTTGAATTGACGTGACGTTGGCCGGTTCGCCGGGAATGTGCCCTGAGTGCACGGGGTGTGTGGCCGTGCGAGCCTACGCCTGTGGTGAAGTGCAAATACTTTATATAAGTGTCTATGCTAATAAAGTGCAGGGAAAGAGCATTGCCGCCCCGAATGTGGGGGCGGGATCGTTATAATTTGGTCAGTATTGCTGACCGTTGCTATTGTTTGCCACCGGGCGGTGGTTTATTGCTTGCAGGTGCTGCGGAGCCGAGCGGAAAATAGCGGGCTAAAGCCCAAGTTGCTGCGCCGGCCCTCGAAGGCCAAATTTTGAGTGTTTTTATTATATTCACATGTGACCGGCCTGCGAGCCGAAGTATGAAAACACTTCTTTTGTTAAGTGAACAGTGTAAGGCCTTAAGGCCATTTCTCTTTTGGTGTATGTATACATTCCTGAGTTTGTAGTGGACATTCATGCTGTTGTGGCTGGGTTCTTATTTATTTTGCAACCTAATAAATTGCTTCCGCTAGGTGCTGTGTAGGACGACATGATTGGTTGAATGGTTTCAACACGTAACCAACCGGTCTGTCCGTAGTATATGGCATCGGGCCCCGGCCGGACCTACTGCTATATGCTATGCGACGGATAGGGGTGTTACAAATTGGTATCAGACTACTGGTTTCGGTCAAACTTAAATGAATTCGTGGACGAATTCACTTTAAGGGGTGGTGAGCACATGTGTGCGTCATCGTTATAACATGAAAAGAACCCATGAATGTCCACTTAGGAATGAAAGTACACATGTTTGAGGAACCTGCGTGTTCCTATAATTGCTGTTTGTAGTAATTTTCGGTCGCTTATCGGTGTTTTGCACGATTATAGGTGACCAGAAGTGGTGCTGGGCCGTCAGAACGGCCAGGTTCTGAGGCAAGCAGTGCGCCAAGTGAAGCGCCTGCAACACCTCCGTCTGCCGAGACCATTAGATTGGTGGCAGAAGCTGTCTTTGCTATGATTAATGCGTAACCTGCAAGACAGGTGCAGCAGCCTGCTCCTGTGGGGGAGCAAGTGCCGCTCCAAGCGGCGGAGCCTAGAAGGGTTGAGCATGTGGCAGTGGAGCCGGAGTTGCCTCGGAGAGCAACTGAAAGACAGTTGAAGCATGTGATGGGCTTCCACCCACCGGTGTTCTCGGGAACGGGAACCCCGACCCAAGCTGAAGATTGGCTCTCAAGAGTCAATAGGGTGATGACATCTACTGAAATGGAAGAGTGGCAGAAGACCACAATAGCGACGTTCCTTTTGGATGGGGACGCAAGGTTATGGTGGGAAGTCCTAGAGCTACACCAGTTGAGGGGAAGGTCGTTGGCCGAAGTTCCTATGGCGGAGTTTTCGAGATTGTTCATGGCTCGATACCTCCCCTCAGCGCAGAGGATCGCATTGGAGAACGAGTTCCAAAAGTTGGTGCAAGGAGATAGCACTGTAGACGAGTACCTCCACGAGTTTACTCGGTTGGGGAGATATGCTAGCGCTACCTTTGCCGACGAGGAGCGAAAGACTAACCGCTTCTACGAAGGGTTAAGAGATGAGCTGAGGTTTCTACTGTCAGGGCCCATGGCGCAGGGTTTCCTAACCTTGGTCAACTCGGCCCGGTCCTTGGAGAAGGACATGAGAAATGTGCAAGCTAAGAAGGAATCTGGCGGGAAGAAATCAGAGTTCAAAGCACCGACTACGTCGAAGTCGGGCTATCGAAAATTCTTCAAGAAGACTAGGACGTCAGGTCCAGCTTCTTCTGCAGGTGCCTCGGGGACAACTACCAATCGAATCCCGGGCGCTTGTTTTACGTGTGGAAAGATGGGGCACTTTGCCCGCGATTGCTGGAGCGGACGCCCAAAGTCCGAGAGAAAGCAAGGAGCTACTTACGAAGAGAAGGGCAAGGCAGTGGAGTCAACCGCGTCCCACTATGTTCCGACTCAGCCTAGAGTCTACAACTTGGGCCAGCAGGAGGCCATCAAGCAAGCAGATGTGGTGACAGGTATGAGTTAATTTATAGCAAGTTGACTTTAAAATACCATTACCTATTGCTTGTTAGGCTAATGTCTTTTACTTAGGCTTTGTGGTGATTAGCGATAGTCCGGCACGGGCACTGATCGATACGGGAGCTTCACACTCCTTGTCCGAAAATTTTATATCGCGCATCGGAGTCCCTTCTTCGATGGCGAAGGACAAGTTGGATGTGCTGCTACCGAATGGGTGCTCGATGCGTGCGGACAGAGTGTGCGCCGTAAAGGTTCACATTGGGAGCCAAGAGTTCGACTTGCTAGCGTCATTACTGCCGTTAGTAGAGTTCGACGTCATATTTGGAATGGATTGGCTGTCAGAGCAGAAGGCTTGGATCGACTGCGACCGAAAGGAGGTCAAGCTGGGTGTAGGGCTGGAGACTACATTCGAGGGGTTGAAGGGGTCGAGCAAGACACTGATGTCTGCTCTTCAGGTGGTGAAGGCGGTTCGTGCTGGTGTAGAGCTGTTCTTCGCAGTAGTGGAGGCCATAGAGCCGAAGTCCACTTTGGATGAGATCCCCGTGGTATGCGAGTACCCAGATGTGTTCCCGGATAGCCTTCCTGGAGCCCCACCGCAGCGAGAGATTGATTTCACGATCGAGCTCGTGTCGGGTGCCAAACCCGTGTCACGTGCTCCTTATAGGTTGGCGCCAAAGGAGATGACGGAGTTAAAGGTTCAGCTGGAGGAGCTGATGGAGCAAGGCTATGTGCGTCCAAGCTCGTCGCCTTGGAGCGCACTGGTCCTCTTCGTTAAGAAGAAGGACGGGAGTATGCGGCTGTGTATTGACTACAGAGAGTTGAACAAGCTGACAGAGAAGAATAAGTACCCGATCCCGAGGATTGATGATCTCTTTGATCAGTTAGTCGGATCGTCGGTATACTCCAAGTTGGACTTGAAGTCGGGATACTATCAGCTGAGGATCAGGGAGTGTGATATCCCGAAGACGGCATTCAGTACGAGGTATGGGCATTTCGAGTTCACGGTCATGCCGTTTGGACTGACGAATGCGCCATCGGTATTTATGGATCTGATGAACAGGACGTTCAGAGATTACCTGGACCGCTTTGTGATCGTCTTTATTGATGATATTCTAGTGTACTCGTAGTGCGAGGAAGACCACTTCAAGCACTTGCACCTGGTGTTGGAGACTCTGAGAAGGAATGAGTTATACGCAAAGTTCTCCAAGTGCGAGTTCTGGCTACCCTCGGTAGCGTTCCTTGGTCATATAGTGAGTGGGGAAGGTATAGCGGTGGATCCGGCGAAGATTGTTGCGATACGGGAGTGGCCTACGTTGTCTTCTGTCGCGGAAGTCCGTAGTTTTCTCGGGCTTACCGGATATTACAGGCGCTTCGTAGAGAACTTTTCGCGGTTAGCATTACCTCTCACGAAGTTGACAAGGAAGGATCAGAAATTCTTGTGGACGCAAGAGTGCGTGCAAGCTTTTGAGGAGCTGAAGAGGCGGTTGACCACGGCGCCAGTGCTTAGTTCGCCGAGTGGGACCGAGGGCTTCGAGGTGTATAGCGACGCTTCGGGTAGTGGCTTGGGCTGCGTGTTGTTGCAGCATGGGAGCGTGATAGCGTATGGATCGCGTCAGTTGAAGGTGCATGAAAGAAATTATCCGGTGCACGACTTGGAGTTGGCGGCCGTGATATTTGCACTCAAGTTGTGGAGGCACTACCTTTACGGCGTAAGGGTCGATATATACACCGATCACAAGAGCCTAAAATACTTGTTGGATCAAAAGGACCTTAATATGAGGCAGAGGAGGTGTATAAAGTTCCTAGGGGACTACACCTTCAAAATACATTATGTACCCGGGAAGGGCAACGCAGTTGCGGATGCGCTGAGCCACAGGGCTCCCGCCCAAGCCAACTGGTTGTCGGTGTATGATGAGCGGCTAGTACGGGAGTTGGAGGAGCTTGAGATCTGTTGCGTTGACAAGCAGACGAGTGCCAAAGCAATGTTAAACTGGACAGAGGTGCAGTATGACCTGGCTGACCGGGTTCGGCAGGCTTTGGAGTTAGATGACTCCATGAAGGAGTTTATGGAGGCCGCTCTGGATGGGTCAAATTCCCAGTTCTCGGTGGAAGATGGTTTATTAAGGAAGGATCATCGGTTGTACGTCCCGAGTGGGGGTAACCTCCGGGCGGAGTTGATGTACGAGGCTCATCATACCAAGTACTCAATCCACCCAGGGAGCACGAAGATGTATCGTGATCTCAAAAAGTTATTTTGGTGGCCGGGCTCAAGAAAGATGTGGCGTTGTACGTGGCTAAATGCCAAACGTGCGCCTTGGTGAAGGCGGAATGCCAAAAGCCGGGAGGATTTCTGAAGTCCTTGCCTATACCGGAGTGGAAATTCGACGATATATCTATGGACTTTGTGCACGGGTTGCCAAGGTCGCGGAAGGGGAACGACACCATCTGGGTGATCGTAGATCGGCTAACTAAGGTGTCGTATTTCATTCCGCATAGGAAGGATGACTCGGTGGAGAAGTTGGTGAAGCTATACGTGGACAATATTGTTAGGCTGCATGGTGTGCCCCGTAGCATTGTGAGTGATCGCGATGGGTGGTTCACGTCAAATGATTGGAGGTTGGTGCAGCAGATGCTGGGAACAAAGTTAAAGTTCAGCACAGCTTTCCATCCGCAGACGGATGGGCAGACCGAGAGGGTCAATAAAACGATGGAGGACATGCTACGCATGTGTGTTCTGGATTTTGGTAAGCATTGGGAAGACCACCTGTATTTGGTGGAGTTTGCGTACAACAATAGCTACCAAGCAAGTATACAAATGGCGCCCTTCGAGGCCCTGTATGGTAGGAAGTGTCGCACGCCGTTATCGTGGCTTGAAACGGGTGAGGCAAGGTTGTACAAGAAGCAGAGGTGGAGAGTGCTACCTCGTTAGTGCGGATCATTCGGGAGCGCTTGTTGATCGCTCAGGACCGGCAGGCGAAGTATTACAATGCCAAGCACCGGAACGTGGAGTTCGCGATAGGCGATTGGGTATATCTGAAAGTGAAGCCGTTCAAGCGAGTTTCGCGGGTGAGACGCTTGAAGAAGCTGAGCCCAAGATACCTTGGACCTTTTGAGGTTCTGGAGCGAGTCGGCGAAGCGGCATACCGTTTGAGGCTATCGGAGGAATTAGGTGGTTTACATGATGTGTTCCACATTTCTGTGTTGCGGAAGGCGGTGCAAGAGCCTTCGCAGGTGATCGCGGCTGATCAAGTGCCGGTGGACGAAGGGTTGACAACTAGGGTCAGGCCCATTCGTATTGAAGATGTTGAGGTCAAGAGACTCCGTAACAAGGAGATTCGGATGGTTAAGGTCCGGTGGGATAATTGCGGGTGAGAGGAGCTCTCTTGGGAATGGGAGCAGACTATGCTAGAGGAGTACCCGGAATTGTCCCGCTCAGGTACTGATTTACGTTAAGTCCTGTTTTTCCTTTATTAATTTCGTGGGCGAAATTCTTTAAGGAGGGTAGAATTGTAACACCCCAAAATGTTGTAGGAGCGATGGGGATCACTTTTGGCCAAGACAAAGTTTTGGTGCAGGTGACACGGGCCCCGACACGGGCGTGTCGGAGGTCGTGTCGGGCGTGTCGAGCTCGGGTCGTCGAGCTGGCCGTGTAGTCGACCAGTTCAGGTCGACGATGGTCGAGTGGAGGAACACGGCCTAGGACACGGGCGTGTCCCAGGCCGTGTCACACCTGGGTTGTACGGTGGGGTACACGGGCACGAACACGGGCGTGTCTAGTTTGACACGGGCGTGTCTGATGTCGTGTCACCAAGCCGTGTACCTCATTGACTGCGATTGTTGCACGCGGGGGGCGTGACACGTGTCCCGACACGGGCGTGTCACAGGTGACACGGGCGTGTCGGAGGCCGTGTCACATGCCGTGTTGCTGGTTTTCAATTTTGGTCGAGACGGCGAATGAGCTACACGGCCAGGCACACGGCCGTGTGTGAACCCGTGTTCGGCCCAGTTTTTGTGATTTCAGATCTAATCTTGGCCGTTCGTTTCCTTGGCTTTGGATCCGATGGTGGGGGCTGCTCCTGGGTGGTTTTAGCCGGGATTTAGGGTTGGGAATCCTCATTTCCATTAGCCATTCTCTCTCTAAGAGTTTAGAGAGAAGGGAGAGCAAGGAAGAACGAAGGGTCCAAGATCCGGCCGCCGGAGGAGTTTCGGGGCTCCGAATCGCGATCCGAGTCCAGATCCGCGGAGGTGACGCCGTTGCGGTGCTTTCCAACCGCATAGTTTTCGACGGCGCCGCGGAAGAATGCAAGGGTAACGATTTCTCATCCTTGGGCATGTGAAACCCTCTTTTCCTTTGCATAGGAAGCCCTCTCTCGCGAGTGAGCGAAGATTTGGAGCGTTCCTTGGGGTAGATATGTGAAGTCCCCCTTGTGTAGAGTCCGTATGCGTAAACGGACATAGGCATTGTGTGTGAAGCCTATTCGGACATGTTGGTCCGGATCGGTGATGTTGCATTGCATATGAACCGGGCAAGACTCCGGATGTTTGGGTGTTTTCGGGTTTTCTACGTGGTAGATTGCATCAGGGAGCCTTGGAGATTAACTCCAAGGTGCACCCGGAAAACTGGGCAAAAGCGGGTTTTGCCAACACGATGGCCGGGGAGCCAACGTGAACATAACCGGGTTATGTGATTATTGTGGTGGAAACGGGACTCGGTGAGTCTTGGCCTGCGCATATGGCTTAAATTGTCGTTGCGGTATGAGCACGGGTCAGGCGGAACCGTACCCGGTCTATGTCATTCGGTAGGACCGTTGGCATGGATGAGGGTCTTCGGCGGTCTATGGCTTAAATTACCGTGACTAAGGCCAATAAGACAAAATGCTCATATGGATGACCGTCCAAGAGGCGGTGGTGGATTGGGAGCGTCTATGGCTTGAATTGACGTGACGTTGGCCGGTTCGCCGGGAATGTGCCCTGAGTGCACGGGGTGTGTGGCCGTGCGAGCCTACGCCTGTGGTGAAGTGCAAATACTTTATATAAGTGCCTATGCTAATAAAGTGCAGGGAAAGAGCATCGCCGCCCCGAATGTGGGGGCGGGATCGTTATAATTTGGTCAGCATTGGTGACCGTTGCTATTGTTTGCCACCGGGCGGTGGTTTATTGCTTGCAGGTGCTGCGGAGCCGAGCGGAAAATAGCGGGCTAAAGCCCAAGTTGCTGCGCCGGCCCTCGAAGGCCAAATTTTGAGTGTTTTTATTGTATTCACGTGTGACCGGCCTGCGAGCCGAAGTATGAAAACACTTCTTTTGTTAAGTGAACAGTGTAAGGCCTTAAGGCCATTTCTCTTTTGGTGTATGTATACATTCCTGAGTTTGTAGTGGACATTCATGCTGTTGTGGCTGGGTTCTTATTTCTTTTGCAACCTAATAAATTGCTTCCGCTAGGTGTTGTGTAGGACGACATGATTGGTTGAATGGTTTCAATGCATAACCAACCGGTCTGTCCGTAGTATATGGCGTCGGGCCCCGGCCGGACCTACTGCTATATGCTATGCGACGGATATGGGTGTTACACCCTCTTGCTCATTATCATCATCAGATTCTGAAAGAGGAGTGTGAGATTTTACCTCCCCAGTGAACTGGGGGACTTGTTCATCATCAGTTAGAGCCATTAGCCCAAAGTAGGCTTCTTCCTCTTCTGCACCCGACTCAGATGAGTCGGAGTCACTGAGGGTTCTGCCCTTCTTGGCTAACAGGCTCTTTTCTGTCCTCTTTTTATTGTAGGACTTCTTCTCTTCTCTTTTGTCACCCTCTTTCTTCTTGTGGGGGCAATCCGCAATGACGTGACCTGGCTTATTACAGCAATAACAAACTATGTCAGTCGAATAATGTTTATTCGGTTTAGAACCATTCCTGTCTTGGCTACTTGAGCCTTTTCTATGGCGATCACCATCATTGCGTGATCTTCTATAGGAGGCATCCTTTCCTTTCCATTGTTTCTTTTTGTTCAGGAATTTCTTAAACTGCCTTGAGAGTAGAGAGAACTCTCCATCAGATAGCTCTGAGCCAAAGGAGCTTGGCTCAGATGATTATTCTTCGTCAGCTACAGGAGCTGGGGCAGGAGAGCTAGCCTTTGTCTTCCTTGAGCTATCTGCCTTCAGAGCGACAGACTTCTCCTTGGATGCAGACCTGCTCATCTCTTCTTCTGCTTTTCTTGAGTTGATTTGAAGCTCGTAAGACATAAGCTTTCCGAACAGATTCTGCGGGTCCGTCTCGGCTAACCTTCTGAACTCCCGAATGGCGCATACCTTATTATCCCATTCCTTGGTCAGGGATCTTAAGAATTTTTCATTCAGTTCCCCATTTGTGAAGACTCGGCCATAAACTCTTAGGCCATTGACTATCTTGAAGAAGTTCTAAAAGGTATCAGCTATGACTTCCTTGTGACCTTGCCTGAAGGCTTCATACTTCTGATTTAAAAGGGATCTCCGATCATCCCTAACTTCTTCAGTGCCTTCCATCAGAGTCACCAGGGATTGCCACATCTCCTTGGCAGACTGGCAATGAATCAGATTTTGCAGCATCGAGTCATCAACTACACTTGCTATAAAGTTTTTAGCTTTCTTGTCCAAGGAGACAAGTGCAATCTCGTCCTTATCCAAATCCATCAACTTCTTTGGGATCTTTTTGGTTGGATCTATTGTGGATGCAGTCATAGGAACATACGGACCTTCTTCAACAATCATGAAGATCCGAGGATCCACAGTTTTCATGAACAGTTTAACTCTTTCCTTCCACATAGGAAAATTATTCTTGGTGCATATAGGGAGCTTAGCAAAATCCTTAGTTTTACTCATGCTTGATACTTTACTAAAGATAACTTGGGAAGAATTAGATCAAGGTTTAACCTTTTAACGATCAACCCCCCTCTGATACCAATTGAAAGTTCTAAGTTGTCTACCTAAATCACCTAGAGGGGGGTGAATAGGTGATACGTGTGTCTAATGCGGAATAAAAAATTAGCAACTAGCACAAATAAGTAAGCAAGCAATCACACAGACGACAAGAGATTTATAGTGGTTCCCCGATCTTGGGTACGCCCACTTTCCTCACCGATCTAGCAAATCACTAGACTCAGCTACTCCACTATCTTGGATTGCAAACCAATCCTACACCTCAGAATCACGTTCCTACAAAACTCGATCCCAAATGGATCTACACTCGGAAGATAGAACTTCCTACCACTCGGAGATGAATCTCCTACAAGGAAAATTGTTTGAAGAAAAATACAAACAACAAATAGCACAGATCTGGATCTTTGCCTTTGTCTTCTTCGTTGAGAGCTTTCGGCTTGGACAAAAATTGTTGAAGAAGACTTGACAGAAATCCACGGATCTGAAATCTAGAATCACCACGATCGAGTAGATATTAGAGATCGATGAAGCACGAAATGATCAGATGTTTCTTCTTGAGTCTGGATCGCCAGAAGGTTAGAGATTGGTAGCAGCGCTGTGAGAATGACGATCCAAAATTTCTTTTTCCGAAACCAGTAATGGCGGCCGATGGAAAATTAGGTTTTCGGAATTTTCTTTCTTAAGGCAAATAATCTCTGTATCCTTTTATGATTGTTGTTAATAGGTCAAATCGGAATGGACCTATTTATAGGCGATCTACAATGGTCATAATAATCTTTAATGATGACACATGGACCAATCAGAAAAGACTATTTCCAAAATACCCGTTGAAGCTGGACTTAGAAATATTCCAGGAAATCTGAACCAGTATACTCGAGAGAAGAAATATACTCGAGTATAAGAGATCTGCTACTCGAGTAGATAGGGGAGGAATATACTCGAGTACAAAGAAAGAAACTACTCGAGTATCTTAAAGGAACTACTCGAGTACAACAGAAGACCTACTCGAGTAAGAGAGAATATACTCAAGTATAAGCACTTAGAAATATTTCTCAGAAAGAAACTTGAAGGACTACTCGAGTATAAGAATTGGAAATACTCGAGTGCAGAGAAGACAAATTACTCGAGTAAACATAAAGGATCCACTCGAGTACCTGAGCAACTACTCGAGTATAAGATAAATCAACTCGAGTCAAAAGACTTAAAAAACAAATCTGAGAGGAGAAACAAGAACTACTCGAGAATAAGATAAATATACTCGAGTACTAAGTCACTTACTCGAGTATATAAAAGAAGGACTCGAGTATGTGGACTTATACAATTTCAGACTGATCACAGAAGGACCTACTCGAGTATAAAACATATCCTACTTGAGTGACTAACCATCTACTCGAGTATGAGATATAGCTCACTCGAGTAAAAGAAAATCTACTCGAGTATAAGCTTACATACTCGAGTATACAAAGTCTTCTCAGTATGTTGAATGAACTACTCGAGTACTAAGTCACTTACTCGAGTATATGAGGGATATTACTCAAGTAGGTGAACTTAGAAAAAAAAATCTTCTGAAATAATCTTCAATACTCCAGTCCATAAGTCCAAATGCATGTAGATGAAGTGTATCCCAATAGAGAGGCTATACATGAGTCAACACCTTGGATCACACAATGAGGAATTACATTGTATGATCCTGTGTTTGGTGACCCATTATAGACTGACATTGGTCTACACTTGGCAATAGGATCCTGCATACATACAACTCAAACATAGCATCAAATACAACTTAATTCATCTTAGTTCAAGGTCTGACTTCCTACAAATCTGAGGTATTGTGGAGACAAGTCCCAACACCTTCTGCTGTGGCGTCGAGTGAGGCGAGTGAGCACTCAACGCCTTCTACCGTGGCGTCGAGTGAGGTGAGCTCATTCAACGCCTTCTGACGTGGCATCGAGTGAGGAGCTCGCCTCACTCAATGCCTTCTGCCGTAGCATCGAGTGAGGTGAGCTCCCTCAATGCCTTCTGCCTTGGCGTCGAGTGAGGCGAGTTCCCTTAACGCCTTGTCTTGGCGTTGAGTGAGGCGAGTTTGCTCATCGGCCGACTGACACCCATCCTAAAGAGCTCAGTAGTAGCTCTGACTCGCCCATACAGGGTGGGATGTTTTTGAGGGGCGAGCTTGTACTCGCCAATCCCCGTTCGTCGAGATCTGACATTTTAGTGAGCTCGCGACATGCGGTCAGGGCAGGCTGAGCTCGTGCCTTGGCGTTGAGTGATGCTTCTCCACTCCCGCATTCGGCAAATAGTGGGCGGATAGGGCCAGCCGGGCCCGTACTCGCCAAAGGCCGAGTAGAAGTGGCGAGTGTCAACCTCGTCGAGCACTCGCCGTCCTTGCCGAGTAGAGATTGTTGGGGGATACTTGCCCAGTAGTCTGTGAGGTGTTTTTACAATTTTTCCCCCGCTTGCCTGCCCATAGCCGGTTGAAACAGCGGAGTCTCGCTGTTGGCAGACCCGGATGGGCTGCACATAGCTATTCAGAACATCAGAGTTTGGCTGTTGGCAGACCAGCCCAAGGGGTTTTTAGTAATTTCAGGCCTGCAGAGGTTAGTTATTTGCAGACCGTTCTCAGAAATCTATAAATAGGACCCAAGGGGTACCTCAGAAGGCATGCCTACTTCTCTCCCAGTCTTATAGCGCTTTCTGAGGTACCTTAATCCGACATTTGGCTAAGGAGAGGAAGCGATCAGTGATCTTCCAGGTGTGTGGTGGGACCTCTACAGCGGGCCCTTGGTCTAGTCCTTTGCTCTCTTTTCCTTGTTGTTTTTCTTGCAGGAGCGAAGTAGGTGCGCGACCACCCCTTCCCCAAGGGTGAACTCCACAAGAGACTGATTTTCGGTTTCAACACAGAACATCTGCCTTGCGGTAGCGCTAGCACTCGGGCTAACCTGTACCACAAGATGCCTATCCTGCCAGCTATAACCAATATCAAACATTGTCAACCCAACCAAACATATAATAAGAAGTCAAATCCACACATAAGCATACAGTACAAAAGTATAACATATAAAAGAAGCTACAACAAGCTTCTACACTATCAGAGTATGAGTAAATCTTGCCCATAAGGGCTACAACAAGAGTCTCTCAAAGACTCACATCAGTCACTGACGGTAGCGACGGTACTGTCCCTTCAGGCCATATCGTCCTAGCCTAGCTGTCCTACTGCAAAACCTGATGTTGCTCCGCCTGCGGGGTTTCCTCCTAAAAAGGAAGACGTAGCAACCGTTAGTCATAAAGACTAAGTAGCTATCACATCCGCTCCCCCAGCAACTCCTCGGCACCGGGCGGAGAAAGGAACAAGGGTACAATATATTTATATAAGCATTAGTACAAACAGGTGGTAAAAGGTGAACAATATCAATGTATATAAAACAGCACAATAAATGAGCAAACCATTTACTCTAGAAGTTCTATCATCTATAGCATATTATGAAAGTGTAAAGCTACAACAGAAAGTAACTCTCAACTTATATGAATGCTCATACAGACATATAAGTTGAGGATCTGCTCAGCAGTAAAGTAACTCATCGTATAAGAGTGCGCATACAAACTTATACGATGAGGATCTTGTGTATGCAACGTAATGCAATACCATGTATGTTATGCTATGACTCACCCATGATCACGCACAAGCAATTGCTATGTCGACACAGACTTGTAGTTCCCACTTTTCGAGCAGGTAGCTAACCTCTCAGGCGTCATCCATCGTGGTCAGACGGTGATAGTAGAGCGAGCATCTCCACTACTAGGCTGACATCCACACTACCTAGCCTAGGCCTCTATACACCTCAATGCTAAGAACACAACAGCGGAGCTCACATGCATACTACGGCTCAGCGGGAGTCTCAGGTAGATGTGCACCGAGAACCAAGCCTCGAACTGGCCTATGATGTGTCCCGAAAGGAGCCTCGGAAGAAGCACGAGGACCAAGTCCAACCATTCACTTGGCACAAAAGGAGCCCCGGGGATGAGCACCGAGGACCAAGCCTAACCGCCAAAGGTCTAACCATCAACTCCCGTCGGTGTGACGACTGGCGAGCCCGTAGACTTGCCACACTATCCTTAACCCAAGATTACAACACCGCGTATTGACTCACACCGCATGTAATTTCACATCTCGAGCTCAACAGCACACAAGGGCTCCTCACCGAGTCCCTTATCAACACAATCGATCAATTATGGCAAAACTCACGCACTATTAACCCTTCCACATTTTCATGCATCCAAGCATTCAAGGGTTCCTTGTAAACCTTAGGTGGCAAGCCACCTAGTACAACATGACATCACTCACTGCTACCCGTAGAGAGACACGACCCTACACAGTGGACTACAATACACGTTCCTTTAACCATATGTATTTTGTGAGTATGCATTAACCTTATTCAATCCTCTTCCACATAATATTCATCGCTTTGCTAGTGTCAAGCTCATCCTTACTGGTTCATATAACTTGTTTGTTTATACAATCCAACTCATCAACCCACTAGTTCACATAAGGATCTATCAACCAAATCAATTCATTCAAGTATGTTTCACTTCATCATTTGATTACAAAAGATTTATCCAACAACTCACAACAATTCCTCTACCACTTTCTATCATGGATTTACTTAAACCTGAGAACAACGTACACGTGCAAGAAATGAGTAAAGTACAGAACTTCAAACGCGGATTCCTGATGCTACGGGAATCCAGTGAAAACGTTTAACCCCTCGTCGGAAAGGTATTTCCGAGGGATACGACTTTTGTATTCGGTCTCTCACCCAAATCAGATTATAACACACTTGAAATCGGCTTCAAAGTCTGTTGCGTACAAAATATAGTTTCTGCACACTTAGCTTGGCAGCCACCAATTACGATCAGACTTTCCCGTGGCTATAGACATCGCTTGAAGACGTGTAACCACTCGTTGGAAAGGTCTTTCCATGGGCTACGACTTTCGTGTTTAGTCGAAAGTCCAGATCTGGCCATATCATATCTGAAAATGGACACGAAGATCAATGCGTGCATAACACAGATTTCTGCACGCATCTTAAGGCGGAATGAACGGCATCGGTTCGTCTTTCTCCTCTAGCCAATCTTCCCAATTCACATCAGAAATTCCTCCTCCCTTATTCACCCTCATAAGGCCATTTCTCTTCACGAAACCATCCCTCATCTTCTCATAGAAGGAAGGAGAGGTTGAATACACCACTATCCATAGAGACAAGCCCTAGAATGGCCTCTTCCTAGGGAAATCATCATCTCGCAAGTCTAGACTCTTTTGAGTCGATATCTCACCTAGATATATATACAGATCTAGCACCAAGAGAGAGGGGAGGAAGCTCGCCTTGTTTCTATCATTTCCACAATTTCTGACAAAGAATATCGTCACCCTTCTCGACGACATCTTCTTCTCCTCGGCGACGGTGGTTCTTCACGGATGAAGGTTGGCTCCTGCACCAGTCTCTCCACAGAAATGGCTTGGAAAGGGGATGAAAAACGGCAAGGATTTTAGAAATCCTATATATATAGAACAAACGCGGGTAGGGACATGCCCGTGTTCCTACCCGTGTCCTGCTCGGGCGAAGCTTCGTCGACAGTTCGTTTGCCGTTTGGACACACAGACACGGGTAGGGACACGCCCGTGTCCCTACCCGTTTCCCCGTGACACAACCGTTTTTATGCCCGTGTACTACCCATATCCTGCTCGGAAAACACAGCCGACTTCCTAGAGACATTCACACGGGTAGGGACACGCCCGTGTCGCTACCCGTGTCCTGCTCGGGAAACACTTGGACACATGTATATGGGTAGGGACACACCCGTGTCTCTACCCATGTCCTGCTCGGGAAACACAATCGACAATGTCAGTTACACATACGGGTAGGACACGCCCGTGCCCCTTCCCGTGTCAACATACACACGGGTAGGGACACGCCCATGTCACTATCTGTATCCTTCTCTGGAAATTCCACGAATTTCCAATCCTGACACCAGAGTACCACACGGGTATGTACACGCCCGTATCACTACCCGTATCCTACTCTGGACGTCATTTCACCTCCCTTACACAAGTGTAAGCCTAGTTGCCAACACTCTCTGAGCCCAAGCCAGCTCCCCTGACTTAAAAATAATACGCATGAGGGGTCTAGCGCGAATCAGGACGTTATATTATATATACCGGACATGAGCCTTTTTTATCTTCCTATCAGATTCAGTATTACTTATTGTTCAGTTTTATACCTAATATGAACTTTATATAAATATGTTGCAATGTGATTGCGGATTGGATTCATATCCATATATGTTTACTTCTTTTCTTCTGTGGTATATGGTCGAGTACTTGTCGGCAGAATCGACGATTTGTGGCGATGACCTCCTCGGGAGTTGGTGTCACCACAAAACGGCGGTTCTGAGAATAAGACCCCAAAAAATGGGGTCTTATGCTCGACGCTCCTAAACCGGCCCAAATTCGACCGTCTTAGCCTGAGAGCGGTCGAGTGCGCACACAGTCAATGAGAAGGATTATTCATACACGCGAGGTTTTAACTTGGGAAAACCCCTCAACTTGGTAAAAAATCACGTGACCGGATCTATACCGGTCAAAGTCCACTACTTGCTTGCGGTTACAGTTAGTTTGCAGAATTGAGGGCGATAAACCAATCCTCGTTACAATTTAGAGATGAGAGAACACTTAGTGCTCGGTGAACGACAGGCCGTCATGCTCGACGTTTGTTACAAAATGCTCTTTGCGGTGATGGGCTCTTTGGGGCGTCGCGCTGGCACTGAACGCGGGAGCAAAGCACTTGAATTTGTAGTCGCGAATACCTCCCAGAGGCGGTGAGACCGAGCTTCGTCAGGTGGCTTGAAGGTGGCTCAGGAGTGTCTTGAATGTGGCTTGAGTGCTGCTCGTAGGAGAAATCTGACAGAGCTTTTGGCATGAGGAAGAAGAAAGCTTGGAAGAAAAAAGTGAGAATTAAGGAGGCATGAGGCTTCTTTTATAGCCTCCAGGAGGTGGTTATGGTGGTTACGCGGCTATCCGCACACCATAACCACCATTATAAATATTTTTGCTATAGTTTAGGGACGCATATTAGGATATTAAATTTCGCTATTTGTATACTAATTAAATAAATAATAAAATTCCCCCCACTAACCTGGCGGTTAGTAGGTGGTTATTCGCGAATCAGACGATAGGGAATGACCCAAAAAGATCGAACGTCGGGGGCGGGCTCCCATGGGTGGCTGGCGTACTCGCTGGCGAGGAGGGAGACCGCCGCCGACGGCCGGGATAGCGCGCGACAACTAAGCCGACGGCGGGGAGGGGATGACCGACTGCTACCTCGGCCTCGCGCCGGCAGCCGAGGAGGGGCGGCCGACTCGTCCGCTTCCTCGGCCGCACGCCGGCGGCCGAGGAGGGGCGGCCGGCTCGGCCGCCCTCATGCCGGCGCACCGTCGGCCGAGGAAGGGCGACCAGCCTGGTCGCCCCTTCGGCCATACGTCGGCGGCCGGGGAGGGGCGGCCGGGGAGGGGCGGCCGGCTCGGCTGCCTCCTCGGCTGGCGGTCGGGGAGGGGCGGCCGGCCCGGCCTCCCCTTCGGCCGCGCGCCGGCGGCCGGGAGGGGCGGCCGGCCCGGCCGCCTCCTCGACTGGCGGCAGAGGAAGGGCGGCCGGCCCGACCGCCGCTTGGGCCGCGCGCCGGCGGCCGGCTTGGCTGCCACCTTCGGCGCGCGCGGGTGGTTCTGGCATCATGCGTGATGGGATCGTCGTGCGGGGGGATCGAGCGCGGTGATCGCGCGTGCGGTCACACCCATGATCTCACTAATTTTGATGGAGATCATGATGAAAGTGAGGGATAGATCTTAACTTTACTTAGAGTTATTATATATGTATATAAGAAAAAGTTCACAGCACAAAATAAAGAAAGAGAGCAAGCAATCCAGTCAACACAAGGATTATAGTGGTTCCCCAAAAACCTGGGTACATCCACTCTTCTACCACCCTGGTAGGAATCCACTGCAGGATGAGTTGATCAGGTGTCCTGGGCACCAATGAGCTTTTGATCAGGTGCTCAAAAACCAAACTAGATTTTTTGATCAGGTGTCTTGCCACCACTGAGTTTTGACAAGGTTCTCAGAACCAGAGTTCACTTTTGAAGGGAGAGATAACCCTGTACAGATGGCGGTAAAATAAAAAAGGTGATGATGTCTTCTCTGTCTCAAATCACTAAGAGAAGACTAGTGGATTATTGATGTTGTCAAAGCTCCCCCTGAGATGTAGAATAGTTCAGGAGTGGAAGCTTTGCTTCAGGGTGTAGGCCTTCAAGTAGATGAAAATCTTCAGCAAGCTCTGTAGACAAATTTGAATATGTTGTCTCTTGAAAGCTCTATATCTTGTTGTTATTTCTGAGCCTCTCTGCTATATATCTTTTCTATCTTGCTATATCTTTTATCTTCTGTATAAAATATATATATGTATCCACTGGGCTGAGGAAAGTCATTTGAATTCTTGTCTGATATGACATAGACATTTCCAAGAAAGGAAACTGTCTTGGAAAGGTAACTGATAATAAACCTCTGAATTGATTCATATTTAATGCAGCCTCCCAACGGCTATATTCATAAGAATATTTAGCATTAAATATATTAGCTGTAATTGTCTCAATAGCCTTAATTAAATCTGCCAGCTGTAAATAAATCTGTCTGAAAAACGGCATAGGAAAATGCCAAAAATGAATCTTTTAAAGCTTCCTGTAAAACTGTACAGAAATAGTTGAACTCCGTTCGACTATTTCTGGACTGCAATAGTTGAACTCCGTTCGACTATTTCTGGACTGCAATAGTTGAACTCCGTTCGACTATTTCTGGACTGCAATAGTTGAACTCCGTTCGACTATTTCTGGACTGTAATAGTTGAACTCCGTTCGACTATTTCTGGACTGCAATAGTTGAACTCCATTCGACTATTTCTGGACTGCAATAGTTGAACTCCGTTCGACTATTTCTGGACTGCAATAGTTGAACTCCGTTCGACTATTTCTGGACTGTAATAGTTGAACTCCGTTCGACTATTTCTGGACTGCAATAGTTGAACTCCGATCGACTATTTCTGGACTGCAATAGTTGAACTACATTCGACTATTTCTGGAGCTAAAATTTCTGAACATCAAAACTGATTTTCTCTGGAATTCTTCTGCACTTCTTCTGGGATTCTTTCTGAGGAATACCTGGAAAGACCTATGACCCTTAGACTATACATTTTGGGTCAAACTAATCATCCTAATAGTGATCCAAACCCAAATCAGAACCTAAGGTTCCAACAATCTCCCCCTATTTGGGTGAGGATACTATTTACATAAAAACAAAATACAAAGCAAAAAGATCTGCCTGAATTATAATATGATAGCAGATGTACATGGGTGCTTTGTTAAAAAGGGATTCAAAATAAATGAAATACAAACAGAAACTAAGGGGCAGTTGCATAGAATCTAATAAAGTGACAGTTGCACTTCTGTTCATTTTCATTCTGAGATTCTAATAATCTCCCCCTATAGTTGTAGCATTCTGAACAATTTTCCTGAAAGGAGATGTTAGGAATTCTGGACCCAGATTTGCCTTGGGTCTTATTTTTCTTTCACAATAATAATTTGAAGTAAAGTAATATCCAGGGAAATCTTTATAGTCAAGTGGATGAAGTTTCCTAGAAGGGATGAACCATTGGGTATAAGGATTTTTAAATTTTTGATTATGAAATGATTTAAAATCTTTGCTATGAAAATCTGAGCTCAACGAAGAGTATTTTCGTCGACCAGAGCTCGACGATTTATAGTGAGATCGTCGATCTCGGTTCAGAGAATAATATAGGTTATTTTCTCTGTTCCAATTTCGTTGACCTCTATTCAGAGTTCGTCGACCTGAGTTCGACGAATTATGTTGAACACAGATTTTCTGAAAATCTTTAACTGATTTTAATGAGGCTAAATGATTTAAAGCAATTTCTAAATCGTCATTGAATTTTATGTTTTTAGAAGAAAGTTTATTTACTTTCTCTCTAAGAAGTTTTATTTCCTTCTTAGATTGAATCAGATCTTTACATAATAATTTAAAATCTGCTTTAAGTTCTTCTAATGAAAAGTCAAGGGTAGAGATAACCTGATCTTCATCATCATCTGATTCAGATTCTTTATCTTCATCATACCTTTTGCGAGATGCATCTATTGCCATTAGACAAAATTCTCTGGCCCTTGCTTCTTCTTCATCCTCAGTTGTGCAAGATGAAGCTTCAGAGTTACTCCAAGAATCAGCATTTGATGTTCTTTCTTTTGCTGATCCAGCAGCCATTACTGAGAGAGAGAGTCCCAAATTTCCTTTGCTGAAGTACATTCAAAAACTCCTTCAAAAATGTCATCAGACATTGATTGAGCAAGGATATCCATTGCCCTTGCATTAGCAATTTCTAGGCTTTTGTCCATTGAGATGATGGAGCAACATTCATGCTTGTTGTTTCCAATGGTTGATAAGGACCTGTCAAAATAGATTTGAAAATGGCTTCATCAATAGAGTTCATAAAAATCCTAATCCTTGCCTTCCATAGTACAAGCTGATTTAGATTGCACATAGGAGGTCCAGTGCTTGAACATTCTTCATTTTGTGTCATGATAAACTCTTAAGAAATATAAGATCTATCAAATCGTTTTGGTTCAGGTGTTATCCTGTACAACCAAGAAATCTCCCTCTGATACCAATTGAAAGTGAGGGATAGATCTTAACTTTACTTAGAGTTATTATATATGTATATAAGAAAAAGTTCACAGCACAAAATAAAGAAAGAGAGCAAGCAATCCAGACAACACAAGGATTATAGTGGTTCCCCAAAAACCTGGGTACATCCACTCTTCTACCACCCTGGTAGGAATCCACTGCAGGATGAGTTGATCAGGTGTCCTGGGCACCAATGAGCTTTTGATCAGGTGCTCAAAAACCAAACTAGATTTTTTGATCAGGTGTCTTGCCACCACTGAGTTTTGACAAGGTTCTCAGAACCAGAGTTCACTTTTGAAGGGAGAGATAACCCTGTACAGATGGCGGTAAAATAAAAAAGGTGATGATGTCTTCTCTGTCTCAAATCACTAAGAGAAGACTAGTGGATTATTGATGTTGTCAAAGCTCCCCCTGAGATGTAGAATAGTTCAGGAGTGGAAGCTTTGCTTCAGGGTGTAGGCCTTCAAGTAGATGAAAATCTTCAGCAAGCTCTGTAGACAAATTTGAATATGTTGTCTCTTGAAAGCTCTATATCTTGTTGTTATTTCTGAGCCTCTCTGCTATATATGTTGAAACCGGAAAATCGGTCTCTTGTGAAGTTCGACCCTTGGGGAAGGGGTGGCCGCACACCTACTACACTCAAGTGAATAATCTAGGCTCAAGGCTAGGAACACTAGGGACAGACCCAAGGCCTCAGCGTGGAGGACCCACCGCATACCCGGAAGACTAACAAACTCTTCCCCTCCCACACCAGGGGCTGAGCTAAGACACCTTCGGCGGGCTCTTTTGGCCGGCCGGAACATCTAAGGAGGATCTCAAGATCCACTCCTTCTAGAGGTGTCTCCCTGAGTCTATGAAAGCTGTTCCCCGCCCGCCTTTTTAATGACGTAAAATCGCCCAGCAGCCCTACTCCACGCAGCCCCAATTGGGCCGCTAACAACGTAACTGCGTTGTCCTAGAAGGCTGTCAATAGGCCATTAGGGGCTTCCCGGCAACTATACCTCGGGGCTCCCACGGGGCGAGCGGTTCGCGAACATACCGCTCGCCTAAGATGAAAAAGATAAAAAACACTCACATGGCATCACAGGCATATAAATAATTACAGGAATATAAATTCCATACTCAGCACGCAGGCCGGCAACATAAACAAAACTAGGCCTTCAAGGACCGGCACAAACTGGGGGCTTAAGCCCGCTATTCCCTGCTTGGTACTGCAGCACCTGTACGCCAACGTCTCGACGGGCAGCGGCCAACTAGGCATCGGTCAGCTAACGTAAGCGGACCAAACATAATGCGCGCACCCCCTTTTATTGGGGCTATGGTGCGCATTCCCCGCGAATGAATAAAATACAACTTCCACGGAGTCTTCTCCGGGAACCCCAGAACATCACCCACCCGGCTCATGCGTCCGGACGGGCTTCACACAGAACATCACCAATTCGGCTCATACGTCCGAATGGGCTTCACACAGTATGCCTAAACCCGTACTCACACTTCCGGGCACTAATGCAAATAATTACGGGGACGCACACGTCGACCCGTCGGAGAGCATCCTTCCCCCACTCGTCGGTGGAGAGGTGCTCCCATGCAAATATGAAAATTAAGGGCTTCACCTGCCCAAGTAGAAATTTCGTTACCCTTGGAGCGTGCTTGGCGGAGAGACCGGGAGAGGATCTCCGGATCGATCTTATTGCATGCGGCCGCGTCGGTGGCCGATCTCCACTCCAAGGCGAGCCTTACTCCAGGCCGAGCCTTGCTCCAGGCCGAGCTTGTTACAGGTGGCGGTGGCCGATCTCCGCTCTAAGCCGCTTGCTACCGGAAGCGACAGGAAGGAGAAGGTGGAGTCGAGTTGTGCTTCCCGGCGACGGCCTGGACAGGAAGAATGGAGGAGCGGGCTGCACTTGCCGGCGGCCTGGACAGAGAAGGAGAGATGAAGCTCGGGCAGCCCTTCTAAGCCGGCGGCCTGTGTAGAGGAAGTGGGGAGGAGCTCGGCCTGCTCCTTGCGGTGGTCTGGACGGAGAGAGGGAGGGAGGCGGGGCTCGGCCCGCTGTTTTGCCGAGAGAAAAAGAAGGGGTGCCGGGGTTGTTGCTCCTGGCCGGAAGGAAGAGGGAAGGGCTTGGCCGTGGTCTTGCCGGCGACGGGAGAGAAAGGGGGGAGCGGAGGAGGCTCGGCCGGGGCTTGACTTGGCCCAGGCCGACGGGAGAGAGGGGCGGCCGGTTATTTCCCCGGGCCGAGCTTGCCCCCGGGTGGCCGGATTTGCTCCAAACGGTCGAGGAAGAGAGGGAGAGGGGAGGTGGGGCCGGCGTCGGGCTGCTCCAGGCCGAGGGAGAGGGGGGAGCGGAGGGGCGGCGGCTAGCTCCAGGCCGAACCCTAGGTCGGGGGGAGAGGGCTGCTGCTTCTCCTTTTTTCCTTTTTTCTCCCCCCCGTGACCTGCTTCCTCCCCCTTTCTTTATCCCTCCTTCTCTATTTTTATATATATATAACACATATCTAAATATATATATATATATTATGATATATATATATATAACCTATATATATATAAATACATAAATACTATAAGATATATACTAAAAGGTCTGTACACACAACCCCCGCACGCACGCGCGATCCCTTGCACGTCCTCAAACAGGGACGCCAACTCGTCGCCGACAGCACGCCCCTAGGCCGACGTTTGGGGAGGGTCCCACTCGCCCGGCTACGGGGTTGTACACAATCCCCGCTCTTTTCGAGGTTGGTACAAGCTCGGAAAGAATCATCCAACCCTACGTATCCGGCGAGTGGGAGCCGACCCAAAGAAAAAATTTGTGAGAATTCTCCACTTGGGTATAAAGGAGAGCTCAACACCAGGGTTTACTTCTCACATAGTCCCGCTAGAGGCTCTAGCACGAATATCACTAGCCCGTGTTTTTCCTCCTAGGCTCATCATCAGCGATACACGCAATATCTGTTACACTGCAACATAACAAGAAATCAACTCTTTTCAAGCTCTCTCCCTTTCCCCCCAGGTGTGCCTACAGCCCTGCCAGCTAGTGAAAGCCTGACAGCGAGTCTACCCGGGGCCGAGCAGCACTCGGGGTCCCTTACCCCCCAGGCGAGCCTACGGACCTGCCAGCTAGTAGGAGCCAGGCAGCGGGTCTACCCGGGGCCGAGCATCACTCGGGGTCCTGCAAAATACCCAAATTCTCTCCAAGTTTAAAAATATCTCTATTCCCCGAGTGACATCCAGCCCTGCCAGCTAGGTGAGAGCCTGGCAGCGGGATCTGCTCGGGGTCCGTTAAACGAATACTTCGATCGTCCACATAGATTGCGGCGGGAGCATTGTCGCTCCAAATTTCATAACGATGTCCAGGGTCATAACTATGTCCACAGAGAATCGTCCGGGATCCCGGGTGATACCGTCTTTCAGCCAGCTAGGTGAAAGCCTGGGAGCGGGTGTTGAACATCCTCCGGGCTCAGCCCCAGGGTCATAACGACGTCCATCGAGACCCCTGCCCTGCCAGCTTGGTGGGAGCCTGATAGCGGGAGAATCGAGACCTAACCCCAGAGCGAGAAGACTTGGAACATTTTTGCCAAGTATAACTGGAGGGTAGGCTCCCTCACTTCGAACTCCACGTTAATCTGGGAGGACACTACCAAGGAGTCGGTAAGAACCTCCACATCATGTACCCCAAGTTCTCTGGCCAGGCACAGTCTCGCTATAACCGCCTCATACTCAACCCGATTTTTGGTGATAGGGAAATGCTCTACTACTCAAGGACTCGACTTTGCTCGAGGTGGAGACATCCTGCTTACTTAAGAGATGTTGGAGAGTTAATTGAACCGATGCTTTTACAAATGGACGACGCATTCTTTTCATAAGAGGGACGATCTGGAAGTCGTCAAATCGGGAAGCTGGCGTCCGAGCCTGTTCCTAAAAATTCCTCCAATCGGAAGAGAGATGCAATCGGGGGGACATAGGCCGACGTGCAAGGGGGGAGCTGATCTCGGCCGTCAGTGCAGAGGCTCGGTCTTACAAGAGCGCTTAAAGTCCCGAGGCATCGTCCCATCATCCGAACTGGGCTATTTAAAAGAAACAAGTCGACGGCTCGTATCCTGATCTAATGACAAAGATCGCTTTTCGCCATGTCACTCGATGATGAGAGCTAGTGCATGGGCGATGGGTAATGTTCCTGCGAGGGTCCTCGAGGACGCACTCGAGACCAACATTTTCCCTTGGGCCAAAACCTGCCCCTTTACATGTTATCCCGTTTTCTCAACAAAAAAGGCTTTCACTTGTGATTGCTTGGAGAGATCGGCCCTCTATCAAATCTGGGAGGTTAGCGTCTAGGCTCGTTCCTGATAATTCCTCTAGTCGGAGGAGAGGTGCGATCGGGAGGACATAGGCCGACGTGCAAGGGGGGAGCTGATCTCGGCCGTCAGTGCAGAGGCTCGGTCTTACAATAGCGCTTAAAGTCCCGCGGCACCGTCCCATCGTCCGAACTAGGCTATTTAAAAGGAACGGGTTGGACGTTTGGCTTCCGGAGTCGATCGCGAGGCTAACCCTTAAAGCCCTCAGAAGTTCGAGGCGAATTGGCAATAAAGAGAAAACTCCACTGCTACTGAATCATAAGGAAGAGAAAACATATTACCGCTAGAGATGGAACCCTTTCATGTCACCCCGGCTCCAAATACCTCACAGCTGCTCTCTTACTCGAACTTGAAGATAATAACCTCCAGGTTTCTCGTTGATGTAATAGGTAAGGATACACGCATTTTCACAGGTAGAGGCACTTCAAGCTGGCGCAAATCCCACTCCAAATACTACGAGATTCTAACAACAGCTATGGGAGGGGACAACTCTGAGTATGAGGACCTTACATACAAAGTCCGCGCATGACCCTGGTCGTCACTTGGTTCCACTTTTAAAGCCATGACATTCACCTGAGATTTTCGTGCTGGTCACTCTCCACGCTCACCGCACCAAAATGTTGAAACCGGAAAATCGGTCTCTTGTGGAGTTCGACCCTTGGGGAAGGGGTGGCCGCACACCTACTACACTCAAGTGAATAATCTAGGCTCAAGGCTAGGAACACTAGGGACAGACCCAAGGCCTCAGCGTGGAGGACCCACCGCATACCCGGAAGACTAACAAACTCTTCCCCTCCCACACCAGGGGCTGAGCTAAGACACCTTCGGCGGGCTCTTTTGGCCGGCCGGAACATCTAAGGAGGATCTCAAGATCCACTCCTTCTAGAGGTGTCTCCCTGAGTCTATGAAAGCTGTTCCCCGCCCGCCTTTTTAATGACGTAAAATCGCCCAGCAGCCCTACTCCACGCAGCCCCAATTGGGCCGCTAACAACGTAACTGCGTTGTCCTAGAAGGCTGTCAATAGGCCATTAGGGGCTTCCCGGCAACTATACCTCGGGGCTCCCACGGGGCGAGCGGTTCGCGAACATACCGCTCGCCTAAGATGAAAAAGATAAAAAACACTCACATGGCATCACAGGCATATAAATAATTACAGGAATATAAATTCCATACTCAGCACGCAGGCCGGCAACATAAACAAAACTAGGCCTTCAAGGACCGGCACAAACTGGGGGCTTAAGCCCGCTATTCCCTGCTTGGTACTGCAGCACCTGTACGCCAACGTCTCGACGGGCAGCGGCCAACTAGGCATCGGTCAGCTAACGTAAGCGGACCAAACATAATGCGCGCACCCCCTTTTATTGGGGCTATGGTGCGCATTCCCCGCGAATGAATAAAATACAACTTCCACGGAGTCTTCTCCGGGAACCCCAGAACATCACCCACCCGGCTCATGCGTCCGGACGGGCTTCACACAGAACATCACCAATTCGGCTCATACGTCCGAATGGGCTTCACACAGTATGCCTAAACCCGTACTCACACTTCCGGGCACTAATGCAAATAATTACGGGGACGCACACGTCGACCCGTCGGAGAGCATCCTTCCCCCACTCGTCGGTGGAGAGGTGCTCCCATGTAAATATGAAAATTAAGGGCTTCACCTGCCCAAGTAGAAATTTCGTTACCCTTGGAGCGTGCTTGGCGGAGAGACCGGGAGAGGAGCTCCGGATCGATCTTATTGCATGCGGCCGCGTCGGTGGCCGATCTCCACTCCAAGGCGAGCCTTACTCCAGGCCGAGCCTTGCTCCAGGCCGAGCTTGTTACAGGTGGCGGTGGCCGATCTCCGCTCTAAGCCGCTTGCTACCGGAAGCGACAGGAAGGAGAAGGTGGAGTCGAGTTGTGCTTCCCGGCGACGGCCTGGACAGGAAGAATGGAGGAGCGGGCTGCACTTGCCGGCGGCCTAGACAGAGAAGGAGAGATGAAGCTCGGGCAGCCCTTCCAAGCCGGCGGCCTGTGCAGAGGAAGTGGGGAGGAGCTCGGCCTGCTCCTTGCGGTGGTCTGGACGGAGAGAGGGAGGGAGGCGGGGCTCGGCCCGCTGTTTTGCCGAGAGAAAAAGAAGGGGTGCCGGGGGTTGTTGCTCCTGGCCGGAAGGAAGAGGGAAGGGCTTGGCCGTGGTCTTGCCGGCGACGGGAGAGAAAGGGGGGGGAGCGGAGGAGGCTCGGCCGGGGCTTGACTTGGCCCAGGCCGACGGGAGAGAGGGGCGGCCGGTTATTTCCCCGGGCCGAGCTTGCCCCCGGGTGGCCGGATTTGCTCCAGACGGTCGAGGAAGAGAGGGAGAGGGGAGGTGGGGCCGGCGTCGGGCTGCTCCAGGCCGAGGGAGAGGGGGAGCGGAGGGGCGGCGGCTAGCTCCAGGCCGAACCCTAGGTCGGGGGGAGAGGGCTGCTGCTTCTCCTTTTTTCCTTTTTTCTCCCCCCCGTGACCTGCTTCCTCCCCCTTTCTTTATCCCTCCTTCTCTATTTTTATATATATATAACACATATCTAAATATATATATATTATGATATATATATATATAACCTATATATATATATAAATACATAAATACTATAAGATATATACTAAAAGGTCTGTACACACAACCCCCGCACGCACGCGCGATCCCTTGCACGTCCTCAAACAGGGACGCCAACTCGTCGCCGACAGCACGCCCCTAGGCCGACGTTTGGGGAGGGTCCCACTCGCCCGGCTACGGGGTTGTACAATATATCTTTTCTATCTTGCTATATCTTTTATCTTCTGTATAAAATATATATATGTATACACTGGGCTGAGGAAAGTCATTTGAATTCTTGTCTGATATGACATAGACATTTCCAAGAAAGGAAACTGTCTTGGAAAGGTAACTGATAATAAACCTCTGAATTGATTCATATTTAATGCAGCCTCCCAACGGCTATATTCATAAGAATATTTAGCATTAAATATATTAGCTGTAATTGTCTCAATAGCCTTAATTAAGTCTGCCAGCTGTAAATAAATCTGTTTGAAAAACGGCACAGGAAAATGCCAAAAATGAATCTTTTAAAGCTTCCTGAAAAACTGCACAGAAATAGTTGAACTCCGTTCGACTATTTCTGGACTGCAATAGTTGAACTCCGTTCGACTATTTCTGGACTGCAATAGTTGAACTCCGTTCGACTATTTCTGGACTGCAATAGTTGAACTCCATTCGACTATTTCTGGACTGCAATAGTTGAACTCCATTCGACTATTTCTGGACTGCAATAGTTGAACTCCATTCGACTATTTCTGGAGCTAAAATTTCCGAACATCAAAACTGATTTTCTCTGGAATTCTTCTGCACTTCTTCTGGGATTCTTTCTGAGGAATACCTGGAAAGACCTATGACCCTTAGACTATACATTTTGGGTCAAACTAATCATCCTAATAGTGATCCAAACCCAAATCAGAACCTAAGGTTCCAACACATGAGGGGTGTGGTTATGTTCTCACCTATCCTTTTAAGAGGGCTCTCATCCCCATCAATGTTGATATGTAATTGCGTCTTTGTCTGTCTTGGTCTGCGTCTGTATGTATGTATGTATGTATATATATATATATATATATATATATATATATATATATATATATATAAAATAAATTATATTTTAACGTTAAAACATTAACTCTTCTCTTATCATTCCTAAATATAGACAATAGATTTAGAGTATCTTGTGTTTTTATTTTAATATTGTAAAATTACGTAATTATCTAAAAAAATATTGTCTCTATAATGTACTAAAATAAAGTTCTCCGTAATTCTGTAATTATGAATACAACTGTAATGACATTATAGGGATTAGCGAGAAAAAAAGTTGAAGAACTCTAGTTAACCTATACGCATCACCCTTGCCTCTCCCAGTAATTCCTGCTATCCTCCCAGTCCCAATATATCGCACCGCTTACTGTTGGCTCGCGACCGTTCTCAATCTGCCGCTGCCGGCGGGAGGAAAAATTCAATTCTCTCTCTCTCTCTCTCTCTGATAAATACGTCCGTACTATCTTTTGATCCCGCACACTCGTCTCTCTGTTTCTCTCTTTCATGGAGAAGCCAAAAAGCCGAGCTACTTCCTGAATCACGATCACAAGATCCTCATTCCCGGAACCCTAATAACTTCCGATCTTCACCCAGCGATTCCGGCAGATTTCAAACTTGGTTTTCCTCTAAGCTACTGGCCATCGGATCTGCACCGACCAATACTTATTTTGGATATTGTACACGGATGATCCAGGTCTGTTGGGCATGCGAATGGATGGATGAAGAATGCTGGAGCTTCGTAGAGGTGGTCGCCGGGGGCGGCCTCGGAAGAATCCAGTAATCCAGGCGGAGGGGATCGCCGGGGACAGGAGAATACAAGCAGTGAGGGAAAATGCTGTGAGAGATAGGTTCTTGGAGGCAGCTGTGGAGACTGGGGGATTTTTTGGGGACGAAAACGAGAAAAGGCGAATGGGCGGTTTCGGTGGTAACGCAGATAAGCTTCCCGGTGGCGGCGCCGAGGAGGGTAGCACCCCAACTTTACCGGAAAAGGTTTTGCTTTCATTTTCTCATAATCGATTGAAGAATTTATTTTGACAAATGCACAATTTTCAAATTTTGAGAATCATCATGATTGTGGTATGCCCTAGTTATATAAAAGTATATCATATCAAGAAGAGATTGTTTGTGTCTAACCCATGCAAATCAAAGTGATGACAAAAAATAAATAAATCATGACTTAGGTTCTTTAGCAGATGCTTTACCTAGAAATTTTGCCAAACTAGTTGTTAGACACAAAAAATATCAAAAATTTGCTGCTTTTCTTCTATGGTAGAGATCCTTTTTGAATTGTTCCATAAAAATACTTAATCATGAAATTCATTTGCTCTATGGTTTAATTGGGGCTTTTGGCACTTTGTATCCCCGAAATACGGGATTTTGACACTTTGCATCATGAATTTTTAAAATTGGCACTTTGCACCCCTCAATTACCGATATTTGGCACTTTGCACCCACAAACCAACATTTCAAGAGTATTTAGGACCGGGCAGCGCCAAAATGCTCATTTTGACACTTTGCACCCCAGATTATTGGTGCTGCTCGCACCTAAATACCCTTGAATGAGCATTTCTGGTGCTGCCCGGACCTAAATACCCTTGAAATTTTGACCTTGGGGTGCAAAGTGCCAGAAATCGGTAATTGAGAGGTGCAAAGTACTAATTTAAAATATTTGGGGTGCAAAGTGCTAAACCCCCTAATTCGATGGTGCAAAGTTCGAAATCCATTTAATTGTTATGAATGAAATGTTAAATTTTGGTGCGCCATATATGGTCCCTATGGATCATTCTAAATTATTTCTTATCACTTTCTATCATCTTAATATTATTTGATGATACTTCATTGAATTTTCATTTTAATTCAAGTTATATTTAGTTAATATTGTAGCTTTGTTAATCTAAAGTTAACCAGATATGGATTTACATTTGAGCAGCTTAACCCTATGGGCAATTAGCTATAAAAGTAGGGAGTTCTAATTCTTTGGTGGTTTGTACATTTTTTTTTATAAAATTATTGGTTGGAAGATCCTTTTTAGTTTAATTATTTGGGCACCTCTGAGTTTAGTATATCATCCTCCTCCCCTCCCCCTCTCTTCCCGTCACACACCTCTGTGTTTGTCAATCCAAAGATGAATGGTTGAATATGTCCTTCCTCCCTCTAATACCCTGTAAACTGGAGGACAATTAAAGCTAGGAGAATTTCAGCCTCCTGAAGAAAGAATTCAACTCCTACTTAAGAGGCAGGGGAATTTTAGTCACCTTTAGGAATAATTTGGTTTTTCTCATATAAATGTCAAGCTCAATTAAGGAAGAGGAGTTCATAAGGGTAAAACAAACTTCAATGTCAAGCTCTATTAAGGAAGAGGAGTTCATAAGGGTAAAACAAACTTCAATGTAAAGCTCAATAAGGAAGCGTCACAAGTAGTAGATTAAGTCATCATCAGTTCAATTTGCTTACCCAACATGCCTATGAAACAATTACTAGGAACTCCTGATGGTTACACATTGTTTTGTAAACAGCGATAACCAAGTCGACACCAATAATGCACAATCAAGCACCACTGAGTTTAGTATATCCTCCCCTCCCCTCCCCGTCACACACCTCTGAGTTTGTCAACCCAAAGATGAATGGTTGAATATGTCCTTCCTCCCTCTAATACCCTGTAAACTGGAGGACAACTAAAGCTAGGAGAATTTCAGCCTCCTGAAGAAAGAATTCAACTCCTACTTAAGAGGCAGGGGAATTTTAGTCACCTTTAGGAATAATTTGGTTTTTCTCATATAAATGTCAAGCTCAATTAAGGAAGAGGAGTTCATAAGGGTAAAACAAACTTCAATGTCAAGCTCTATTAAGGAAGAGGAGTTCATAAGGGTAAAACAAACTTTAATGTAAAGCTCAATAAGGAAGCGTCACAAGTAGTAGATTAAGTCATCATCAGTTCAATTTGCTTACCCAACATGCCTATGAAACAATTACTAGGAACTCCTGATGGTTACACATTGTTTTGTAAACCGCGATAATCAAGTCGACACCAATAATGCACAATAAAGCACCACTGAGTTTCCCCTCCCCTCCCCTTCACACACTCTCTTACATACTTCGGTAGATAAATTTGTTGTTCCCCTCTAATGCCATGTAAATTGGGGGAAAATTAATGGCAGCAGGATTTCAGCTTCCTAAAGGAAGAATTTGATTCCTTCTACTTAAGACTTCAGGGAATTTTAGCCGTCTTTAGGAAAAATTTGATTTTTTTCTCATATAAATATGACCACAACTACATAAAGTGGACATCATACAGGTAAACTAATTTCAATGTCAAGCCCATTTAAGGAAAATTTGATTTTTTTTCTCATATAAATATGACCACAACTACATAACAGGACATCATACAGGTAAAACTAATTTCAATGTCAAGCCCAATTAAGGAGGTGACACGGGCAATGATTCAAGTCATCATCCATTCATTCTAGTACTTGACAAACCAAATGAAACAATTATTAGGAACTCCTATGTTAGCAAACCAAAGTTGTTTCCCTAGGCGCAACTGCAAATGCAGGTCAACATAATACAAACAATAGAGACAACCCCACAACTTGATTAATACTATAAAATGCAATTACAAAATATATACTTTAGAGTAATACCGATTTAATTAAGCGCATCACGGGTGGAATCAAACACCTTCATCAATTGAGGAATATGAATAAATTATTGCAATCCGATTTCACAATAGGAAGCACAAGATTTTCACAGATCTTCATCGTCATCCGACGACCAATCACTGCCATTATTGGAGAAGAACATCAAGCTTGACTCGTCCTTTCCGCGCCTTTGTCGCAAGGTAAATCAACCCCGCATGACTTGTGCCTGCTGGTACGCTGCGCTCCGCTCTGGCTTAGTTATTAAAGGCGCAAGGCGCACCAAGGCGCAATGGGGTCTTGGAGCCTAGGCGCAAGGCGCAAGGCGCAGGCGCGCGCCTGACGAAAGTAAGGTGCAACCACATCTATTTTAAATAATCAGCATCAAACATCATTTCTGTTTATATCAAAATTTTCATCTAGTCTACTAATTAATCATTCATTACTATCATTTATATCTCTTAAAAAATAGAATTAATGCGGTCACTTATATCATATCTAAGCCTCAACGCATAATTATCTTTCACAAACACTAAATCAATAAAAAACTATTGAGTTATTGCATTATTTTTTTCTTAATTTTTGAAGAAATAAATTTACAACAAAAATGTCACTCAGACGCGCCTTTTATACCCTAAAGGCGTAAAAAAGTCGCACAGAGGCGCAAACCTCTGAGCCTGGTGAGCCTGGACCCTTAGGCGCGCCTGAGGCGCGCCTTTAATAACATAGCGCTCTGCCGCACTCTGTTGCAACTCGTGGTACTAGCGCTGCCATCCTGCTTTTGGATAGTCGGGCTGGGTTGCTATAGGCGTGGGGGACCGGTGACGCACGACGAGTTGGTGTCTGTAAGGAGGGGTAGAGGGGAGGGAATGAGTGCGGGGTTCTAGATTCGCAGGTGTGAAGGGATAAATCTAGGGCTAGTATAGTGGGGTTGGGTGTGGGTGTTCCATGATAGGGAATGAGGATGCTGTAAGGGTTGGATCGTGGATTTCAGGAGGAAAAAATAAAGAGTTTCAAGGGGATTTTCCTGGGATAAAAGGGTAGCAGCAGTTGGGCTTTTTCTGGGATAAAAGGGCAGCGACAGTTAGGCTTTTTCTAGGATAAAAGGGCAGCAATAATTGGGCTTTTTCTGGGATAAAAGGGCAGCAACAATTGAGCTTTTCCTGGCTGGGAAAAGGAGTCAGCGATAGTGGAGAAAATGGTAGCGTTGGTGGAAAAAAGGCAGTATCAGTGGGCGTTTCCTGGGAGAAAACAACAACCATTTTTCCGCGAGGGAAAGAGGAAGGTGGGTGCTGTAGCAGTCTGTCAGAAAATCCAGTGTTGTAGGGTTTTGGTAGAAGTTTTGGAGAGCGAAAAAGTGGCTATGGACGGGAAATACAAAGAAGATGAGGGAAAATACTTAGGAGTCGTTATCTAGGGCTTCACAGAGTCGTTACCTAGGGCTTCACAGAGTCGTCACCACAAGGGCATTGCCGGATTCTGGGAATGTTTCTTCACCAAAATCTGCAATATCCATGACAGCTATCCCACTCTCTTATTTATAATAAAACATGACTTAGGGCAATCATCTTGGACGACTATGGTTGCCTGTACATGATGTTTGTCAGATCTCACTAAATAACAACAACAACATTCAAGTCTTTATCCCACTATAGTGGGGTCGACTATATGGATCCTTTGTCGCCATTGTGCCCTATCTTTGATCATAATCTCTCTTATGCCTAAGTACATCATGTCTTTCCTTACAGTTTCATTCCAAGTCTTTATTGGTCTACCCCTCCCTCGTTTAACATGCCTAGTGACTAGACTCTCACAACGCCTAACAAGTGCCTCTAATGGTCTCCTTTGTACGTGTCCAAACCATCTTAGACGAGCTTCTCGCATCTTCTCTGCAATTGGTGCTACTCCTGTCTTATCCGTGATACTTTCATTCCTAATTTTGTCCAATCTCGTGTGTCCACACATCCACAAGCATTCTCATCTCTGCAACACCCTAAACCCTAGATCTCACTAAATAAAACACACAAAAATAAAAAATACATGAAAAGTATCAAAACATCGATCCGGATGCATCTGCGGAGTTGAATCATCGATTCGGAATCGCCAAATATGACAAGTGTCCAATCACTCCCAAGCATGACCAAAACTCGTGCTCCACTGCATGTTTGCATCGTCAATCCCCTTCATTCTTTCCAGCTTGAAAGAATTCATCTCTTGATGAATAGAGATCAGAATTCTCTCGGTGTATGCCAGGTAAGAATCAATGTGGTCTATCAGAGGTCGTCAATGACGGAGCATCCTCGCTAATGTTACTCATGTCTTTGTTTGTCAGGCATAACTACACACTCTTAGGCCACAATATCAATAATCCTATCAAAAGTCAAATGGCGTGCTGGTAGTACCTGTGCGATCACAGGTGCAGACTGTGAAACCATAAACAACTGGCCCAAAGTCAACTGAGGCTCAAAAGTGGATTGGGTGCGGGATTGAGGATGTGGAGGTGCATATTCAAAAGGATGTGGAGGTGTAGGTTCAAAAGGATGTGACTAGGACGGTCAATGTGCGTATCCACTCTGACAACTGATGTAGACTCGAGTTTGGGTTTTCAAAAATAAGATGTTTTTAGCATTCTATTTTAATTTAATATAGGCTCAAATTAGGTTTTACCAAAATAGTTATTTTTTATCCCAATCACGTTATTTGTTGCAAAATAAATATGGGGTTGAAAAATTAAGTCGACTTTAATTTTTAAAAAGGAGTCGAGCGGCCAAATCGAGGCGCTTACGCGTAAAACTCCTCTTAACGACAAACTTCATCAAATTCGTTATTCAGAGAATTTCATCGTCTCCTAATAGATCGAATTATAGCGGAATTTATACCATCACAAGCACAGATCACAAGCAACAATTTATGGAATATGGAATTTAAAGTGGCCAGAACGTTCGAGGCAAGCTCTTAATTATTTAATTGGTTGTATAAATTTAAAACTAAAAAATTTGAGCAATGAAGGGCGAAGATACCACAATGAACAAGCCACTTCCAAATCCTTCGCGGAGGCAGATTGTGGTAGCCGAGGTTGCTGGAGGATTTGATGTAGTCGACAACAACGAGGGGAATCGGGGACGGTCGCCTGAACGACGCTTGAAACTCACTGCTGGCGTGGACTGAAGAATTCGCCGGAGTGTGGGGGGAAGCAGTTCCCGACGACGCTGATGGAATGTCTGAATTTTGTCGGCACAAATAAGAGCAGCGGCGGAAGCTAGGCCAGAGCCGCAGTGGGAGACTAGGGCGGCGGCAGTTGAGCGGCTTCCGTCGGGTTTGCGGAACAGAACGGCGCGATGCTGCCGGGGAGGAAACTAGAGCCGTGACAGGTCGGCTAGGGCAGCGGCAGTTGGCCGCTTGCTGTTGTTGACGAGGCCTGGTGCGGTGGCAGAAGAAGGTCGAATCAGGAAGAGGCCGACTAGGCAAAGAATTGATTAGAAAAAAAATCAATTCTCTGCTTTCGGCCCCTCCTTTTCACGTGGGCAGCAATTATATTATGATGGCCCATTTAATCTTTCCAAATATATTAATATACTTAGCCAAATTTGATGATGATATTATTTTTCTTTTAAATATCCTTAACCATATTTAATTCTCAAACAAATATTTTGTTTCCAAACTTTTAATTGTAGATTTCAAATTACTTCCAAACTTGATGTTTCCAAATTTTCTCAAATCTTTCTACCTCATGTTTAAATTTTAAATTTATACATTTAAATAATTTTAAGCTTGTCCGTTACACTCTAATGTCTAAAAATTACCAGACCTATTTATTCAGGGCCTCATCAGACGGTTAACTCGAAGAGCCAATCAACAAAGCAAAAGTGCGACAAAAGAAGTACACAAAAATAAATGCATAAATAAAATGTGCGACGCCGAGTGATGTAATGTAGTGAATGATGCGACGGAGAGTGCATCAACAACTCTAGTAGATCTCAAGGACTGCTCATAATGAAAGACAAGTTGATATGTCTGCTTGAGGGTCTCTGAGTAGTGATAGGTCCACTCAGCACGTATCTCAGATCGAAGTCCGGATCAAAATCGGGAAGTGGTTATAGCTGGATCCTCTCGAATGTCGCTCCTTATCACCAATTCATCAAAACGATCCCTATACTCAATGATAGACAAAGATTCTTGTTGAAAGGAAAATAATTGCTCGAGTAGACAACTCCGATAACTCATCTATTTCGTCCGACCGGGCAAGAGTAGTCAAATTAGACTGACGTAAGACTTTTATCGCATCTAACCAGGCAAGAATAGTCAAAGCGGGGGATGCAGAATGGGAGGGACTCATATTAGAGAGGTCAAGGTGCGAATCCACTCAAACAACTCTAGCGGATCTCAAGGACTGCTCATAATGAAAGACTAGTTGATATGTCTGCTTGAGGGTCTCTGAGTAGTGATAGGTTAACTCAGTACGTATCTCAGATCGAAATCTGTATCAAAATCGGGAAGCGGTCATAGTTGGATCTTCTCGGATGTCACTCCTCACCACCAAGTCATCAAAACGATCTCTATACTCAGTGACAGACAAAGATTCTTGTTGAAGGGAAAATAAATGCTCGAGCATGCAACTCCGATATGATGCCGCAAATACCTCTAACACAAATTACGCTTCATTTCTGCCCAACTAATGATGCGGCAAAGACGACCTCACTCATGAGTTCTCTTAATACTATACCAATATACTTTCGCTGATCTAGAAGTCTAAGTTTCGCAAATTTTATGCGACGCTCACCGAATAATTCAAAATGATTAAGGTAATATTCCATATCCATTAACCAATAAATGAAAGACTCCGGACTCGATGAACCGTCAAAAGGTGCGGTAACAACACGAAGCGCTCACTCAATATCTCTCTCAAAATGATGATCCTCGTAAGTCGTAATAGTCATCCCTAAAATAATCAAGTCGCATTGAAGGGTCAATACAATCTTCTCGTGCATGGGGATATGGATGAAGATAATCTAGTAATAGTCTCTTGCATAGCGGAATTGCGTTAAGGGGTCGACGCAATCTAGGAATGTGGTGTGCTGCGTACGATAATAATCATCGTAATAACATGAAGATCTCTCTAAAGGGGCTCTTTGGGATCGAGTATATAGACTAAGGATCCCCAAATAGAAGAGAGGAATGAAGGCGATAACTAGACATAGATGAATGTACATACTCTATATGATCTAACATTGCGTATATAAATATGGCCCAAACCTTAGCCTCTTATACCATTTGACGCAGGACGAATCTGTAGGTGGCGAACAAGTGATGCCCTACCCCTACATGCAATGCAACTGAGCGCATGACAAATACAATGAAGCTAAATTTCGTCTAATGAAGGTTAGGATACGTGGGTGTACGACTAACTTGCAACTCTAGGTGAAGTGTTGGGGAAATAACTCTACAACCCTAAACTACTGTATGTAAGATGCAAAACCCGATGACGAATTCAAGACATAATAATAAATGATTAATTCACGCACATATATTTTAAGCAAGACAAAACAATTCTTTAGGCAACCGGGTTTAGACTTTTCTCCTCGTGGGGGAAAAAGCAAAACACGCGGCGAATGAGTCCTTCCTGCATATCACAAGTGAATCTAGAATAAAATTTCACGATGCTGTGCATCCAAACAGATATGAAATCACAACACCATATTTCAATATAGAAAATAAAGATCCATACAACAAATAAATATTCACAAAAATACGAGGAATGCTGTAGGCATGGAAGTTCAGTGGTGCACATCGAGTTGGCGACTGTCCAGAGGGGGAGAGAGGAGGGACTGGGTGCTGGGCTCTGGATCCGCAAGTGTGGAGGGATTGATCTAGGGCTAGTATAGTGGGGCTGGGCTTGTGGATTCCAGGAGGAGAAAATAAAGAGTTTCAATGGGCTTTTCCTGTGATAAATGGCTACTGCAGCGCGCTAATAAAAAAACGGTGCACTAATAAAAAAACGGTGCACCTATTCTTTTACCATTGCGGTGCCAAGTATGTGTTCCACCTCTATCACGATTCTCTTGCCAGTCTCGAACAGTGTCCATGACAGTTCTCGCGCGCCCACTAGGGTTTCTCCTCTTCCACATTCTGGTTGATTGCAAATTGATGATAGAGCCAAGCCCTTCGCAAGAATTCCTTCTAGTGTTTGCAAACAGATGATTAGGATTTGTTGGGAAAAACTCACATCTTGATTTAATATACATTTTAATGAGTGATTTAATAAGGTTTTACCCATGTTGTATAGAAGGATAATTTATATAATAAGGACTTAGTATTTAGGCTAGAAGATCTTGACCTAAGGAAGCAGCAGAAGAACTCGGCGTCAAAATCAGGCAGTGTCGAAGTACAGTCAACACAACGTCAAGCAACAATGGGATGTTTGCGTACGTGTCTCTATCTTAAAACAACGCTAGAACTTAGCGCTAAATATGAAAAATGCGTTGAAAAGATAATCAGCGCAACGTCGAAATCGTTCAAATAAGCGTCATACCTTCAGACAATGCTGAAATTATAAAGAAGAATCGGCTTCAAGAATCCACTCAACAAATAAGACCCGCATCGATTCCTGAAAAACTACTCCAACGATCATCTCTCTTAGAAGCCGTTACACCAAAGATTGCAGATAAAATACAACCGTTGGAAGAACTATTTCTAGCAAGTTGTCCTGGCCTAAAGCAGTAGTTTTTGGAGTATGCTTTGAGAAATCTTTATAAGAACTCAAAAGGAGACAAGGATATAAATATGTATACAGAAGAAAAAGAAGAATTAAAGCAGAGAAAATAGAAGAAAAAGAAGAATTAAAGCAGAGAAAATAGAAGAAAAAGAAGAATTAAAGCAGAAGAACAAGTATAGACACAATAAAGAATGAATAGAAGCTATAACAACAATAACAAAAAAAGAAGAAAAAGAAAGAAGTAGAGAAAACGAGAAAGAATATACATCTTCCTCAAGAGAAAGGAGTTTAAAACTTCAATCAAAAAGAAGAATCTCCCTCTCTTAGATTCAAATGAAGAAGCCCTCATTCTGAAGGGTCATTGCTGAAGATCACGGCTCAACCTTCCCTGAGTCGCAATCAATAAAGAAGAGCAGATTGCAGCTCCCATCCCGAATCTACACAACATTACAAAGCATCAGTTCCTTCAAACTATTTAATGACACATTGTGGAAAATCTATCTCAAATCAACATGTATAGTCATAAGAATCTCTCCTTAAAAGATTCAGTGGTTGAGCTTCCTTATTGATGGTCCACTTAGTTTCAGAGAGACCTTATCAATAACTCCCAATTCTGAAAGCCTTCTTATCAAAAGACCATGTGGTTGATCTCTCTTATCAACAGTTCACGTAGTTTCAGAGAGACCTTATCAACAACTCCCAGTTCCGAGAGTCTCCTTATCAAAAGACTTAGTGATTGAGCTCTCTTATCAAAAACTCACTTAGTTTCTGAGAGGCCTTATCAACAATCCGGTTCTAAGAGTCATCTTATTAAAAGACTCAACACTAGAGATAGTGAAGTCCCTACCGTGGCAGAAGAGTGGACGTAACCGTGTTTGGGGAACAACTTTATTTCTTGTGTCATCTGTGTTGCTTGCACTCTCTATTAACACTTAATTTCCGCACATTTAATTATGCTATGTTTATAATTTGAAAAAAGGTATACCGAGAAATAACTCGTGTAAAAGCTTAAGTACTCAATTCACCTTCTCTAGAGTGCATCTAAGTGATTAGGTTCTCACCTCTTTTAATTGGTATCAAAGTTAGGTTGATTAGAAAAAACTAACACCATTTTCAATAAGATCTCATGAGAATTAATCACTTAAAAAAGTTCATATCACAAACATGAGCAATCACAAAATAGAGAATATGCAACCACAGTACCTCCTGCTTGTAATCTAGATAATTTCTCTTTATGAAAATCTAGAATTAGATTATATATGAATTTTATTGACGAAGAAATTTATGATGTTCTCTTAACATGTTATAAATCACAAACAAGGATAGATAAAGATAGAAAAAAATGTAAATATTCAGAAATGAATGGTCAGAAAGAAATAGTAAGGCCGAAGAATATGACTATGAAATCATGAATATTCTTATGACAACTTTGACTGATGAAATCTTTTTGAAAGTAGCTAATTGCATTTCAGCAAAATAAATCTCAGAGTCTCTAACTAGATTATCAGTTGGTTTGACTAATGGAAGGAGAAATACCCCACTAATTTCTCCTAAGAAAACTGTGGATACAAAGGACAACAGAATCACTTAATAATGTAAGAAAGCCACAAACTAACAACCTAAGATTCACTCGCTCTCACACTCAAGGTGGATCCACGTAACCTCAAGCACTCCAACAGAATCCACAAGCACAGTTCACACAACAATTCAATCATCTACATTAACTGTTCACCATTTCACGGTTCAAGCAACAACAGTATTATTCTCAAACATTAGATAACACTGTTCCGTAACTTAGACTTTACAACAAATTATTCAGGTCACTGTTCATCTTCTTCACGAGAAGGCAGCGGTAGCACAAGAGTTCAAGCTCAATATTTCAGCATTCTCTAAACCTAACATTCTACAACACTGCACTCCTCAAACGGGAAAAAATGCAGCAATCCAAAAATTAACCTCTCTCAACGGGAATCACAAACGCTAGCTACAGGATTCACAAGAACTTGGTTTCCTTCACTGTTACCATCACCAAAAACGAAAATACAAACACAAATGACAATCAAAACATTCATCAATCTCAATAGCACACCCACAAAAATACAAACACTTCCCCCTTTTATAGGGTTACAAACAGAGAGAAAACAGAAAGGTACCGGCCATGGCTGAGCTCGGTCTTTGAACGGGGAGCAGTAACTTTTGGGAGTGGGCGTCGTGCAACGTGTGGGGAGGCGGAAGATGCGGCTTCAACCTGGTGCAGTGCCATTGACGGGGCTTCGTCTTGATCGAGCCTCTAACACGCGTCCAGCAGACGGCTGAACCGGGAAGATGAGCAGTGCTCCGCGCTCTGGATCGGGGAGATGAGCAGTGAAGGCCGGTCAGTCTTTTAACCTATAACATATATATATATATTATCATTTATATCTAAATATATATTTATCTTTTATCTATATCTTTACTATTAAAACAATAGGCATATCTTGAGGCACACCATAGATTCGATCCGGACCGTAGAATCAAGATATTTTACAATCTGATCGTTGGATTCAATGCTTAAGGCCTGCCATTAGCCAATCCTCCCAAAAACCAAATTCTCCAACTCCCCAAAATCCCGATTCCCGTTTCGCCAAAATTATCCACGCACGACTGCCCATGCTGCCGACAGCGGAGCCGGCGGCGGCATGGGCAGCCGTGCGTGAGGCGGAAGCGGAGGGGGGGGGGGGGGTTGAAACAGGATTATTAAATTTTTTTGTTTAATTATTTCTTTAAATACAATTCTAATAAATTGTAATAAATTGCAAATACAGGATTATTGAAACAGGATTATTTCTTTAACAGGTTGAAACATGATTATTTAATTATTTCTTTATTAACAATTCTAATAAATTGTAAATACAATTGTAAATACTTTTAAATTTTAAAAAAACTGCCGGGGGGCGGGCGAAGCCCGCAGCGACGCATCGAGAACGGGCGAAGCCCATTCGAAGATGCTAGTATATATATATATATATATATATATATATATATATATATATATATATATGCGCACATATTAAATTGCACAATTGCACAAATTACAAGGTTACTAAAAATGACAAAATTTAAAATGTCATAAATTAAGGCCGGTAAAAGTCCGATCGGGTGCGACGTCGGACACTTTTGCGTCGACCTGATCTGGGCTGGTCTCCTCCAACTCTCCTCCTCTCGAAATCACTCATCTCCGATGAGTGCTCCGATCGGTAGTGTTGTAGAAGATCAGCATCCGTGCTCTCTAACTTTTCGACCAAGACCCAGCTGGTCTCGGTCTCTGGTCTGTCATGTCAACGAACCAAATATCTCTGAAAACTACCATCAGTAGTGGTCACTGTCTCGTCATTCAATGTCTGCTCGGGAATCAAAATCTGTCGCGGAAGTCGATCAGCAACTCTGGGAACTGGTATAGTAGACTCATCTGGTATCTCATGCTTAACCTGAAAACTGTCAGTGTAAACAGGAGGAACTGCAGTGTTGTGGAATGTTAAGTTTAGAGAATGCTGAAATATTGAGCTTGAACTCCTGTACTGCCGCTGCCTTCTCGTGAAGAAGATGAACAGTGACCTGAATAATTTGTTGTAAAGTCTAAGTTACGGAATAGTGTTATTAATGTTTGAGAATAATACTGCTGCTGTTTGAACCGTGAAATGGTGAACAGTTAATGTAGATGATTGAATTGTTGTGTGAACTGCTGCTTGTGGATTCCGTTGGAGTGCTTGAGGTTACGTGGATCCACCTTGAGTGTGAGAGCGAGTGAATCTTAGGTTGTTAGTTTGTGGCTTCCTTACATTGTTAAGTGATTTCGTGGAACCACTTTGTGTGAGAGCGATTTAATTTCGTGGTGCCAGCGTGCGATTGCGGCCGACTTCGGAGCGGGAGATCGAAGGTGACAAGGATTTACTCGCGTGATCGCCGTCGACTTCAGATACGGACATACGTCTCTTTCCGTGGGTAATTGTTTCTATTTTTTCTTTTGTGTTTGTCTCTATATTTTCTCGTAGGATAATAGACTCATTGCTGGGTTTTCACCCAAATTTTGTCAGCGAACAATACGTCGAAAACTTCAAACCGAAACGTATTTGAAGTTCACGATTTCTGTTTTGCTACGAGAAGGGGAACAGAACGAAAGTTGCGAACTTCCTTCCCGCACTTAGAATTGAACCAGTAATTCAAGAAAATTCATTTAAAAAAACAAATAATTTTTTGTGCTTTCCAAAATCAAAGTTGTTTAATTTCAAAGTCTGCGCAATGCCCGCTTTAATTTATTTACAAATTTAATTTAATCATCACACACATTTAGGATTTTCTAGAGAAAAACCGACAGACGCGCAAACACTACGTGTCGTCCTGCATCACTCAAACAATGAAGAAAAGATTGAGGATGTCTAAGTTAACGACATGACTCTCAATGTATCAGATCTTGAAGAGGTCATATATGTAAGTGAGGTACAACTCCTTAACTCTACTGCCTCCTGTACATTTGTGCCCAGGAAAAGACTTTGAAATTCTTCACCTTGCTCATCTTAAAGCAGTGAAAAAAATCAAAGATTTTAAGGAAGAGTTGATATCACTAAAACAAATAATGATGAGTGATGCCACTGAAATAGAAAATTGGGCTATTAAAATACGAAACTTGTAAGATAAATTATTCCCTAAAGGTTGAAGCTGCTAAGTTGAACAATCAACTTGTCAAAGCAAAGGAATTTGAAAATTCCTTGAATGGCAGAAACAACAAACTTAAAGAAATCACTGAAAACCTTAAAATAAGGTTTAAGAACTTAGGGTTAGGAGCTTGCCAAAGGAGACTCCCTGCCTTGCCAAAGGAGACTCCAAACATTGCTTCTTGGAAATGTCCAATGGCATTTGTCAAAGACAAATATTTAATGTATACCGAAGATGTTTGTCAAACATCAAAATTTAAAGAAAATCTTCCTACCTTCTCTCTGGAAAGCTCTTGGAAAAGATTCAAGAAGATCAAATAAAGAAAAAATGAAGCCTATTGAAAAGACAAATAAGACTAAGCAGACAAGTATATATCGAATGGAAATCGACACGATTTCATATTTGCGTTGAATAGTAACTAGCGCAACACTGAAGTCATGGGAAATACTATTCCACGTATATATGCATATGAGTCGAATACTATTCGACCCAACTTCAATGTCCAGACTGTTGCCTCTCTTCAGCAGATCTAATAAGCAGAAGTGAGAAATTCTCCTCTTTCTCACAATAATCATGCAAAAAGAAAAACTAAATATAATAGATATGAGTGTCATTGCTGTCATAAGGTACGACATTTCATGAGAAATTGTTGGTATAATCCATCATCAACAATACTTTCTAGAATCTTTGTGAGAATCCCTCTCATCTCTCGCAGAAGCAATTTTTTTGAAATATTTGGACCTAAAACAAACATGGGTCCTTATAAGGTCTATTATTATAGGTAAAAACCTCCTCTTTAGTACAAACCAGCTGTGGAATGAAGATTAAATTAGAAATGATAAATTGCTGGAATAAGCAAAATCTTAAAGAATAAGAAATAAAAACAATTATGCACAAAGTCGATGCACCCCTAGCAAGGATAGGTCTAGTGCTTAGCGTTTAGAAGTCAAAAAGCTTTTTCATCTCCTCGGAACCAAAAGTGAAACGTCTCTTGAAAACTCAAAAGGTTAGCAATCGCGCCTTTATTTCTCTCAACCATTTCGGTCAAAAGTACTGAATGCTCTTATCGCCTCCATGATGCGTTTCAAATTTCTTGCTTATTTAAAGGATTGCTCCATACTTCTCCATTCAATCCTCCTGTACTTCCTTTCTCGCTTTGCCTGCCTCCTTATGATTGATACTCCATCTATTTCAAGCAATTTTTCCAACTCCTCCAAACTGTTCCCTCCTAGGATGGTCTTAATTTCTATTCTATATAGAATCAAGAAGGGGGAGAATGGAGTATCCTAGTGTGAACCATAAAATGCGCAATGTCACATATGGTCTTTAGAGACCAGTCCCAATCTCTTTTAGGGACTGGCACCACATATGTTCACTGGACGTCCAGTGAGGTATGTCGGCCTTTTGTCCGGGGCAGGAGATATCGGGGATGGAGAAACATCTTCCAAGCTCCCTCCTGAAATCCTCCTCCGGTGGATCCATCCTTCTACCCTCTCTCCTTTTTGAAGTGGAAGAACACGGTCAAGCTCCCTTCTTACTTCGTTGTAAGAAAGGAAGTCTGCAGATATATTAGAATATATCTGTTGATCGTGAAATAAGGGGAGTTTGAGGTTATTGGAACTTTCAATTCCAATTCTTCCTCTAAAAGACAATTAAGAAATTGTCTAAAGAGAAGGAATAGAATCTAGGATTCTATGTAAGTCGAACATTAGGAGCACAAAACGTAGGAGCACTAAATGTTCACTAAGAATTATGAAGAAATAAAAATAAATGAAAATGTTCAGAACAATGTATCTGTGAAAAATGCGTTTAATTCTCTTTTGTGAAAAATGCGTTTAATTCTCTTTTGTGAAATGCATTTAAAACTTGTCCGTAATGCATTTAATTCCTGTCTTTGAAATGCATTTAATTTCTTTTGTTGAATGCATTTAATTCCTTCTTATAAAATACTTGATATCTGTGAAGTAAATTGTTATTTTCTAAAAATTACTTCAAGTTTTCTTCTAAAAAAGCACTCAAAATTTTGGAAAAACTGGTATATCAAATAAAGAGAGGTTGTTGGAAAAAACCCACTTCTTGATTTAATATAGAGTTTAATGAGTGATGTAATAAGGCATTGCCCATGTTGTATATAAGAGCAATTTATGTAATAAGGTTTTAGTATATAGGATGAAAGATCTTGTCTTAAGGAAGCAGTAGAAGAACTCGGTATCAAAATCACGCAGCGTCGAAGTACAGTAAACACAACGTCAAACATCAATGGGATGTCTACGTACGTGTTGCTATCTTAAAAAAACGCTAAAACTTAGTGCTGAATATGAAAGTGCGTCGAAAAGAAAATCCACGCTATGTCGAAATCGTTCAAATAAGCGTCACACCTTCAAACAACACTGAAATTGTAAAGAAGAATCATCTTCATCAAAACAGCGTTGAGAAGCCACTCAACTAATAAGACCCGCGTCGATTTCTCAAAAACTACTACAACGATCATCTCTTTCAGAAGTTGTCATGCCGAAGATTGCGGATAAAATACAACCGTTGGAAGAGCTATTTCTAGCAAGTTGTCCTGACCTAAAGCAGTAGCTTTCAGATCATGCTTTGGAAAATCTATACAAGAATTCAAAAAGAGAAGGATATAAATATGTATATAGAAAAAAAAGTAGAATAGAAGCCACCAAAACAGAAGAAGAAAAAGAGAAATAGAAGCCAAAAAAACAAGTATAGACGCAATACGGAAAGAACAGAAGCTATAACAGCAATATCAAAAGAAGAAGAAGAAAAAGATAGAAGTAGAGAAAACGAGAAGGAAGATTCATCTTCCTCAAGAGAAAAGAGTACTTCTAAAACTCCAATCAAAAAGAAAAATCTCCTTATCTCAGAAGGTTCAAATGAAGAAACCCTCATCCTAAAGGGTCATTGTTGAAGATCACAGCTCAACCTTCTTCCTCAGAGTCGTGATCAATACAGAAGATTAGATTGTAGCTCTCATCCCGAATCCTCACAACATTACAAAGCATCAGTTCCTTCAAACTATTGAAGGTCACATTGTGGAAAATTTATCTCAAATCAACCAGTATAAAGGAGTCCTAAGAATGCCTCCTCAAAAGATTCAGTGGTTGGGATTTCTTATCAACAACTCACTTGGTTTCAGAGAGATTTTATCAACAACTCTCAATTTTGAGAGTCTTCTTATCAAAAGACTCAGTGGTTGAGCTTCCTTATCAACAACTCACTTTGTTTCCGAGAGACATTATGATGCAGCGGTAGACCGGATAAAATGACAATGCGCTAAAACTGCAATCTAAATGAGGCTATGATCTAAATGTCGTGCGCGTGCAAGTATGTGAACAATCCAAAAATAAAGATCCAATAGCAAGTAATAATTTTCTTTAGCAACGCTATGAACACGATTAACACAATCAAAAGCAAGACTTAACGGTAAGTAATAACTATGTTTAACCAACAAAGTGAAGCGCGATTTCGATTGAAGTGCGTCAGGTGAGTCTCACAAATCATGCATCAAATATAGTGCAATAGAATAAAAGATCCAACAAGCCACTACAATAGTTCAAACCAACATTTTCAAGCAAGAAAACTTAACACTTATACCTTGATTTGCTTATGCATGGGGGAGGCGTGATTCGAGTTGGAGGAAGGCGCCTGTGTAGTCGCCCTTGGTCACGAGTGGTTCCATGAGAAGGCTGGTTGGTGGCGAAAGCTGTGGATCGGGGAGGATTAGGGTTGTTGAGGGGTATTCGGGTGGTAGGGGAAGAGGGGGGCTGCGGGTGGTGTTAACAGAAGTGGGAGACGGGATTTATGGGTGGCCCACTGGGGTCGGGTTTAGAAGAGGGGTGCGGGAATGGGCCAGGGGAGGGTGGTCGGTACTAGGGAGGGGAGGGAGGCCGAGAATGAGGGCTGGATGGGGATTCAGCTGGGTTGATCTGTTGCGACAAGATTTGGAGCGGGGAAGACACGACGGGTGCGGGAGGGGTTGGAACTCAACGGGAAGAGAGGGGATGGGTTGGATCTCACCGGAAAGGGAGGGCTGGGCTCGGGATTGGAGGTTGGAGGGCGGTGGCCGGCGGTAGAAGCGGACGGAGGAGGCGCCTTCAGAGTCCACCGAAGGAAGGGACCGGCGGATTGCAATAGGGCAACCTTCGATACCTTGGCCGGCCCCCATGCTAGCATATTTATAAGAGGGAAACCAAATAGAATTAGGGCTCCCCCGATCAGACGGACTATAAATGTTCGGGCCGATCGGGGGCTAAATACATCAAAATAAAATAAACTAATATATGAAATAGACTTGGAACGACCCTTCGGGCGCATCCGCGGACTCGGATTGCCCAAGCGGGTTGCCGATCACCGCCTCCTGCAGGAATAGACGCGTGCGTGCCGTCAATCGCCATCAACTCCCCCCCGACTTGAAAACACTCATCTCCGGTGAGTGAAGATGATCGTACTACTATGACATGAAATGGACTCAGACCAGTGGTTCTATTGACCAAACTATTGAATGCGAACTCCGCGATAGGCAGGACCGTATCCCAGGTGGCCGGACTATCCCGAACGAGACAATGCAACAGGGTCCCAAGGCTACGGTTGACAACCTCCGTCTATCCATCCGTCTGTGGGTGATAGGCGGTGGAGAACTTCAGCGTCGTACCGGTCTTCTTCCACAACGTTTTCCAAAAATAACTCATAAAGCGGACGTCGCGGTCGGAGACAATAGAAGTAGGCAACCCGTGGTACTTGAATACCTCCTTGAAGAACAGGGCCGCTGTTGAAACCGAAAATCGGTCTCTTGTGCACTAGAGTTCACCCTGGGTGGGGATAAAGGGGTGTTCGCACACCGTACTTCGCTCCTGCATAGTATGGGGTTAAACAACAAAGAAATTACTGAGGTATGCAACCTCATGACTAGACCAAGGGCTCGGCTCGTTGAGGTCCCACCACATAGGGACCCGGAAGATCCGACTGAGCACTTCCCCTTCCTTAGCCAGATGCCTGGGCTAAGGTAGCCTCAGAAAGTCGCTAGAAGACTGGGGAGCAACGTCAAAGTACCTGCTCTCTCCTGCGCTGATCGGTACCCTTGAGCATTGTAGATTTCATTAGCGATATTTCTCCGAAGATGGTCTGTAGTGCGTATAACTAACATCTGCTGCCTTGAAATTACTGAACTCGGAGCTCCTCGGGCTGGCCTGCCAACAGGCCAAACTCCGCTGTTCTAAACAGCTATATGTAACCCACCTGGGTCTGCCAACAGCGAGACCCGCTGTTTTGACCGGCTAGGGGCAGACCGTATCCCATGGCTTGGTAAGACACGGGATTTAGAAATCCTCTGGGGAAGCCCATTGGGAATCGAGCGAGCGTAGAAAGCCCTTCAATGCTTCCACTCGGCGTGTTTTTTTATTTATTTTAAGGCGCGGGCCGGGGCCGGCTCGCCGGGAGGGAGCGGGCCGACCCGCCTAGGAGAGGCGGGCGGGGCTGACCCGTTTCACCCAAAATAGGCGCGGGCAGGGCTGGCTCGCTGGGAGGGCGCGGGCCAGAGGATGGCCCGCCTAGGGGGGGCGAGCTTGCCCGCCTAGGAGGGTGCGGGAACTTCAGGCTGGCTCGCTAGGGCAACGTTTTCCATTAACTCATAAAGCGGCGCGGGTCGGGGGAGGCCCGCCTGGTACTTGAATACCTGAGCCCCTTGAAGCAAACACGGGGTTGTACAGCCGCCACGTGGGGAGCATCGTACGTCCTATGACAAGGAATAAAGTGGGTCATCTTCGAGAAGCGGTTAACGACAACGAAGATCGAATCGAACTTCCGCGGTGTGCGGGGGAGTCCAAGTACGAAATCTAGACTGATGTCTGCCCAGGGCCGGTGGGGAATAAGTAATGGAGTGTACAGGCCCGTGGACTGTCGGGACCCCTTTGCCGTCTGGCAGATACGACAATGTCGAACGACCTGCGTGACGTCCTTCTTTAGGCCAGGCCAAAAGAAGCGGTCCTCAACTAACGCAATCGTCTTATCCCGCCCAAAGTGTCCTGCGGCCCTGCCCGCGTGCAACTTCCAAATGAGAAACTCCTGAAGGGAAGTCTGTGGCACGCAGAGGCGAGACCCATAGAACAGATAGCCATCAAAAATGATAAAACCCTCGCGGAGCTCGGGAGGGTCCCTCAATAAGGTGGAGTAGATGTCGCCAAAATCAGGGCACTCGGGATAATCATGGCGGACACGCTCAAATCTCTCCACTCGCACGCTCATGGTGTGGAGAATGGTGACCCGACGACTCAACGCATCAGCCGGTTTGTTCTCAACACCAGCTCGGTGCTTGAGAACGTAATGATATTCCTGCATGAACTCCACCCATTTTGCGTGTCTGTGGCCTAACTTCTTCTGCGAGTCCAGATATCACAGAGCCTGATGATCAGAGTACAGGACAAACTCCTTATGCAGGAGATAGTGACGCCAATATCAGAATGCCTGCATAACGACGTAGAACTCCCGGTCATAATTGGAGTATTTCTGCCAGACATTATTTAGTTTCTCACTGAAGTAAGCAACTGGATGATCCTCCTGACTCAGTACTCCTCCAATGCATATGCCAGACGCGTCACACGCTACCTCGAAAGCCTTGGAAAAATCCGGAAGGCGCAATACAGGAGCAGTCGATAACCTCTCCTTAATTTCTTCAAACGCTCTGGTGGTCGCTGTCGTCCAGGCAAAATCTCCCTTGCGGAGGCAACTCGTAATAGGGGTCATGATTGAGCTAAACCCTCGAACAAACCTCCGGTAAAAGGTAGCGAGTTCGTGGAAGATCCGGTCCTCGTGGATATTGGCCGGGACGGGCCACTCGCGAATCGATTTAGGGTCAATCGAGATACCGGACTGCGAGATGATGTACCCTAAAAAATGTACTGAAGGAGTCAAGAGCGAGCACTTCTTCAGATTGATATACAAATGCTCCTTCCAAAGGAGGTCGAATACCAATCAAATGTGGCCCAAGTGTTCTGTGCGATCTTGGCTAAAAATTAGTATGTCGTCAAAATAGACCACTAGGAACTTGCCCATGTGGGGCCGAAGGATCCGCGTCATCACTCTCATGAACGGGGAAGATGAGAGAATACAAGAGGTAAATAAACCGCAAACTTTCTTGCTCCAAAAAGATAATTATTACATAGGTTTTTGTGCCCCCTTATTTATAGAAAACATGGGAGGTGAGAGAATACAACAACCGATGTGAGACTAAATACAAGTCGAGTGACTTGTGCGGTTTGTCATGGTCAAACCGCACACTATACAAAGAACAACTGTACACCTGGCGGCTACTAAGGAAAATCGCCGCAAAGCTATGGAAGACCGCCAGTCCAGGCCGCCAGACCGCATCTGCGGGTTGCCACCAGAACGCAGTTGCGGCTAACCACCAGACCGCAGCTGCTGCAAGCCACCTGACTGCATACTGCGGGTTGCCACCAGACCGCAGTTGCGGCTAACCATCAGTCCACTGTTGCGGCTTCACGGCTTAATCTAGACCACTGCTGCGGCTTCCTACCAGATGCTTAACTTCAGATGCACTGCTGCGGCCTCAAACCAGCCCGCTGGAGATGCTACCAAATAGTTCGCTGTGCCAAACCGCCTGAACGCCGACTAGAAAAGCCATGGCGACTAGTTCGGCTAACCCCCCGAACTATGGTTCCAACACTCCCCCTCAAGCTGGAGCATATATGTCAACCATGCCCAGCTTGCTACAAACTTCCGTGAATGAAGTAACCGGTTTCGTGAAGAAATCAGCCAGCTCCTTATCAGAGGTTACAAACGGCGTACATATTTGATTCTTCAGAATCTCTTCTCTGATAAAATGACAATCTACTTCAATATGCTTCGTTCTCTCATGAAAGACCGGATTCTTTGAAATGTATATAGCCGCTTTGTTGTCACAGAATATCGGTAGGGGATGATCATAAAACTCTCCCAGATCCAGCAAGAGTGTCTGAAGCCACTTCAACTCGGATCGCCCAAGCAGGTCGCCTATCACCGCCTCCTGGGGGAATAGACGCATGCGTGCCGTCGATCACCATCACCTTATCAACAACTCCTAGTTCTGAGAGTTTCCTTATCAAAAGACTTAGTTGTTGAGCTCCCTTATCAATAGCTCACTTGGTTTTAGAGAGACCTTATCAATAACTCCCGGTTCGAAGAGTCTCCTTGTCAAAATACTCAGCACTAGTGATAGTGAAGTTCCTGCTGCGACAAAAGAGTGGATGCACCATGTTTGGGGAACCACTATATTTCTTGTGTCGTCTGTGTTGCTTGCATTTTCTCTTAATACTTAATTTCCGTACTTTAATTATGCTATGTCTGTAATGTGAAAAAGAGGCATACCGAGAAATAACTCTTGTAAAAGCTTAAGTACTCTATTCATCCCCCTCTAAAGTGCATCTAAGTGATTAGGTTCTCACCCCTTTCAGAATTGCATTTTGCTTAAAGGTGGAGCTTATTCATAAACATGCATGACTAAAAGGCTAATTTGCTCGTACTTTTATCCCATGACCCAAAATTTTGAAATTTCCTATATAAATCAAAATAGATATTAACATTCTACAAATAAATTTTTCATTAGATTTTTATAATAAATAATTATAATAGTTGATTAAAATGGCTTTGCTTATTTTTTTTTATAAATCTAGAATAAATTTGTCATGATTCAAAATAATTTTTTCATTAATAATTGGATTATTAAAATGTCAATCATTACTTGGAGATCAAAAGATACTATTAAAATAACGCAATTTTCGGGATGTCACAGTTTTCATGTTCCCCACTGCATTGAAAATGGTGACCATCCAAATAGTTACCCTATATTTTCACCACTATTACCCACAACTCATTTTCGTATCACAGTTTGCCACCATTAGTTTTGTCAACGCTGCAGCCGCCCCGAACAGGCCCTTAAAGTTTTTTGTGGAGAATGAAGGGAGCTTGATTGAATTCTTAAATCTGGAACCAAAATCCTATCCCCTCCTGCCAAATGTGGAGATTTTAGTGTCTATTAATGTGGAGACACCTTTTTCTTTATCCAATTGTTTTAGTGCTGTTAGACTAATTCATGATTATCATTACCACCAACTCTAATGGATCCTTATTTGAGGACGGTTCATGGTCATCAGACGGAGAATGGTTCTCATGGCTTAATTCCCTCTCAGGTTTGTCGTTTACCTCATCTGGATGCTTCAGGGTATTTAGGTTATTTCTCCATATTCTCTTGCGGATGCTTATGGTAGATGTTCCTTTGCCTCTTTTTTTGTAAGGTTTAGTTATTTTGTCACTCATCATCTAGGGTTGTACAATGATATTATTGTTTTGTGTTGCTGTCTTTGGTTGTACAATGATATTTTTGTTATCAAGATAATATCTGCTGCCTCTAATTCTTTTATTCATTCTCTTATTAGTCTAAAATGAGTTTGATTATTTGCATTAGTCACTCACCCTTTTTGATGTTCATTAAATCTCCAAAATCTCCAAGAAACCTTCTGAAGGTTTACTTCTTATAACTACAGGTTCAGATTGGGAATTCACCAATATACAAAATTGAAAGGAAGCTTGGGAAAGGAGGATTTGGTCAAGTCTGTGCTGGCCGCCGTATTTCAGCTGCCAGTGCTAGTGAAGGAATCAGTGGCCTCAATGCTGTAGAAGTGCGCTAATTTATTACTAATTTTTTTGATAAATTTGATCGTGCTTGTTTAAGAAATAACTTATTTTTTTGAATGTACTTCCACTTCCAGGTGGCACTGAAGTTTGAACATAGAAGCAGTAAGGGGTGTCATCATGGCCCCCCTGCTGAATGGCTAGTCTACGAGTATGTAATTCTATTTTTATTTTAAAAAAATTCATTGTTATTTTTTGATTTACTCTTACCTGCTTCGATTTTTCATATTTTAGCACACTTAGTGGCATTCACGGGGTTCCTAGAGTGCATTATACGGGTCGCCAAGGTGACTACTATGTCATGGTTAGTTTCAGCCTATTACCAGCTGGCTCCATGCTAATTCCTTCTATTATCCCAACAAGCTTACTAAATACATAATAATATTGTTGTTTTTACAGGTTATGGATATGTTAGGGCCTAGTCTATGGGATGTCTGGAATATTAACTCTCACGCGTTAGTTATTTTTTGTTAATTCTTCTTTACATCCCCCTTCCCGTATACTCGAGTTTGTGTTAATTAGCAATCTTTTTTGTAGAATGTCTACTGATATGGTTGCATGTATTGCCATTGAAGCCATTTCCATACTAGAAAAGATGCACTCTAAAGGGTTGACCCTCTTCTGAACATACTTATTAAATGAACACTAGTCAACTAATATTGTTGGTTTTGTCAAGGTACTAAATGGCTTTTGTTGAAAACACCTGCAACAGGTATGTGCATGGAGATGTAAAGCCAGAAAATTTTTTGCTTGGCCCTCCAGGAACTCGTGATGAGAAGAAACTATTTCTTGTTGATCTTGGGTTAGGTATTTCAAATGATTTAATTTCTTATATTTGCTTATCATTATCACCGAGTATATTTCATGTGGAAACCCTACTGTATTATTTTTCATTGCATATACTGTCAGCTACAAAATGGAAGGATAGTTCAACTGGTCAGCATGTTAACTATGATCAGCGTCCAGATATTTTCAGGTATACTTCTTTTAGTATGTTGATGTCCACGTTTATTAGTGTCTTAATTTAACATTTGGTTCATATGTTCCATGAAGACTTTCCTTTAAATTTGTTACATGTTTTGTTTGATACTGAAGAGGGACAGTGCGATATGCTAGTGTTCATGCTCATTTAGGAAGGACTGGAAGTAGAAGAGATGACCTGGAATCCCTTGCTTATACACTTGTTTTCCTTCTTCGTGGCCGCCTACCTTGGCAGGGTTTTCAGGTTTGCATCTAAGCCTGTATTTAGAAAGTCCTTTTGACAAATTATCTTGTTAATACATTTTTTACTTTGGTAAGTAATCCCCAGTTATTTAACTATTTTTGGAGGACATGGCTTTCTAATGTAACTAAATCCATATGGAGCTCATGTATTTGAGTCAAAGTGGAGGAGGCTGTCTTTTTTTTCCCGTTCTTTTCTCCTCATGCATGTTTTCTACTTTTTACAGGGGGATAACAAAGGTTTCTTTGTCTGTAAGAAGAAAATGGCCACCTCTTCTGATGCTTTATGTTACTTTTGCCCGTTACCATTCAGACTGTTCATTGAGCATGTAGTGAATCTTAAGTTTGATGAAGAACCGAATTATGCTAGATATATATCACTATTTGACGGCATAGTGGGTCCTAATCCAGATATTAGGCCGCTTAATACAGATGGTGCTCAGAAGGTATTGAACAAACTTGTTATTTCAAAGAGCATCCCATCATTTTAAAGCAAATTAACTTTCAATTTTCTATTTACCATGATTTATCTCATCATTTGTTAAAATGCTGTAAAGCTTATTTACCATGTTGGTCAAAAGAGAGGAAGGCTGATGATGGAAGGAGAAGATGAGCAACCTAAGAAGAAAGTGCGGATTGGGATGCCTGCAACTCAATGGATCAGTGTTTACAATGCCCGGCGACCCATGAAGCAGAGGTTTTTATTTGTATACTCATTAATCCAGTGATATCTGTGGTAAGTTGATCATTCTTGATCTTGTTTTGTTGCAGATATCACTACAATGTTACTGATGTAAGACTCAGCCAACATATTGAAAAAGGGAATGATGATGGATTGTTTATCAGCTGTGTCTCATCTAGCTTAGATTTGTGGGCTCTCATTATGGATGCGGGCACTGGTTTTACTTCTCAAGTTTATGAACTTTCTCAAAATTTTCTCCACAAGGTAATTTGCTAGAGTTTGTTCATGTTCCTGGTATTTTGTTTTTAGATTAGGCCACACTGTTATATTTGTTGCAATTGGTGTTATAAATATGATTCGTTAGAACATTTGCATCCAGCTTAATGCTAATTGGCTAAGTTGAAGGGCCCCAATATCTATATTAAGTGTGTAAGATTACATGAGTTTCTCAATGTGAAATTATTAAAACCATTTATTGCTTGTTTAGGGTTTTTGTTTGCACTAAAATACCTCAAAAAATTCATAAAGATGACAATGTCGGTCTGGCGAAAAGTGAAGTTTAAATGATCGTTACAAGTAGTTTACATTCGTTTATGATTGTAAGTGATGGTACTGATCGTTAAATAACTTGTCATAGTGATTGTTTTTACTTCACCCCCATTTTTAAATAAGAATCCTCACTATAACTATGTGAGATTGTACGCCATGCTTTACAATCTTTATTCTTTTAAATTAGTCACATGGCGTCATTGAGGACGCTGCTTTGTGTCTGATGCTTGTACATAATAATTTCTGCACTTGGGACTGACTTTAGCATGTGGATTTTGTTTTTTTGAAATCGGCGATGTGGATTGGACCTAGCTTGCCTATGATACTATGTTAAAACCCATGCATTCAACCTAAAATCAATTGGTTATAGGGTGGAGAGATCCATCATGTATATTAAGCGCACAAGTTGTGACAATTTCTGAATTTCACTGTATTCTCAACATGTTCCATCACTCCGCTACATTGAGTTTCATAGCCTTGGAAAATGCTTGTTTTCTTTTGAAGGAATGGATAATGGAGCAATGGGAGAAAAACTACTATATCAGTGCTCTTGCTGGAGCAAACAATTCTAGTTCTTTGGTGGTTATGTCAAAGGGTAGATATCACTGTTCTTTTTTTTTTATTTTTTTTTTATCTCCCTAACATCCGATGATGCTTCAGGCACTCAGTATTCACAGCAGTCATACAAAGTTAGCGATTCATTTCCGTTCAAGTGGATAAACAAAAAGTGGAAGGAAGGTTTCTATGTTACTTCCATGGCCACTGCAGGAACCAAATGGGCTGTTGTCATGTCTCGAAATGCAGGCTTTTCAGATCAGGTGATATTTCTTTTTTATTTCTGCTGTTTGGGTTCTCTATTTGATCTTTAGTACAAATAGTTGAATATTCATTTTTATTTCGTATTGAGCTTATGTATTCCACGTGTTATGTCACGTGCTAATGTACCTATATATATGTATGTGGTGCCCGGTTTAGGGTAAGTGAAATACAATCCCGATTTCTACTTGGTATTAGAGCCGCGGGTTTGCGATTCCGCCGTTTTTCCCGATTCCGCCGATTTCCCGATCCCGATCCCGCCGCTCCTTCGCTCCCTCTTCCGATCCCGATCCCGCACTGCGCCTGGTGTCGCGATTCCGCCCTGTCGCGCGCTGGAGTAGCCGATACCGCTTTCGATCCCGATCCCGCACCGCGCGCCTGGTGTCGCTGGCTCTGCAGCCTCCCGTAGCAGCTGCTCCAATCGCCTTCCGCAACAGCCGATCCAGCCACCTCCGCATCTCTTTTTTTTTGATCCAACCGGCTGTTTTGTCCTCCATGGGGGCTGCCGAAGACACCGTGCTCACATCCTTCGGTGTTCCTTTCGGCATCGAGATCTAAGGGACACCTGTAGGATGTGCTTTCGTTTGCTGTGAGATTTGCATTCTCTCCGATGGAGGATCAATCCGACATCTCTCCTAGTCCTCAATCTGGTTCTCTTCCCGGTTCCTCTGGCGATCCTCCACGGAGTCATGGACACTCTGGCTCGTTGAAGATTACTACTGTTGCCTTTGATGACACAAATTATCTGGAATGGTCCAGGGCGGCCCAACATGCTATTCGCAGTCACCAGCTATATGGACTCATTGATGGTACCACCGTTGAGCCACCCCGTACCAATCCCTCATGGAGAAAATGAGATTCAGACAATTCGTTGGTTGTCTCATGGTTACTACATTCGATGTCCCTAAGGTATATCGCAGTTATATGTTGTTGGACTCTGCTTATGATATTTGGACAAGGGCCCGTGATACGTACTCTCAGGCCGGCAATTCGATGCAAGTGTATGAGCTCACTCGCCGTGTTCTGGAGCTAAAGCAAGGCACTATGTCTGTTTCTGCCTACTATTCGAGTTTGAGCGCCTCTATCAGGAACTAGACTTCTTCAATACTTTTACGGCTGCTTGTACTGCTGATGCGCTGACACTTCAGAAAGACAAAGATCGTTTCCGTGTCCACGTCTTCCTTATGGGGCTCAACATGGAGTTTGATGTCATTCGCTTGCATGTTCTCCATCGTGAGCCACTTCCCTCTCTTCGGGAGGCCTTCAACATGCTTCTCAATGATGAGAATCGCCGTCGTACACTTGGTGCCGCTCCTGCTACTGATCATTCTGCGCTTGCTGCGGCTTCACGTGGACCTCCTCTTTGTAGCTACTGTAGGAAGAAGGGCCATACCAGGGACTCATGTTTTCGTCTACATCCTTACCTTGCCCCTGCTGATCGGGGTTCTAGTGCTTTGGGTCGCGGTGGGCACCGTGGTGGTGGCCGTCAGTCTGGCGATCGTACTCAGTTTTCTGCGCACTCTACTGAGGTTCTGGAGGACACCTCTGGCGACCTGTCTGCTGTTGAGTTAGATGCTCTCCGTCGCATGCTGTGCTCCCAAACTGACTCTCCTACTGAGGATTCTCATGCTGCTGTTGCTACTTCGGGTCTCTGCAGTGCTCATGCCGTGTCCTCACCTTCCGAGTGGATTATTGATTCGGGTGCGACCGATTACATGACTGGTTCTGCCTTAGGTTTTACCTCTTATACTCCTCTTTCTGGTCCTGATAAGGTTATTGCTGCTAATGGCTCTCTCTCCGCCATTGCTGGTAATGGGACTGTCACCTGTTCTCTCGACCTATTACTGTCCTCTGTTTTGCATGTCCCGTCTTTTCCTCGCAATTTGCTTTCCATTAGTCACTTAATTACTTCTTTAAACTGTTCTGTGACCTTCTTTCCTGATGTTTGTGTATTTCAGGATCTGGATACGAGGCGGACGCTTGACAGTGGTAGGAACGTTGGTGGACTGTACTTGCTGGACCAGTCTTCTTCCAGTGCTTTTTCATCCACCAGATCTCCGACTCTATATGACATTCAACGCTGGCACCAACGACTTGGCCATCCTTCGCCTCTTTATCTTACTAAATTGTTTCATGTTTTTACCTCTTTAATTCAGTCTTTCTCGTGTGATGCATGTGAACGCTCTAAACATGCCCGTCAGAGTACTAGTCATTTGTCTGTCCCTAATTTTTGTCCATTTGATGTTATTCACTCTGATGTTTGGGGCCCGTCTCCAGTGTTATCTTTATCTGGTTATAAATGGTTTGTTACTTTTATTGATTGTCACTCCCGCGTTACGTGGGTTTATCTGTTTAAAAAAAAAAGTCCTTTCCTGTTTTCAGACGTTTCATAAGATGGCGAACCAACAATTTGGTGGCAAAATTCGTGTGTTGTGTAGTGATAATGGTGGGGAATATGATGATCGGGGTATTTTTGGGGCCTATCTATCTGATAATGACATCATACATCAAACCACGTGCGTACACACTTCCACCCAAAATGGGGTGGCCGAACGGAAGAATAGACATTTGCTGGAGGTGGCTCGGTGTTTAATCCTTGCTATGCACCTTCCCAAATCCTACTAGGGTGATGCAGTTCTCACAGCCGCTCATCTCATTAATCGTCTTCCGTCTCGTGCCCGCTCATTTAATACGCCCCTATCGCGTCTTGCCAAACAACACATCGTCCACACCTCTCATCTTGCTCCTTGTATCTTTGGCTTCATCTGTTTTTCCATGTTCATACCCCGCATCGTGATAAACTTGATGCGCGTTCCCTGCGGTGTATCTTCGTTGGGTACTCCCCTACCACCAAAGGGTATCGTTGTTATCATCCTCCGACTCGGCGCTACTATTGCACTGTGGATGTCACATTTCGTGAGGGGGAGTCGTACTTTCGTCCTCGTCAGGGGGAGATGAGAGGTGACGGTGACGAGAACATCGAATCTCCTCTTCCAATTGTTAACATCGAATCTCCTCTTCCAATTGCCGCTTCCCCTCCTTCCACCTCCGCTCCACCTATATTATACACGTACTCACGTCGGCCCAGGACTGTTGAGCAAGTGCAGACTGTGAATGTTCTGCCAGTACCAGTGACCGTCTCTGCTCCAGATTCAGATGATGACCTCCATGTTCCTCTTGCACGCCTTATAGGTAAAAGGGGTGGCACCAAACACCCATTGCCAACTACATTTGTTATACTAATATATCTCAGGCTCATAAAGCCTTTATCTCCACTCTTTCATCTATTGTGATTCCTAAGACATGGCAGGAGGCTATTCAGATACCTGAATGGAAACAAGCTATGGAGGATGAACTGAGTGCCTTGGATAAAAATAAAACATGGCGGCTCACTAGCCTTCCCCCTGGGAAGCGAACAGTCGGATCCCGTTGGGTCTTCACTGTCAAACAGAACCAAGATGGGGTGGTGGAGCGATACAAAGCTCGTTTAGTGGCTCGAGGATATACCCAAGCTCAAGGCATTGACTACCAGGAGACCTTTGCTCCTGTTGCCAAGATGAACTCAATCCGTGTGCTTCTTTCTTGTGCTGTGATTCGCGGAGGGGAGCTACTGCAGCTCGATGTCAAGAATGCATTTGTTACGGGTTTGCTTCGTCGAAGGGTTGTTGGGGGCGGAGATACAAGGGGCAAGCCCTAGAATGGTGGAGGAGGAGATGAGAGAGGAAGAAACCCTAGAGGGTGGAGGAAGGAGAGATGAACTTCAAGAGAGAGAGAGAGAGGAAGTTAGAGAGATAATGGGGAAACTTCATTCTTCATTTCTTCATTGCTTAAATCCAAATACAAGACAAGACCTCCTTATATAAGGCCCAAATGACACGGGCGTAAATACCCAAAATAACTAGAAGCACGAAATATTTAAACATATAAACAAACTACATAACGACTCGATACCGCATAATACTAATATAATAAAATAAATGACGGAGGACCCGTAACACTCCATCCTCCCTTCAAAACGAGCTTGCCCTCAAGCTCATGCTCCAGGCGGGTGGCCGGATCATCTGGTAACTTGACCTCTCTCCAGAACAACGTGCGGTAATGCGTAGCGGTGGAGGCGGTGTTGGCAAGGAGCGGCGGCGCTTTCAGGAAAATGGGCGGCCCATGGAATGGTTTTGTCGGAGCCGCTGGAGGGGCTATGAGCAGCAGGCACCCGGAGATCGGAGGGCCGACATACGGCGGCAGGAATGGATCCGTCGGGGTCGGAGGAGCAGGTGCCGGCCGAAGAGGTGGCAATGCGGCCGATGGGAGTGGCATGGCAGGGACCGGTGGAGCAAGAGCAAGCAGACGCGGCGGCGACGGCGGTGGCAGCGACGACGGAGGCAGCGACGACGACGGCGGTGATGACGACGGTTGAGGCGGCGGTGCGACATGAACGACAGAGGACAGTGGTGGCACCAGTCGCGCTGTGATGGCGACACAAGCCGTGCGGGCTTGGGGGGCTTTGACACAAGTTGAGGCGGAACGCCGAAGTGTCCGAAATTTGCTAATTTGTCAAGTGTGGTGTTGAGTTGAGATATGGAAGCCTGAAATGTCTGCAACCTTTTTCACAGCTTTGAACAAAGGACGGCTTTGTCCGCCACGCTCATTTTTATGTCCCGAAATTTGAAACACATTGCCATTAATTTGGGAATAGAATTAATTCAATTAAGAATTAACCCTAATAATCAACTAAGGAGAAAAGCCTGCTGCGGTTGGGGGCTCGATGCGGAATGGGTGTCGGCGGGCCTGCTCGGGCTTAGGGCTCGACGACTGTGCGGTTCGAAAAGGAGGAGCAGGCGCCGAAGAGATTAAGCCGCGAGATTGACGCGCGAAACGACGAAGCGTCGTCGTCGACGAGGCTGCGGCGTGAGGACGATTCTGCCGCGAGAGGCGATGGGCGTTCCCGCAACGAAAATGGCGATGTCGGGCTGAGCTATCACGATCCCGACGAACCTGTCCTGCATTTCCCGGGAGGATGTCGGGCTTGAGTTTGGACGCAGAAGGCGAGGGAGAAGCTGCGGAAACAACGGAGGCAACGACGATGTAGCAGCGAAAAAGAAAAAAAAATCGAGCCGAGGAAGGATTTCCTCTGATACCAAGTTGTTACGGGCTTGCTTCGTCGAAGGGTTGTTGGGGGCGGAGATATAAGGGGCAAGCCCTAGAATGGAGGAGGAGATGAGAGAGGAAGAAACCCTAGAGGGTGGAGGAAGGAGAGAAGAACTTCAAGAGAGAGAGAGAGAGGAAGTTAGAGAGATAAGGGGGAAACTTCATTCTTCATTTCTTCATTGCTTAAATCCAAATACAAGACAAGACCTCCTTATATAAGGCCTAAATGACATGGGCGTAAATACCCAAAATAATTACAAGCACGAAATATTTAAACATATAAAAAGACTGCATAACGACTCGATACCGCATAATACTAATATAATAAGATAAATGACGGAGGACCCGTAACAACATCCTGCATGGTCATCTGGAAGAGGAGGTCTATATGGATATTCCCCCTGGCCTTGATGTCAAAGAGTCCAACCGGAGGGTCTGTCGCCTGCTAAAATCTCTGTATGCCCTGAAACAGTCTCCGAGAGCGTGGTTTGGGCATTTTAACAAGACCATGCTACGACTTGGATATACTCAAAGTCAAGCTGATCATACCCTCTTCATCAAGAGGAAGGGTGCTCTGGTTTCTATCCTTATTATGTACGTGGACGACATCATCATTACCAAAGATGACTTGGATGAGATCAAATACTTGAAAAAACAACTGGACGAAGAATTTGAAGTCAAGGATCTGGGAAAGCTGAAATATTTGTTGGGAATTGAAGTTGCGAGGTCCCGACAGGGGATCTTCATTTCCCAAAGGAAGTATATTCTTGATCTTCTGGAGGAGACTGAGATGCTTGTGTGTGCTCCTGTTGACACTCCAATTGAGGCTAATCATAAGATTGATGCAGATATTAGTGGGAAGAAAGCGAACGCCTCAAAATACCAACGACTGGTTGGGAGGCTCATATATCTGTCTCATACTCGCCCGGATATCACGTATGCGGTGGGTGTCCTAAGCTGGTATATGCACTCCCCTACGTTATATCATCAGCAGGCTGCCTTTAGGGTGTTGCGATATCTCAAAAAGACACCAGGGCGTGGGATTCTGTTCAAGGCTAATCAGTCGTTAGAGGTTGAGGTATTTACTGATGCTGATTGGGCTGGTAGTCAAGATGATAGAAAGTCAACCACAGGGTACTGCACATTTGTGGGAGGCAACCTAGTTTCATGGAAGAGCAAGAAGCAGAATGTGGTTGCTCGCTCAAGTGCTGAAGCAGAATACAGAGCCATGGCTCAAGGCGTTTGTGAGGGACTGTGGTTGAGAACCATTCTCCTGGATTTGGGCCTTCAGGTGAACAAACCTATTACTATCTACTGTGACAACAAGGTAGCCATCAATATTGCACACAATCCAGTTCAACATGCATGACCAAATATGTGGAAGTTGATCGACACTTCATCAAAGACCTTATCGACAAAGGGAATATCTGCACTCCGTTTGTGAGCTCATTTGATCAGCTTGCCGATGTTTTCACCAAGGGGCTATGCAGCGACAACTTCAAGAACAATACTGACAAGTTGAGAATAATCAATATATATTCCCAACTTGAGGGGAAGAGTTGAATATTTGTTTTTATTTCGTATTGAGCTTATGTATTCCACGTGTTATATCACGTGCTAATGTACCTATATATTTGTATGTGGTGCCCGGTTTAGGGTAAGTGAAATACAATCCTGATTTCTACTCAAATATGGGCTATGATTTTGAATTTTACTTTTTTTTTGGGAACCACTATAGTTTAGTGTTGAACCCCTGACTTTCTCACTTATGAGTTAGGAGCAATACTGTATGAACTATAGCTCTTTAGTGCCTTTGGTTAGATTTAACCAAAATGAAGGTAAGAAAATGAAATATACAAGAAATTTCTGGTTTATTATCAATCTTCAGCCAATTATTAAGTTTTCAGTTTTTCTTTTCACATCAAATCCCCATAATCCAATAATACAAGCATTACCGAATTGTCCGATTCAGGAGGGTTCTTCAGACCAGACTGTTACCGCATGAGCCAGAACTCATTGACGTCTTTGATTGGGTTTAAGCAGAATGAAGGAACAGAAATGAAATCTAAAAAAGTCAATGGTTTACTATGTTTTTGCAGCCTATGATGAAATCTAAAAAAATCATGGTTTATAATGTTTCCACGGCCTATGATTCAAGTTTTTCATTAGTTTTTGCTTTTCATTTTACTGCATCAAATTTCCTTGATCCCAAACAATTTCACCGATCATCTGTTTTCTGATTTCAGGTTGTTGAGCTGGACTTCTTATATCCTAGCGAAGGCATTCATTGGAGATGGGATACTGGCCATCGAATCACTGCCATTGCCGCAACCCCGGACCAGGCTGCATTTGTTCTCAGTGTTCCAAGAAGGAAACCTGTAGATGAAACACAAGAAACACTTAGAACCTCTGCTTTTCCCATTCAGCATGTGAAGGTGAGGTTATATATAAGATTATTTACCCGGACTTCGCCTCGAAGTTTATGTAATTACAGTTTGAAAACCTCCCAACTTTCAAAATTACAAAAACCTCCCCTCAATGTTTATATTCAGTAACATCCATGCACAAAAATATGCCCTTGAAGTAAATCTTTAGGGGGTCTTTTTGTGCATGAATGTTATGAAATGTAAACATTGAGAGGACTAATTGTAATTTCAAAAGTTACGAGAGGTGCAAGCTGTAATTATGCAAAATTTGAGGGGAGGTCACAATAAATAACCATTTATGTATATATATATCTTATACTAAGATATAAGGGAACGTTGAAAAGCTACAGTAATGCCGCTAATGCCGCTGGCGTACTGACTGGAGCCCACCGGCGTGTTTGCCGGGAGTTTTCTGGCGGCGAACTGGCAGGGCCACTGCCGGCGGTGGCCCTGCCAGTTCGCCGCCGGAAAACCCCCGGCGAGTTCGCCGGGCCCCGACGAACACGCCGGTGGGCTCCAGTCAGGACGTCGGCCGCTCCGTCGCCGGCGGTGGAAATGAAATGGGGACCGCGGAGAACAGGAATAATCCCGGCGGGCTTAGTCGAATCTCGCTTGCCAATAGTCCCACATCGCCTATTTAAATTTAAAATTCGTGTATATATAATTTCGCACTGTTTAGCAAATCCAATTATAGGAATTTTATGGGGATTATGTGGGCTCATGTGGGCTCAGGCTGGGCTTGCTTTGTGCTGCCCAATGTTGTCTTCTATTGTGGGCTCATATAGGCTCATGGCTTTGGTTGCCCGCTGCTCGGCTTTGTGGGCTGGGCTCAGCTTTCGTTGCCCGCTGCTCGGCTTTGTGGGCTGGGCTCACACCGCCTTTGTTGGTTCACTGCTCATGTGGTTGGGGCTGCTCATGTGGTTGGGGCTGTGGTGGCAACCTTTTTTTAAAAAAATTTATTACACTTTCAAATTTTATTTTATTTATTTTAGTTTATTTATTTTATTTAAATATTATATTTTCAGAGAGGCGGGTTAACTATCTTCAATAAAAACCAGATAGGCCGGACTTCTTTTTGGCTTTCCAAAATTTTACCTGCTAATTTGATAAAAAAACATTTATAGTTATACGAGCTTCTTTCGCACGGGCTACGCCCGTGCTCGAAGCTCTCGGGCGGCCTTCAGCCACATCCAGGTGGGCTTCACCCATGCTTGATGCTCCGGGCGGCCTTTGGCCACAGAGAAGCGGGCGCCGCTTCTATGCGGCCGAAAGCCGCCCGAAGCATATAGCTTTTTTTACTTCATCAATTATGTTTTTGAACCTTTTATGCAAAATCTTCATTACAAAACCTCACTGCTTGCTGGCTGCACTCCTTGGTTCCAGGAAAAGTGGGCAAAGAATCTATACATATCATCAGTATGCTATGGAAGAACTGTTTCATGATCCTGGCTTCTGGCTGGAGGATGCTCTGCATGACTGGTTCCCTTAACATGTCCTTTTGTTATCTGGCGAAAGATCCATCCTGTAAATGGTGTGTGGAAAAATTCTCAATGTGCAGGTGTAATCTTCTTCACACTTTTCTTCTTCTTCTTCCATTCCCATCTCTGCTAACCTCCGCACGCCATCAAGGTTTTGGCATCTTAAGAGTAAAGATGGATGACTGACGCTCTTGTTCTCATAATTTAATTGATGTTCATAATTTGTACAGCGAATCAAAATGCTAAGGGAAGTGCTAATCTTGATTATTATTCCCTGCTTCCAATGGAACTTTGCTGAGGTAATTTGGGAGAGGATAAGTTACTTTCGTGGGCTGGAAAACCCTAATTTGCCGCTGGAGTTTCGATATTTTTTTTGGCTTCTATATTTTTGTGATCGTTATGGTCGGTTTAACATACAGTTTGGTACTCGTGACAATGACATTGTAGGACCTTTTTCATCGTACCCGCTGTTTCTCCAAACAGGAAGGGGTACTCACCCATTAGGTGGTATTCACGTCCTCCTTGGGCATACTACTCCCTCAAGCAGTATTTGCCCATGACGAAGCACTTGCCAATGGTCCTCCCACCTGCTCGCTTACCCATACGCAGTTCTGTATTTTGAGCATTTCGTGCATCCATTCTGTAAAGCGCGCAGCCCAAGTGAAACAAAGCTGCCCACAAGGTATCTTCCCGAGCCTATAATTAGGGCTGGTCTTGTAGCTGAAAGGAGATCCAAAACCAGCTTAAAATTCACAAAGTATTTGCTTCTTCTAAAAAAGGGTTTGCGAGTACCCTTAAACATTTTTCAAGTTTCCTGTACCAACTTGTAAACGCCAACTTGTTAAACACAATTACGCACAACCAAGGTTTGCGTTGTGCAAAGTCTGTCCTAGCTGCTTGCAACATCCTTCTCATCTTAAACACTTGATACTAAAGTTAATGTTCACTTGCCGTAACAAGTCCCTCATCTCTTAAGAACTAAGCGGGGCTTAGGTAAAAAACATTAGTTCAACACACGACCTTCAAATACTTGAGCAGATGAAGAAAGACAGTTGCGATGGTTAGACAAGACTCTTCTAAAGCTTTGCCTGGGGGTTCTTACAACCTTGATGAACCAGTTACTAGTGTAATGGCCCCCTTAACGGCTACCGTTATAATTTAACATATTCATTCATAATGTACATCAGAGAGCAAGTAAGAACATCCAGAGTAAAGTAGTATATGATATAGTACACAAAGTATATTGACAAAATAGAATCATTTCATTAACATTTCGATAATTTAGTACAACAAGACAACAAGTAACTCTATATACATGCAAAAATGTGTTTACCAAAAGCACAACATATTACTAGACTGACTCAAAGTCTAACATCAATATGTACAAACATACATCATGTACTGAGACTATAAACTCTACTTAAAATAAAACTGAAACTCATCATGGGAGCACTCCAGGTCTCTGCATCTCACCATGTGCGTGTCTAATACCTCAAAAACTACGGTACAAACCTTCACCCAGAGACGATACCTCTTCTCCTGTCAAGGGCAAGCTTTTGAGAACCGGGCCGGAGATCGAACCGGTGAGATCAAAGGTTAAAGGTCGGACCGGTCGGACCGGTCGGACCGGTCGGACCGGTCGGACCGGGATTGAACCGTTATGTTGTAATATACATTTATACTATTATATTAATACATTTAAATAAGTAAAATTGTAAAACAAAGTAACAAAATATAAAAACATATTACATAGTTACATATCATGAAAGATGAAACACAAAATTAGATAATAATATTTTTGCCATATTTGTCGCATAACAATTATAAAATGATTGTCTCAAAATATTATTGATCTATTAATAGATAATAACGTTTTAATGACATTATCACAAATCACAAATTCAAATCATATTGTAATAGGTCAAACTCAAATCCTCCACCAAAGACATTGCCAACACCATCAAAATTCGCAATACTCTCGTCGCCAAAATTCTTCAAGTCGGTGTGCTCAACAAATGACTCAGTAATACCAATTTGTTCATCATATGCAAATTCAATATATATATTTAAATTATGAAATAACTTATATTTTAATCATACAATTATGCATAAAAATTGTTATCCATCAAATCAATACATGTGTAATCTAAAGGATCGTAATTCCTTTTCGTACATGTAAACCTAAAACAAACGTAGAATGATTGAATATAGAAATGTAAAATGTTATTAAAAAGATACAAAATATAAAACTATTAAAATATAAAACTTAAAAGAGGGTAAATGGAAGTCATACCGATTTCTCATATTTAGATTATATCGGACATATACAAGATCATTTAATCTTTGGTGCTCCAAATGATTTCTTCTTTTGGTGTGAATTTTTTCAAAAACACTCAAATTTCTTTCACAACCCGATGAAGATGATGTTTGACTAAGAATACAAATTGCTAATTTTTGCAATTGAGGAGCACTAGATCCAAACATTCTCCATCATTCATCTAGATAAAAAAATAATAGAAAGATACTTATTAGATTATGATAATTGAAAATTCAAACAATAGATTGAAAAATTAAAATACAAAATCAATTTGTGTTCTCACCGGGCTGTATTTCCATCGCTAATTTGATAGCAATGGGCTTTCCAAAACTTTCTAGCTAGCTGTTCACTGAAGAGTCTAACCTTCATCATTGTTTCTTTTGGTTTGCTACATACATCTTTGTTTCCAATTAACTCAACCAATCCTTACATCACTTCAGGCTTGTGACTGTAATTATCTTTATCATATTGAAATGTTGGATTTAGAAAATATGCGGCAGAATGTATCCCTTGACGAAACTGACTATCTCATCTGCTCTTGATAATACTTGTGTATGGCTTGTACAATCTTTTGTTATTTTTGAACAAATTTTTGATTGCTTTCTTTATCCTATATAATCCATCATAAACATATCCAAGTGATGGTTTGTCATCTGCATCAACAATACCTAATAGCCTTATGATATGACCTGATATCTTTGTCATTATCAAGCAAGAAGTCCAAAAATTGTTGTCCAAAATAATTGAAGTTGCCTCTTTTTCTTTAACTGTTTTAGATAACTTGGAATCAGAGAAGTATTTACTTGTTATCAAAGTTTGTAAATCATGCTTATGATCATGCACACTCTTTAAGGTAATGAAAGTAGTTGCAAATCGAGTTACCTCAGGACGCACAATCTCCTTTTATCGTTCTCTTTTTCTTAGTCATGATAGTAAGAAAATATGATTATACACAAGTATAATTACTTTGGAAGCTTTGTTAGCAAGATCTTTGACATGAACCATAAAACAATTTTCTTTTAAAATAAGATTCAAGCAATGAGCAGCACAAGGAGACCAATAAATATTAGCATACTTCTCATTGTACAATCCCGTATTCGTAGAGTGGGGGTCCTCCAGCAGGCGCAGGGCTAGATATGCGGTTTTTAGGCTTTTGGAGAGGTTGTGCACTCTTGGGGGCCAATTTAGGCTTAACCCTTGGAATATACTAATAGGGGGAGGAAATATTCGTCTCCCCCGACCCCTTTTGTGGGGTTGACCCAGCCAGTACCCGCCTAGTCGCAGCTCGCAGGCCGTCCTAGCCGCAGCTCTCCCAGGTCGCCAGCTCGCAGGCCGTCCTAGCCGCAGCTCGCAGGCCATCCTAGCCGCATAGCCGCCGGTCTCGCCCAGGTCGCCAGCTCGTAGGCCGTCCTAGCCGTCGGTCTTGCACAGGTCGCCAGCTCGCAGGCCGTCCTAGCCGCCGGTCTCGCCCAGGTCGCCAGCTAACAGGTCGTCCTAGTCGCCATCCGCTAGCTCGCCCTAGCTGCCAGCTCGCCAGGACGCCTACTTGCCTAGCCAGCTCGCAGGCTGCTTGTCTCGCAGGCTGCCCGTCTCGCCAAAGGCCACCGGTCTCGCTCAGCCAGCCCGTCTCGCCAGGCCGCCAGCTCGAAGGCCGCTTGTCTCGCAGGCCGCCCGTCTCGCCAAAGGTCGCCGATCTCGCCCAGCCAGCCTGTCTTGCCAGGCCGCCAGCTCACAGACCGCTTGTCTCGCAGGCCACCCGTCTCGCCCAGCCAGCCCGTCTCGCCAGGCCGCCTACTCGCCTAGCCAGCTCGCAGGCCGCCAGCTCGTCTGGCCTGTGCTCGCTCAGCAGCCTGTTCGCCCAGCCTATTTTTACTGTTGTGCCCCCGGGTGGAATTACCTCTCTACCCCATGGTATGGATGTTTTCTATTGGCTCAGAGCCTATTTGTCCTAGGGATATTTGTGACCTTTTGGTCCCTAAGCTTGGAAAAACTATAAATAGACCCCTTGGGTACCTTTGGAGAGGATGAGTTTTTGGCTTCCTCCTCCCTTGGTTTCTTCTTCTTGGTAGAGTTCTAGAGCTCTCCAAGGTACCCAGCTCAGCCATTGGTAAGGGAGGGGAAGTGCTCTTGTGACATTTCGGGTGTGTGGTGAGACCTCCACGTTAGAGTCGAGGGTCTGTTCCTAGTTTCCCAAGTCTTTGGTCCGTGACGTCCCCCCGAGTGTAGTAGGTGTGAGGTCACCCCTCTTTTGGGACCCCGAACTCCACGAGAGGTTACTTTTGGCTTCAACATTTTTGGTGCGGTGAGCGTGGAGAGTGACCAACACAGAAGATCTCGGGAGTGTGGCATGACCGGAGATTAGGGAGGTAGTGATGATCTCGGCGAGCTCCCCAACCCAGGACCCTTCGTAGGAAGGGAGGAGTTCATGACATCCATTCAAGGCATCATGGGGATGCTGCGAAGTTTGGCTCCTCGGGGTGGCAACTCCACTCCAACCCCCCAGGAGCTAGCGCCCCCCCTCTCGATGAGTCGACCCCCAGGGGTCAAAGCGAGATGACCCCAGCGGGGGGAGAAGGAAGTGCACCAGGAAGAAGGCCTGGGAAGGAAAGGATGGGAGAGGGGGTCGAGCGAGACCTCACCGACCGGGAGTTGTTCCCTAGCCCGGCGAGTGCCAGCCCTCCAGGCGAGCAGATCACGCGAGTAGAGGTTGCGAGACCAACACTCAGGGGGTCACCCTTCAGCGAGCTGATCATCTCGGCTCCCATTCCTGAGAGGTTCAGAGAGCCTGACATGGATTACTATGCTGGGAAGGATGACCCCGTCCATCACCTACAGTGGTTCGAGGATGCCGTCTCCATCAGGCCGATGACGAATGCCTTCAAGTTCCGCCTCTTCGCGATCACGTTGAAGGACAAGGCAAGGGACTGGTTTCATCAACTCCTTCCAAGGTCGATCTATGAGTTCGAGGACTTGAGCCGGAGCTTCCAGCTCCTCTTCTCCACCTCCAAGAAGACGAAGAAGAGTCCTGAGTCCATCTTTCTGATAAGGCAAAGGGCCGAGGAGTCGTTGACCCACTACGTTGATAGGTTCCAAGAGGAGATCCTGAAAATCCAGGAGATGTCGGGGTATGCCCTCCAGATGGCGTTCACGGTGGGGTTGCGCAAGGGGTTCTTCAAGATGAGCTTGACCCGAAAGGCCCCCCTTTCCTTCAAGGAGCTGATGGAAAAGGAGGCAGAGGAGATAGCCATGGAGGCATCCAACCCGACATTTGTCAAGAAGTTGGCAAGGCTAACGGAGATGGAGTCAAAGGAGCAAAGTGGCTCAAGGCATCATGAAGGATGAAGGAGAGAGGAGCAGAGAGCTCAGGGGTTCCAGGGATAGGAGGGCCCAGAACCAGGCTGGAGGCAACAAGGAGGACCTGCCCAGGGTCCAGGAAGAGTTCTCATCCAAGGTGGGGGAAACTTTCACGGGGGCCAAGGGAGGTGCAACTTCCAGAGGCAAGCCCCAAGACAGCTCCTACCCCCACCACAGCAAGCCTTGGCAATAGGTGAAGGAGGAAGAGGCAACGCGAGAGACCACCAAGCCCGCCGAAAGAAGGGAGAGAGCATTGTCGTATTGTGATTTCCACCAGTTAGAGGGTCACGCCACAGCTACCTGCCCCGAGTTCCTAGAAGTGAGGGGGGCGAGAGACCCTGCCCAGCAGAAGCCGCCGTCGCAGGTTGAAGAGGTTCCACCCCGATTGGGGGGGGGGAAGACATATGTGAGGACTGGGTCGATGTAGGACCCCGAGGAGGTATAACAGTGATCCACGGTGGAGTGGGGATCGAGGCCACTCGGAAGGCGAGCCTCCATGTCATGTACCGACGGAGCGTCGCTTCGACATCCCAGACCCCGCCCCAGGAGGAGAAGATCACCTTCTCGATGAAGGACATGCCAGATCATGAGGATCCATTCTGCGATGCGTTGGTCATCCAGACGGTCATCGAGGGCTACACCGTCTCCCGGATCTTGGTTGACAACGGGAGCTCTGTCAACGTCGTTTTCAAGAAGGCATTTGACGAGATGAAGGTGGAGCCAAGGAGGGTGTTGGCCTCAGACGGACCCCTGTTCGGATTTTTAGGAGAGACGAAGGAGGTAGAAGGTGGAGTAGGACTCCAAGTGAAATTGGGAGGGACTTCAAGGAACTGCCGGTTCGTCATAGTTGACGCTCCGAGCAGCTACAACGCCATCTTCGGAAGGCCCATCATCAGTGCCTTCCGTTGCGTGCCGTCTTCGTTCCACTAGTGCCTCAAGTTCCGCTCAGGAGGGATCCAGGTCAGAGTCAGGGGAGACTTCAGGATGACAAGACAATGTTATGTCACGACCGTCAACATCATCTCTTGGTTGGACAAGACACAGGAGATGAAGAAGATCATGGAGAGCCTAAGCAAGATGGAGGTATCCGAGTGGAAGGATGACGACCATCATGCCAAGACCCCCTGAAGAAGCCTCGCCCCGGCGGAGTCCTGTATTTTACTTATGATGTAGTGAGTCCAGCCCCTGACCAGTTGAGTCGGGGAGGGGGGGGTCATGTAACCCATCTTTTTTCCCCGTTTGAGGATGTTGGAATTAAAAAAGCTTAGGTGACATGCCCAACTCCCAACCTCCAAGAGGATCTCCTCAAACCATGCTCACACAAGCTGGCAGGGTCGAGAGTGCCTCGAGGGGTGGCTCTGCTCTTTTTGCCACGAGATGGTCCCGCTGTCAGGCTCTCACTAGCTGGTAGGGCAGACGTACCTCTCGTGGAAACCCAAGTACCTTTGCTCCGATGACGGTCCCGCTGTTAGGCTCTCACTAGCTGGCAGGGCAGGCATACCTCTCGTGGAAGCTCAAGTACCTTTGCTCCAATGACAGTCCCGCTGTCAGGCTCACACTAGCTGGCAGGGCAGACATACCTCTCGTGGAAGCCCAAGTACCTTTGCTCCGATGACGGTCCCACTGTCAAGCTGTCACTAGCTGGCAGGGCAGGCGTGCCTCTCGTGGAAGCCCAAGTACCTTTCCTCCGATGACGGTCCCGCTGTCAGGCTCTCACTAACTGGTAGGGCAGACGTACCTCTCGTGGAAGCCTAAGTACCTTTTCTCCGATGACGGTCCTGCTGTCAGGCCCTCACTAGCTGGAAGGGAAGGCGTACCTCTCGTGGAAGCCCAAGTACCTTTGCTCCGATGACGGTCCCTCTGTCAGGAGCTCACTAGCTGGCAGGGCAGGCGTACCTCTCATGGAAGCTCAAGTACCTTTGCTTTGATGACGGTCCTGCTGTCAGGCTCTCACTAGCTGGCAAGGCAGGCGTACATCTCGTGGAAGCCCAAGTACCTTTGCCCCAATGACAATCCCGCTGTCATGCTCTCACTAGTTGGCAGGGCAGGCGTACCTCTCGTGGAAGCCCAAGTACCTTTGCTCCGATGACGGTCTCGCTGTTAGGCTCTCACTAGCTGGCAGGGCAGGCGTACCTCTCATGGAAGCCCAAGTACCTTTGCTCTGATGACGGTCCCGCTGTTAGGCTCTCACTAGCTGGCAGGGCAGGCATACCTCTCGTGGAAGCCCAAGTACCTTTGTTCCGATGATGGTCCCGCTATCAGGGTCTCACTAGCTGGCAGGGTAGGCGTACCTCTCGTGGAAGCCCAAATGCCTTTTCTCCGATTATGGTCCCGCTGTCAGGCTCTCACTAGCTGGCAGGGCAGACGTACCTATCGTGGAAGCCCAAGTACCTTTGCTCCGATGACGGTCCCGTTATCAGACTCTCACTAGTTGGCAGGGCAGGCGTACCTCTCGTGGAAGCCCAAGTACCTTTGCTCCGATGACGGTCCCGCTGTCAGGCTCTCACTAGTTGGTAGGGCAGGCGTACCTCTCGTGGAAGCTCAAGTACCTTTGCTCTGATGACGGTCCCGCTGTCAGGCTCTCACTAGCTGGCAGAGCAGGCGTACCTCTTGTGGAAGCCCAAGTACCTTTGCTTCGATGACGGTCCTGCTGTCAGGCTCTCACTAGCTGGCAGGGCATGCGTACCTCTCGTGGAAGCTCAAGTACCTTTGCCCCGATGACAGTCCCGCTGTCAGGCTCTCACTAGCTTGCAGGGCAGGCGTACCTCTCGTGGATGCTCAAGTATCTTTGCTCCGATGACGGTCCCGCTGTCAGGCTCTCACTAGCTAGCAGGGTAGGCGTACCTCTCGTGGAAGCCCAAGTACCTTTGCTTCGATGACGGTCCCGCTGTCAGGCTCTCACTAGCTGGCAGGGCAGGCGTACCTCTTATGGAAGCCCAAGTACTTTTGCTCCGATGACGGTCCCGCTGTCAGGCCCTCACTAGCTGGCAGGGCAGGCGTACCACTCGTAGAAGCCCAAGTACCTTTGCTCCGATGACAGTTCTGCTGTCAGGCCCTCACTAGCTGGCAGGGCAGGCGTATCTCTCGTGGAAGCTCAAGTACCTTTGCTCCGATGAAGGTTCCGCTGTCAGGCTCTCACTTGCTGGCAGGGCAGGCGTACCTCTCGTGGAAGCCCAAGTACCTTTGCCCCGATGACGGTCCCGCTATCATGCTCTCACTAGCTGGCAGGGAAGGCGTACCTCTCGTGGAAGCCAAAGTACCTTTGCTCCGATGACGGTCCCGCTGTCAGGCTCTCACTGGCTGGTAGGGCAGGCATACCTCTCGTGGAAGCCCAAGTACCTTTGCTCCGATGACAGTCCCGCTATCAGGCTCTCACTAACTGGCAGGGCAGACGTACCTCTCATGGAAGCCCAAGTACCTTTGCTCCGATGATTGTCCCACTGTCAGTCTCTCACTAGCTGGTAGGGCAGGCGTACCTCTCGTGAAAGCCCAAGTACCTTTGCTCTGATGACTGTCCTGCTGTCAAGCTCTCACTAGCTGGCAGGGCAGGCGTACCTCTCGTGGAAGCCCAAGTACCTTTGCCCCGATGACGGTCCCGCTGTCAGGCTCTCACTAGCTGGCAGAGCATACGTACCTCTCGTTGAAGCCCAAGAACCTTTGCTCCAATGACGGTCCCGCTGCCAGACTCTCACTAGCTGGCAGGGCAGGCATACCTCTCGTGGAAGCTCAAGTACCTTTGCTCCGATGACGGTCCCGCTGTCAGGATCTCACTAGCTGGTAGGGCAGGCGTACCTCTCGTGGAAGCCCAAGTACCTTTGCTCCGATGACGGTCCTGCTGTTAGGATCTCACTAGCTAGCTGGGCAGGCGTACCTCTCATGGAAGCTCAAGTATTTTTGCCCTGATGACGGTCCCGCTGTCAGGCTCTCACTAGCTGGCAGGGTAGACGTACCTCTCATGGAAGCTCAAGTACCTTTCCTCCAATGATGGTCCCGCTGTCAGGCTCTCACTAGCTGGCAGGGTAGGCGTACCTCTTGTGGGTTCCCATTTCTTTTTACCCGGAGGGGGTCTCGCCACCCAGGCTCCCATCAGTTGACATAGAAGGTTGACCCCTCCGGGAGGTTAAGTGTTTTTTACCCGGGGGGGGGGGGGGGAGGGGTCTCGCCACCCAGGCTCCCATTAGCTGGCATGGCAGGTTGACCCCTCAGAGAGGTTAAGTGTTTTCTACTCGGAGGGGGTCTCGCCACCCAGGCTCCCATCAGCTGGCATGGTAGGTTGACCCCTCCGGGAGGTTAAGTGTTTTTTTTACCCCGAGGCCGTCTCGTCACCCAGTCTCCCATTAGCTGACATGATAGGTTGACCCCTCGAGAAGGCCAAGTGTTTTTTACCCCGATGCTGTCTCGTCACCCAGGCTCCCATTAGCTGGCATGACAGGTTGACCCCTCGGGGAGGCCAAGTGTTTTTTACCCCGATGCCATCTCGTCACCCATGCTCCCATTAGTTGGCATGCCAGGTTGACCTCTCGGAGAGGCCAAGTGTTTCTCACCCCGGGGAGGATCCCGCCACCCAGACTCTTATTAGCTGGAGTGGCTGGTTGACTCCCCCGTAGAGGTTGTATGAACTCGACTCAAGGAGGCTGTATTTATTCGACCGCGCAAGAGAATTACACTCAACGAATACGTTGGGTTGGATGTTTCTTTCCGAGCTTGTGCCAACCTCGAGAAGAGCGGGGATTGTGTACAACCCTATATTCGCAGAGTGGGGGTCCTCCAACAGGCGCAGAGCTAGACATGCGTTTTTTAAGCTTTTGGAGAGGTTTTGCACTCTTGGGGGCCAATTTAGGCTTAACCCTTGGAATGTACTAATAGGGGGAGGAAATATTCGTCTTCCCTCGACCCCTTTTTAGGGGTCGACCCGGCCAGTACCCGCCTAGTCGCAGCTCGCCCAGGTCACCAACTCGCAGGCCGTCCTAGCCGCCTAGTCGCAGCTCGCCCAGGTCGCCAACTCGTAGGCCATCCTAGCCGCTTTGCCGTCGGTCTCGCCCAGGTAACTAACTCGTAGGCCGTCCTAGCCACCGGTCTCGCCCAGGTCGCCAGCTCGCAACGTCCTAGCCGCCTATCCGCTGGTCTCGCCCAGGTCGCCAGCTCGCAGGCCGTCCTAGTCGCCAGCCGCTAGCTCGCCCTAGCCTCCAGCTCTCCAGGCCGCCTACTCGCCTAGCCAGCTCGCAGACCGCCAGCTCGCAGGCTGCTTGTTTCGCAGGCCGCCCGTCTCGCAAAAGGCCGCCCGTCTCGCTCAGCCAGCCCGTCTCGCCAGGCCGCTAGCTCGCAGGCCGCTTGTCTTGCAGGCCGCCCGTCTCGCCAAAGGCCGCCGGTCTCGCCCAGCCAGCCCGTCTCGCTAGACTCCTAGCTCGCAGACCGCTTGTCTCGCAGGCCGCCCGTCTCGCCAAAGGTCGTCGGTCTCGCCCAGCCAGCCCGTCTCTCCAGGCCGCCGGTCTCGCCCATCCAGCCCGTCTCGCTAGGCCGCCTACTTGCCTAGCTAGCTCGCAGGCCGCCAGCTCACCTGGCCTGTGCTCGCTCAACAGCCTGTTCGCCCAGCCTGTTTTTACCGTTGTGCCCCCGGGGTGGAATTTCCTCTCTACCCCCTAGTATGGATGTTTTCTATTGGCTCAGGGCCTATTTGTTCTAGGGATATTTGTGACGTTTTGGTCCCTAGGCTTGGGAAAACTATAAATAGACCCCCTTGGGTACCTTTAAAGAGGATGAGTTTTTGGCTTCCTCCTCCATTAGTTTCTTCTTCTTTGTAGAGTTTGAGAGCTCTCCAAGGTACCCAGCTCATCCATTAGTAAGGGAGGGAAAGTGCTCTTGTGACCTTCCGAGTGTGTGGTGGGATCTCCACGCTAGAGCCGAGGGTTTGTTCCTAATTTCCCAAGTCTTTGATCCATGACGTTCCCCCGAGTATAGTAGGTGTGAGGTCACCCCTCTTTTGGGACCCCGAACTCCACGAGAGGTCAATAATGGCTTCAACACTCATGGAGCAAAGCACCCGTCTTTTTATAATTTGCCGCATTATCAGTCACTAAAATTTAGAATACATGTATATAAATAAAAACAAGTAAGAAGAAAACAATACCTAAGCTACAATCCGTAGTTGGAGATGAGTCGTATGCCTGTATAAATAGAAACGAGAAATCCGCCTCCAACTTTTCTTGGTGGCTGTAGGTTGTAGGTTGCAGCCTATAGCAAGTGATGTACAACTAATATTAGTAAACTAAATTGAACTAATCAACAAAACTAATTAAGTAATTTCTATTGTAAATAAGTATTGAACTAAATAACTATAATCCCCTTTCAATTTAAAATAACTAATCGGTAATCACACACACATTCATTTTTCTTTCCTGCACATAAATGTTAAATCCCCTTTCCTGCACACTTGAATCACTTGATGGCTGCCTCATACTATCAAACAAAAAATGAGAAACCAATACCTAAAAAATAGATAACTAAAATACTTGATGCCTCATTATCAAAGTTGTTTTCAAGTTTGCAGCATAAACTAACTAATGCAAATTGCAACATACATAGAATTGAAGATATGGAATACATGTTTATGATCAAGACTAATATATTTTCATGGTGGTGTTGGCTAGTTAAACACATGCTATGACGGTGGCGTTCTTGTCCAAACACATTCTTATATTAAGCTTATAAAAATTGAACCATAGAACAAAACATAGGTTAAAAGTTAAAACAAACCATAAAACGCGAGGACTTCTACTTTTTACTGCGGGTTCCCGACTACTTTTTCCGGCGACGGCGGGGCGTCGAGGAGGAGAGGCTTGCTACTTTTTACTGCGAGGCTAGGCGAGGACTGCTACTTTTTCCGACGACGGGGACGGCGAAGCTGCTGAATAGAGAAAGAAGTTAAGAACTAAAAAGATGAACCATAAAGGGGAGGGAGAACAAACTGGAGAGGCGTGGAGACGGGAGACTACCGATGCTCTTGCTCTACCGAGGAAGAAGAAGAGTTGCAGCCGAAACTTTTTGATTTTTGCAAAAACGTGAAAATGGAAATTGAAATTGAACTATTGAAGGCCTAAAAGAACAAACCCTACATTTTCTCATCTCTGGACCGTCCGATTAAAACAGAGGGACAACATTTTGCCTGCCTGGTTTTGGGGAATCGGCCACGGTTCACGGTTTCCCGGTCAAACCGGCCAGTTCCCCGGTTCCAAAGCGGGCCAATGAAACAACACACGGAATACCGAGCCCGGACCGGCCGAGGGACCGGTCGGCGGTCCGACCGGCCGGTCCGGTCCGGTTGTTAAAAGCTTGGTCAAGAGAACTAATTGCAATTGGACCGACCTTGTCCTTGACCTGCTTAGTATTATTTTTAATTAGTGAAAAGACTGTGAATTCTTAATTCGCATCATGTCTTGTGTTTATCATCTTATGTTCATTTTTCTTTCTTAAGACTTTTATGCTTTCTAATTTTTCTTATATCATCATTAAGTGTTTCCTTAATTATGGACAATACTTTGGGCTATGTTATCAAAGGCGTAAGGCGCACCAATGCGTACAAAGGTCTTGAAGTGTAGGCGCAAGGCGCAGACGCGCGCCTGAGGCATGCGAGGCAAAAAAAATAAATGACTAAATATTATTTATTAAGTATCAAATATATATTAAAACACCAATTATATCATATTAGGACATATGAAAAATATATATGAATCTATAATAGACATTCAATAAAACATAAACATAGATATTCATACATGTAGCCATATAGGAAATGTATAATAGACTATTAATACAACAACATGATTATTCATACATGAAGTCATAGATGAAATGTAACATGGATCATCATACATGAGTTTGCAGCTTATCATATTGTTTTATTCTTTTTCCATACACATAATCTGCATTAAATTAATCAAAAAAATCATTTATTAATGTATAATTTAAATAAAAAATTTAAAGTATTCTGAAATTTAAGTAATCTATTACTCACATAACTACTCATCCTCTGAAAGGACCGTGTCATCATCATCTTCTCCACTCTTTATAATCTTCTTCTTCTTTGTTCTATTCATCTTCCTCTATATCGACATCGTTAACATCTCTAAGAACTAATGAAGTAGGAACCTTCGTCTTAGATATGTTCCCTTTCTTAAATATCTTTGTAGGAAGCATATTCTTTCCTTTCAATAAGCGTGTGCGATAAATTTTTTCTTCAACTCCAGTGGCACTAGCAACTTTGCCTCAAGTTAAAAACTCAACATCAAAGACCAAGTCCTTCTGCTCAACCTCAGTATCTTCCTCTATTCTGCCTATAAACCATTGATTGATATCATCAATATCTATCAACGAAATTGAATCTATACGATCACATGCATCATATCGATGTCTTAACGTTCGATTGTACTTCACAAACATTAAATCATTCAAGTGTTGTTAAGCTAGTCTGCTTCATTTTTTGCTATGAATATGCAATAAGCAATAGCCGTATAAACACGTTATCATCAATCTATAAATCACTAATAATAAAATTTAAAAATTTAGAAGTTAAAAAAACTCTAATTTCACTCACAATCGGATGCACTGCATATAAAGACTAAACACTTTTATGTCAAATCTTCTTAGGTTAGAAGTTGAAGCACCATAAGCTTGCCACCATTCAGCTGTTAAGATAATAAATATTTAAAAATTGAAAAAAAACTTGTTTAAATATTATCTAATTTATCTTGAGACTATTTTTCTATGCATAATTACAAATTTCATTTCAAACAACCCTTCAACATTTTTATATAGAGTTAATTGATCAATGATTTTATCTCGATCTTCATGACTTGAAATCTGTCTTTGCATTGTCTTGCATAAACCTTCCATAAATTCTCCATCATCTGCAATAGCGGGGTTTGAGTAGAAAAAATATGGGTTTAAATAATGACCCACGACATGAAGCGGTCGATAAAGTTGGCTTTCCTACCTTCTATCCGCAATTTTTAGAACATTAGTTAATTGGTCAATGATTTTATCTTGATCTTCATGACTTGAAATCAGTCTGTGCATTGTCTTGCATAAACCTTCCATAACTTCTCCATCATCTGCAATAGCGGCGTTTGAGTAGAAAAAATATGGGTTTAAATAATGACCCACGACATGAAGCGGTCGATAAAGTTGGCATTCCTACCTTCTATCCGCAATTTTTAGAATATCTGTATATTTTTTTTCTTTCTCATTAAAAGACTTAATGATCACCTCTTTAGCTCTATTCATCGTTTCATAAATATAACTCATGACCTTTCTTTTCTCACGTCCACCAATCTTAATACGTGAACTAAAGGGTCAAATATCTTCAAAATATCTACAATACTTTTTCCAAAAAGAGATTATTAGTATAATTCCATGCACTTGTTTACCTTCGCTTTCCTTTGCTCACTTGCTTGAAGTTTTCCTTTGCTCACTTGCTTGAAGACCACTCAGGTGAGGTGAACATCTTACTTAGATTGTTTCTCTACTTGTGAATGCGCTGAATTGTTAAGAAAGAAGTTGCAAACCTCATCACAACGGGCTAACAAGCTCCACTTACTCTGTAAAGCTCCTTAACATGTTCACAAGTCCAGACCGAACATAAACATAACCATTTATGATCATTCCTCTCTTAAATGTGCGACTAATATTGGACATTTTTCCAATATCTTCTTGCATTAGATCAATACAATGTGTAGCACATGACGTCCAGTATAAATTTAGGTTTTTCACTTCCAATAATTTACTGATTTTTTTACAATTTACCCTCAAGTACATTATTGTTGGCACTGTCTGTAACAATCTGCCCCACATTCACCCCTCCAACTCTTTCTACCACTCTATCTAGTAATTCAAACATCTTTTCTCCCATCTTCGAGTAGTTCGATGCATCAACAGATTCTAAGAAAAATGTCCTTTTGGGTGAATTCACTAAAAAATTTATTAGAGTCCTTTGTTTCTGATATGTCCATCCATCATCCATAATGGAAAAACTCAATATCTTCCACTCATCCTCATATGCCTTTATCATATCTTTAACTTTCTTCATTAATTAGCAAAAGTACACAAATTTCATGATAACTTGGTGGGTTCAATCCATTTCCAAACTATCCAATGGACTTTACCATCATCACAAAATTAGGATGTGCTACGACATTGAATGAGATAGCCCCATCGTATATCCATTGAGCTATATGTTTACAGGCTCGCTCTCTCAGCTCCCTCTTGCAAGCTTCATTAATAAATATTTGTTTCATTTTTGTTGAGATTTTTTTTTCATTGTTTTTCAATTTATTGGCGGAAAATAAAACATCTATTGGTACTTTCGGCCGAGGCATCTTGGAGAAGTCTTCTCTTATTTGAATCCTCTACACATTGTTATCAATTTCTTAATCACTTCCAAACGTATCTATATCTGCAAAATCAGGAAATTTGTTCTTCTCTTTGTTGCTTGTACTAGCTTTTTTGTCCATGAACTCCTACAATTCCAACCGTACATGTTCTGGGCATTTGAGACATGCTTTGATATTCCTAAAGCCCCCAAAAATGTGTTGCTTGGCACGATAAATTTCTCCCTATGTAACTTTTTCGCAAAAATTACAAACCACTCATTCTTGTTGTTTGGATTTTGCTGTCACACATATTTCCAGCACGGATCTTTGTTTGATTGAGCAGTCAATGAACTAGAGCCGCCGAATTCCATTTAATCCTACTAAATCATTTTTCCACTATAAAAATTGGATATAACTATATAAGCCCAGTTGAAGCACACAAATTTTAACCTAAAATCAGCGAACTGGATGTCCAATTCGCTGAATTTTTACGAACTGGTGCCTAGTTCGCTGATTTTTAGTGAATTGGGCACAGTGATTGGCATTAATAATACATAAACTTTAATATCTCTTGATCCTAGAAGAGAATAAAATCATGCAGTATATATCATGTGCTTAACAGAGATTAGAAACCAATAAATAAATAATAAAATGAAGAATTTTTAAAACCCACTACCTGAGGGAGAGAACCAATTAATATCAGACTCCTTTGTTGTCTTCTTCACAATTTAAACCAATCAATAGAAGGTAACCAACCAATCTAGATATTGAAATGGGGAGAGAGGCGAGCCCAATTCAGGAAGCCTGCGGATGAAGCCTCCACAAATGAGGTCTAGGATTTGGAATCCGCCGGCAAGAGCAAGAGGAGGAAATAATGAGAGAGACGAGCAATTATACGACGACAAGAAGAGGAAATGGCGAGAGAGCGAGAGAAAGAGGAGAGGCCGAATAGTGCGAATGGGTTCTGGATCGGTTTTGGAGAATATAAAAACATTGAAACCCTGAAAATGACTTAAACCGAGCTGGGCAACTTATTTAGACCTGTAGGTAGACGAGGTGTGCCTGGGCGATGCCTTGAGCTAACGTTAGGCGCACACCTAGGCATGCCTAAAGCACTCCTAGCGCATCTCGCCCACCTTGGGCTCGCTCAGGCGACCATGCTTGTGCCTGGTGCGCCTGGATCCTTAAGCGCGCCTAGGTACATGCCTTGATAACATAGATTAAGGGTAAATTAATAGTTCATGTATATGTTACGTGCACTTGTCTCGCATGTTAATATGACAACAAGTACACTTGAATCGCACATTTATATTGCCAAATATCATTTGGTACCCTTAACTCGCACGAATGACATGTCTTTATATACATGTTCGAAGGTTATTCTCCTCACCTCCCATTTCAGGTTAACCATTAATTTCATAGATGTGTTCTTTCTTTTATTCTTTCTCTTTATTCAACATGTTTAGAACTTATCTTATTTTCCATTCTTCTTTTTATACTGAATTAATTATATATACGAAATTGCTGTCATGTATCAGTATACGAATATGAAAAACAAATAAATGTAAAGACATCAAATAAGAACTCACAACAACTTTGTTTTTTTCCTTTATCTTTGTTTTTCTCATCTCCTCTTCTCTTACCTTGAGAAGCCATGACCTAAATAAATTACCATTATTATTTGATCATGTGGTATTAATATCAAGTGGTAACCTAATGATCTTGGCTTACTATGGCTGCCCTTACATCAAGTTGTATGGATTGTGTTCTAATGTTATGCCATAAGGATATTGATGAACTTGGAACAATTTCCCCCTTAAGGATTCATTCAAAAAACAACTATTTTCTTAATAATATGCACTAATATTATCATTTTAGGCTAAACTTAGCTTGCGTCACGTTGATTTTTATCGCCGCTTTGGTGTGCACAATAATTATCATAAACACAAATTATTCATACTTGTAACACTTTACAACGTTACAATTCTCCCCTCCTTATTGGATTTTCGTCCGCGGAAATCTTCACTCCGTATCTATATCAAACAAAAAGGGGAAAAATTCTCTCATTATTTCTTCTTTTTCCCAAGTAGTTTCGTGTAAACTATGTCCATTCCACCAGACTTTGACAAATCGAACTTCTGTATTTCGGAGTTGCTTATTATGCTAATCCACTTTTTTGTATTGCTCAGTCGGGCTGGATAAGTCAGATTCAATTTGAATCTGTTCAGAAGGGACTATCATTTATGGATCTTCTACATGCTTTCTCAAGAAAAACACGTGAAACACATCATGAAGGTTTTGAAGAGCATCAGACAACGCCAAGTGATATACTGCATGTCCAATCCTTTCAGCGATTGGGAATGGTCCTACATATCTTGTATTAAGTTTTCCAATTCTTCTGAGTCATTAAGTAACTTTAAAAGGTTTTATCTTAAGATATACTATGTCACCCATGTTGAACTCCACGCTTCTGTGTCTAGTGTTATAATAATTTTGTTGTCTACTTTGAGCTATTTTCAATCATTCTCATATGATTGCTACTGTATTAACATTTTATCTACTTTTTTTAAATATCTTTTGCTCACCATCTTCAATCCAACTTAGAGGAGTTCGACACCTCCACACATACAAGACTTCAAAAGGGTCCATTTGTATGTTGGACCGATAACTGTTATTATATGAAAACTCTACCAGGGATAATATTTCTCACACGATCCCTTAAGATCTAGAACGACCATCTTTAAGAGGTCTTCTAACAATTGAATGGTTCACTCTGATTGACCATTGGTCTGAGGGAGAAAAGAAATACTATATAACAACTTGGTTCTTAGTCTTTTCTGAACCAATCTCCAAGTATCTGATGTAAAACACTCATCTCTGTCCGAGAATATTGATCGAGGAATTCCATGATATTTCACAACAACACTAATATATTGGTTGACTAACCTTTCAACTGGCCTATTTTTTTCATTGGAATAAAATATGTAACTTTTGTTAGTCGGCCAATAATTACCCATATACCATTGTTTCCTAATTTACTTCTCGGTAAACCTATAACAAAATCCACATTTTTGTCATCCCACTTTTACTGAGGGATGGATAAGGATTTTAAATAGACGCCAAGCTTTTGATGTTCTTCTTTCACAAGTTGATAAGTGTTGCATTTTGTAACATATGTGATTACATCAGTTTTCATTCCTAGCCATCAAAATTCTTGTTTCAGATCTTAGTACATTTTTGTTCTGGATCAAATATGTTGTATTATGTGCTTCATATAATATTTTTGCACACAGTGCATTAACATTTAGAATACACAATCTTTTGTTCATAAATAACAACCTAGTATCTTCTACGGAGGATGTTGATTGACCATTTTTAACCTTTTCAAGGAATTTAATAAACACAGGATCTTTATTCATTAGATTCCTCACTCTTTCTTTGATTGGTTTCTTTATCACCATGTAAAAAAGTTGACCTTGTGTCTGGGATGAGGAGATGAAAGTAAGAATTTCTAGCTTTTACAATTCTTTAAGTAATGCTTTTTGTTCATCCAATTGCTCTATCACCATTTAAGTGATGCTTTTGTAATTCTTTAAGTAATGCAATTCTTTTTAATGTCTAGATCATAATCTTTAATAAATTCTAGCAATCGTTTTTATCTAAGGTTTATTTCTTTTTGGGAGAAGATATACTTTAAGCTCTTATGATTCGTAAATATTTCACACTGAACTCCATACAAGTAGTGTCGCCAAAATTTTAAAGTAAACACAATTGCTGCAATTCTAGGTCATGAATAGGATAGTTGCGTTAAGGATCCTTCAATTGTCTTGAAGCATAAACTATCACCTTTCCATTTTGCATTAGTACACATCCAAGACCTTTTAGAGATGCGCCACTAAAAATTTGAAAACTTTAAGTACCATATGACATTACTACACTGGTGTTGTTGTTTGCCTTTCCTTTAATTCATCAAAGGCACTTTTACATTCCTCGGTTCAAGAAAATATAACATTTTTTCGGGTTAACTTGCTAAGCAGTAGAACAATCTTTGAAAATTTGTGTACAAACTTTCTATGATAACTTGCTAGCCCAAGAAAACTTTGTATTTCTGTTATAGTAGCTGGTCTTGGCCAATTTAGAATTGCTTCCACTTTTGTCGAATCCACTAACAACCCATTTTTTGTAATAATGTGACCTAAGAAGGAAACTTCATTTAACCAAAATTCACATTATGAAAATTTTGCATACAAAGCATGACCTTCCAAGGTTTGTAGTACTATTGCCAAGTGTTCAACATGTTAATATTTATCCTTCGAATATATAAGAATACCATCAATAAATACAATAATGAATTTATCCAAGAATTTAGTAAACATCTGATTCATCAAATCTATAAAAAGTGATGGGGTATTTGTCAAGCCAAATGACATTACTACAAACTCAAAGTGTTCATACAATATATTTAAAGCTATTTTATAAATGTCTTCTTCTTTAATTTTCATCTGGTGATATCTTAACCTGAGTTCAATTTTTGAAAAAACCTTTGATTTACTAACTGATCGAACAAACCATCAATGCGGGATATGAAAAATGTGTTTCTAATTGTCAACATATTTAACTTGCGATAATCCACACATAATTGCAACGAACCATCCTTCTTTTTAACAAAAAGCACAGTGGCTCCCCATAAAGAAGTATTGGATCAAATAGATTTTTTATTTAAAAGCTCTTGTAATTGAATTTTTAACTCTGCCAAATCTTTAGGAGTCATTTAGTATGGTGTCTATACAACATGTGCTGCTCCTTCAAGAAGGCTGATAATGAACTCAACTTCCCGTGTAGGCAGCACACCAGACAATTCCTTTGGAAATACTTCAAGAAAGTCACAAACTACTAGGAATGTACTCGGTTCACCGGTTGTTATATCACTCCTTTTTATCATAACTAACATCACTTCACAATCCTTTTTAATTTTCTACATTGCTTTCATCAAGGAAATTATCATTTTCGCTATTTCATTAATCCCTTGAATAACGCATTGCGCTTGATCAATTAATTTGAGCGTAATTTCCTTTTTTTACAATTAATAACCACTTCATATTTTAATAACCAATCCATCCCCAAAATTATATAAAATTCATTTAGGGGTAGAATTGCAAAGTTTGATTCTAATGATTTATCACCCATTATTAACCTGGTTTGTACATATATGCAGCTATGACTAGTGGGGGCATCCATTTGTTAGTGGGTGGACCTCACCCGCATACAAACCAAATCAGGTCACCGACAAGGATAGGTGAGCTAATAATTACCTTGAGCGTCATGAGTTGTTTTGAACAAGTTTCATGGAGCCTTTTTACAATTGTCATTTGGTCAACGATCATTCTTGTCTAGATCTACAACTTTTATGTTAAACATTTTTCCAAAAAATATCATATAGTAGACCTATTTTCAAAAGGGACGGAACCCGGGTGGAACTATGTGAGTCGCAATAGTTCCGTATGGTGCCGCGTCTTTTGAAAATAGGTCTACTATATGGAATTTTTTTTAAAAAGTGTTCAACATGAAAGTTGTAGATTTTATCGATATTTACAACTTTCATGTTGGACACTTCCTAAAAATGCCATATAGTAGGCTTATTTTACAAAGACGCTTGTAACCCGTATTTAGCTAATTCTGGGTCCCACATTTCTACACTTTTCCGTATATATATATATATATATATATATATATATATATATATATATCTTTATTATATAATGCAATATAGCTATTTGGAATTCACACCAAATTTTTGATCTCGGTCGTTGGATCAAATATACTGCAATGTATGACCACCGTTGAATTGGGACATCCAAAAAAAGCCTCTGCCGCATGCCATCATCACGCCAAGGCAAATACATCTAAAAAAGCCATCCTTCACGGCACCTCCCGTCCTATGGAAGGCAAATCCCGCACGGCACCTCCCGTCCTGCAGTTTTGCAAATCCCATCCTTCACCTCTGCCGCATGCCATCATCACGCCGAAGCCAAATCCCATCCTTCACCTCCCGTCCTGCAGAACGCCGAAGTCTTCGCTCCCATCAACTCCGCCGAAGTCACATCCCGCACGGCACGCCTCAACGCCTTTAACTCCTGCCGCATGCCATGCCGAAGATCTTCCTCCTTCTGCTTCAGATCTCTTCCTCCTCCCGGTTCAGAGGACTTTTTCTGCAGAGCTCTTCCTCCTCCCGGTTCATATTTGCCTTCGGCTGAACCTTGCTCCGTCGAATCAATCTTTCTCCGCCGAAAACAGAGGACTTTTTCTACTGAACCTTGCTCCCTAAGCGCGGACGGTGGTGACGAAGCTGTCAGAGTTATTTCTCCACCTCCACAGTAAGTCTATGGCCCTTCGTGTTGGGGTTCAGCCCCTAAAGCTGATGGTTGTGCAGAAATCTAGGAGTTGCAACCTGGTTTTTTGGGGTTACAACTCCTTTTCTGCTGTTTTTTCTCTTGAACCGGTTTTTTTTTTTGGGGGGGGGGGCGACAGTTTTTTTTAAAAACCTATGAACCAGTTTTTTTTATTGTGGCCTTTTTAAAAACCCCCTCCCCTCCCCGATAACATTGGATTAGGTCGGGAAGAAGGAGATCGGCGGAAGTCCCCCCCCCCCCCCGTTCGTCGTTCGTGTAGGAGGAGCGAAGCCCCCGTTCACTGTTCGGGAAGGAGGAGATCAGCGCTAGTGTCGCCGGGAGTTCGCCGCCGCTGTTGCCAGTTTTTTTAAAGCTGATGGTTTGTGCTGCTGTTGCCTGGGTTTTTCCGCTACCGTAGGGATGGTTTTGTTGTTGCTGTAGGCGGGAGTTCGCTGCTTGAAGGAGGTGTTTCCTCTGTGCTATTAGAAGGAGTTTCCTTTACGCTTCAAGGGCTTCTTCGTCTACGTTTCAGGTGTACCCTTTCTTGTCTTCGTTTGTTATTGTGCTTGAAGAGAGAGTAGAGTTTTTATCCTGTTGTAGAGGAGTCGTTGTTTGTCTTAGTGGTAGAGAGGAGTGGATTTGTGTGTCAAATCCGGAGGGCTATCTAGGTTTGGGCAAACCTAGATAAATTTCTGTAATCCTTATTTACTAGAGTGGATTTTTCATTGTGCCGTGCCCAGTGGTTTTTGACCTTCAAGTTGTGAAGGTTTTCCACGTATATCTTTGTGTTCACTTGTGTTGTTGGTTTGTTTTGTTTCTTATTGTTTGGCTCTATTGATCGGTGGGAGTTGCCGTTATCTTCGGACCCCCTTTCCCTAACAAGTGGTATCAGAGCTAGGTTCTTTGGCTAGTCGTTTTTATTTCTCGGTTTCTAACTTGGTGCGGTAGGTGACGACCATCGGTCCGCTACCTATCCTCTCTTGTTAATCCCTTGAAATAAATCGACTTGTGGACCGTAATAGAGTTACTTGTTTGAGAAAGCAATGGAACAGAACACAAGGATGGTCAGTATGAATGGCAAGAATTGGAGCATCTGGAAGCCTCGGATGGAGGATCTCTTATATTGTAAAGATCTCCATGCTCCGTTGACGAGGAGACCTGCTTCAGTTAAGGATGATGAAGAGTGGAAGAAAATGGATCGAAAGGCAGTAGGGTTCATTAGACAGTGGCTCGATGTCTCTGTTTTTCATCATGTTTCCACGGAGACCTCGGCTCAGGCCTTATGGAAAAAGCTTGAAGCCTTGTACGAGCGGAAGACTGCAAGTAACAAGGCATTTCTGATTAGGAAGCTTGTCAATTTAAAGTACCGGGAAGGTTCATAAATGACTGAGCATCTGAACCTTGCTCAAAGCATTATCAATCAGTTGGAGTCCATGAAGATCACTTTGGAAGATGAACTCCAAGCTCTGATGATCCTTAGTTCTTTACCCAAGAGTTGGGAGACTCTAGTAGTGTCGTAGAGCAACTCAGCACCTGATGGCGTGGTAACCATGGAGATGGTGTCTGGTTGTCTCCTGAACGAAGAGCTGAGGAGGAAGGATTCTGGATCTTCCACTTCGGGTGTTTTTCTCATGGAGGGAAGAGGCCGGTCTGTGAAGAACGATGTGAAGCACAAGGATAGTTCCAGGAGTAAGTCCAGGGGCAAGTCTAAGAAGGACATCGAGTGCTACTATTGTAAAAAGAAGGGTCATTTCAAGAAGGATTGCTTCCAAATGAAAAGGGACCTGAAGGGAAAGACCAAGGAGGTAGTAGAATCCACTGGTGATGCGATGACTTCGATTGTGGAGGCTGAGCCGTTATGCTTGCAGTGCAGTGGGTCGTCTTGCCAGAACTGTGTTGACATAGACTGGATCGTGGACGGAGGTGCATCCTATCATTGCACTCCTCACAGAGATTACTTCTATACCTATTCTGCGGGAGATCTTGGTGTGATCTAGATGGCAAATTCCGGCCAGTCGTTGATTGTTGGCAGTGGTGATGTCCATCTGGAGACTGAATTGGGGAAGATTGTTCTCAAGGGCGTCAGACATATTCCTGACTTGAGAATGAATCTGATTTCCATTGGTAGGCTTGATGATGATGGTTTCACGAGCATTGAAGGTGGGGGGACTTGGAGGTTGTTGAAGGGCTCTTTGGTGGTAGCCAGAGGAAGGAAGTGTTGTGGCCTTTATCGTACTAAAGCCAAGATCTGTGGTCCAAGTGTGAATGCGGCAGAGAGCGGCTCTATGGAGTTATGGCATCGCAGACTTGGGCATATCAGTGAGAAGAACTTGAAGATCTTGGTGAAGAACAAGGTCCTTTCGGAGCTATCAGGAGGGCTTCCTGATACATGTGCGCACTGTTTGGCCGGTAAGAAGAAACGTGTTTCCTTTGCTGATTCTGAACCAAAGAGGAAGGCAGAGTTACTATACTTGATACACACTGATGTGTGTGGTCCAATTGAGCCCAAGTCTGTGGGCGGAGCCGCTTACTTTGTCACGTTCATTGATGATCACTCCAGGAAAGTCTGGGCATATTCTGTGAAGCAGAAGAGTGATGTTCTAGCAAAGTTTGAAGAGTTCAGAGCTAAGGTGGAGAAGATGACCGAATAAAGCGAGTTCGATCTGACAATGGGGGGAGAGTACACTAGTGCCTTCGACACTTACTGCAGAAGGTATGGCATAGTACATGAAAGGACAATCCCGAGGACGCCGCAACAGAATGGGTTAGCAGAAGGATGAACAGGATGATTATTGAGAAGATCAAATGTATGATTTCTCAAGCTGGCATTAGTAAACAGTTTTGGGCTGAGGCTGTTCAAACTGCTGTACATCTGATAAATCTATCTCCTTCTGCACCTTTGAATGGTGATATTCCAGAGCGTGTTTGGTCCGGGAAGGAAGTGTCGTACGGACATGTGCGGGTGTTTGGGTGCAAAGTCCACGTTCATGTCCCCAAGGAAGAGATATCGAAGCTTGATGAGAAGTCCAGGGAGTGCATCTTGATGGGATTTCCCCATGAGGAGTTTGGATATAGACTATGGGATCCTGTGAACAAGAAAATGATCAGAAGCAGAGATGTGATCTTTGTTGAAGATCAAGTGGTTGGTGAGCAGAATCCTGCGGAGTCATAGGTTCCACAGTTTCCACCTGCGGAGGAGAGACTCTATGCTGATGATGGGCCAGTAGAGACTGCTGCTGCTGATGGGCATGCTGAGGAGGAAGTTGGTGAGCTTATTCCTGATGAGGAGATGATTCCGTATGCAGGGGGAGCTCTTCCAGTTGATGTACCACCTGTGGTGGAGGTTCCTCTTATCAGATCTGAGAGAGTCAGAAGGCCCAATACCAGGTATTCCCCTCATGAGTATATTTTGCTTACAGATAGTGGAGAGCCTGAGTCCTATGTGGAGGCTCAGAGTGCTGAAGATCGTGAGGCTTGGACAGCTGCTATGGAAGAAGAGTTGTACTCCCTTCAGAAGAACGAGACGTATGATTTAGTCCCGGATAGTTTAACTTTCAAGGCAGCCTAAACACCTAGAGGGGGGGGGGGTGAATAGGTTCTGCTTTTCTTTTGAAACTTCTAGGCAGAATTCAATTCAATAGCTAACATAATAAACACAGCAATCACAGAAAAACAAAACATCACAGATTGCACTATGTTTTATAGTGGTTCCCCAAGGTCTGGGTACATCCACTTTCCCCCTTCACCTATCTAGCAGTATGCTAGATTCGGCCAAACTTCCACTTATCTCAGATCAATAGATCCTACAACTCAGAACCCAACTGGTTCCTACAACTCAGGTACAACTGCCCTACCTCAGCCTTGCCCCAAGGCCTACAACTCAGAGAATGTCCTTCTCCTACACTCAGCCTTTATAACATAGGCTTACAACTCAGATCTGTGTAAACAGATCCTACAGAAATATAGAAAAGATTGTTTAACTGTCTTGCCAAAGTTGAGAGAGAAATGGCCAAGACAATTCTTGATCAGCTGAAGCAATCAACTGTTTCTTAGCCTTCTTCAAAGCTTCTTGAAAATGTACTTAGCTGAGTTGATTCCAAACAGCTTCTTGAGAATCCACTGGTGGTTTCTTTCTTCTTCTTCAAATTCTGACTTGATCTCTCTCTATCCAGAACTTTGAATGATTCTTCTGAATTCTGATTAGAACTCTTCTTAGATCTATCCTTAGATAGTCTTCTTAGATCTCCCGGAGAAGATCTTCTTAAGTGCCTAGCACTTTCTTGAAATGAGTAGAATTGTAATCCTTCTCCACTTTTTGATCCAATGTATTTCAAAAGGTTAGTTTTCTATATTTTTCTGAATCTGTCTATTTATAGACATTCTTCATGGAAACCGGCTGATCCGGTTTCTAACTGTTTTCTGACAAGTCTGACACCTTCAGTTAACCGGTGGTAACCCACATCAGTCAAGTCTTCAAACAAGTCCTGTGCCTTAGTCTTGAATCACAAGTTGTTGAAACAGTCTGTCAGAAAGTGTCGAGACCATCTGTCTATCTGTGTCGACATAATTGACTTTGGTGTCGACACAGTCTTCAGTGATGTCGACTAAGTTGCCTTTGAGTCGACACAGCTTCTTCTGCAAATAACTTGATCTTGACTCTTCAGTGTGTCGACACAAGTCCTGTGTGTCGACACAGTTGTTGTAGAATCATAACTTAGTAAGTGTCGACACAGTCTTCAGGTGTCGACAAATTCATTTCTTAAATCTGCTTTAATGTGTCGACTTAATCACAATGTGTCGACACATTCTGCTGGTGTCGACAAACTTGAGGTCGACTATTTTCTTCTGTGTCGACACATTCAGCTGATGTCGACAATCTTGAGATCGACTATATTCTTCTGTGTCGACACATTCTCCCAATGTTGAGGTCGACGCTTTTCATCTGTGTCGACTCTTTTCTTCTGTGTCGACACAAATTCTCAGTGATGTGTCGACTTACTTCTTCTGTGTCGACACTTTTTCCCAGTATAGTTGTAGACTAACTGCTATGTGTCGACACTGCTTCTCAGTGTTGTGTCGACTCTTTTCTCCTGTGTGTCGACACTGCTTCCTCTGTGTCGACACTTGGACTTAGAATTTTTTCTGCATACTTTATCAATTCTTCACCTGCACATGTCAACTTAAAACAACATCAAATACACCTTGATGTATACCATTGAGCTAGGTTGGGCTTCTTCAAATCAGGTACACATTTTCCAATGTACCCAACAATCTCCCCCTATTTGGAGAAGTCATAACCCCTATAGCTAATGATATACACCATTTATAAACAGTACTAAATGATGATTAATGACATAGCAGGAATACTTTAATATAAACAAAACATAACAAAGAATCATTCATCACAGAATGCACATTAAAACATGCCAAACAATATTTTGTTTATAACTGGGTAATGTTTGATTACAATGTTTTACATTTAATGATTACATCACAACATTACAAAATATTTAAAACAAAATCAGGATTGATCAGGCTCTCTAATTATAATCCCTTTGCCAGACTGAATTGTAGCTGTCACAGGAGCTTCTGATTCTTCAGCTATCTTCTTTCCTTTAAGATCAGCTTTCTTCTGAGCTTCTTCCTTGATCCTTTGCCTTTCAAAATACTGAAAAGGCTTTGGGAAGTATTTGCTTGGCTCCTTAGCATCTGATGGCAGTCTTCCCAGCTTGGCTTTCCTTCTGAATTGTACTATTGCCTCTTGCCTTGCCTCATACTTCTGCCATTCAATTTCATTGTACCACTTCCCTCTCTCATGAACTTTATCTTGTACAGCTTTCCATGCAGTGAGTATTATGTTCCTTGAAGTAGGACTCCACTGCTCATAATCTGGCTTAAGTACAGCCTGCTCTCTGAATTTCTTCTTTGCCAATAGAGCATCCTGCTGTTCTTTCAGAGTAGCCTCAGGCTTATCAACCTTTCCAAAGACAATATTAGTAACCTCCTTTGGAGGACTATACATTCCTTGAACTTTCTGATCAATCAAGTCAAAATCTGGAGGGGGGTAAATGACTTGGGCAACCTCAGGTTGAGTGCCTTCAAGTAGATTTGATTGTATTCCTGATTCAGCTACCATAGCATCATCACACAATGGGGGATATCTCAAAGTGGCTCGAATGCTATTGGTCACCCATTTGGAGTGCTCTGAGCCTGCATGTATTAGCATCCTCTCCCCCTTTATGGCTTCTCTAGATACATGATCTCTTAAATCTTCCTTTTGAAATCGAATTTGGCCATCCAAATAATTCACTCCCTCTTTGAAAAATGGTCTTAACTTTTGAAGCTTGTCAGATATTTCTTTTTGAGAGGTTGTGATGGCAGTCTTAACAGATGCAATGGCAGCTTGAAAATTCTTATCAAATTCTTCCTTTTCTTTGGCTCTATCTGCAGGCAGACCTGGAAAAATCTTCTTTACCTCCTTAATGATCTCATTGTGAGATTCAGTTAAATTATCATTCATTCTGATCTGATTTTCCAAAACATAACTTTGCTTCAAAGCAATGTCATCCACCTTTGTAGTGATAGCCTCCTATTGTTTAGCTAGATAAACCACAGCATTGCCACCCTTGTGGAAGCAATCTGTCATTTCAGTTTTATGCAAGTTGACTTGAAATTGGATGGACTTGATATCCTGAGCTAAGTCAAACTGAAGTGACTTGCTATTTTCATCAACATACTTCTCCAGAGCCATCCTTTGGTCATCCAATTTTACTTGAAGATCTACCATAAATTTGTTGTAATCAAAGGCTGGAGAAACTTGTGGAGGTGTGGTCTGTAAAGCCTGCTTATAATTCTTGCTTCTTCTCTTGAAGACAACAAGTTTTCTTTTCTTTGCCACCCTGGCTTCTTCAGTTTCTGTTTCAGATGAAGTATCTACATGAATTCTTTCTTGTGGATGATGAATTGTATCTGTTCCAGGGAGTTGTTGCTCAGCTTCAACATCCACTGGCTCATCCTCAACCTGTGGTTCAACTGCAGCTTCCTGATCAATGTCCATTCCTATGGACTTCTCAATATCTGGTCCACCTCCTACCTTATCAGTAGTAGTATCAATATCTGGGAATAGCTCCTCCATAGTAAATTCTAGTTGAGCTGCCACTTCTGCAGCAGTTAAATCTTGAGATAAGTTTAACTGTGCTTCCTCTTGTACTTGCACTTCAGTATTTGTAGTGTCAGGAGTAGGAGTGGACACTAGCTCCCCCTAAACCTGTGTAGTAATAAGAGTATGAGCAATGTCTTTTATAGTAAAATACATGAGCTCCCCCTATACCTGAGCAGGAGTAGATACCTTTGGAGCAGGAGTGGAAACTGGCTCCCCCTGCATCTGTGCAGGTGTTGATACTTCCTGGACCACAGTTGAGTCAAGCTGTGTCCTCAGTGGATCTTCTTGTACTTGTTCAGATTCTTGATTTTGTGTAGGGGATTGCACAGGGGTGTCTGGCCTGCTCTCTTCAGGCACATCCTTGGACAGCACCCTATCCCACCTAGAGAATAGTCTCATATCCATTCTTCTCATATGATTAATCTTACTCCCTTGCAGTTGCTGCATCACATCAGGAATCACTCCAGTGAGGTACAGGCTCATGATCCTAGCCATGTTAGGCTTCTTGATTCCTTCTTTGATCTTGTCAAAGATCACTCCTGACCAATCAGTAGGAATAGTAAATACAATCCTGGTCATCAGGCTGAACATATAGGCTGAAATCCTATCATGTCCACCTGTCTTGCAGAGGATTACCTTCCCAACTACTTCTGACAAGAACTTCTCTTGCTGATTCATTCCCTTCCTGTGGAATGCAGCTCCAATCTTCAATCCTGAATCCAGTCCACACCATTGAAGAGCTTCCCTTGTCTTAGATATAGGAACTTCCTCTTCATTCTCAACTACTTGCAATTGGAAGATCTTTCTTAAACTTCTTTGGTTAACCTTTACCTTAGTCCCTTGAACAGTAGACTTAATCTTGAGGCCAGTAGAATGGACTGATGCAGAGATAAAGAACTCGTGCACCTCCTTCTTCCAGATTTTAGTAGGTTCTGAAATGAGAAATTCTAACCCTGATGCAGAGAGGAGGGTGATAACTCCTTGAACATCTGCCGGCGCCTCTGCAAAGGCCTGGCGCACCAACTCATACCCTTCATTGATGTTATCTTCAATCCTTGGCGCCATCGTTTTGTCGAGAAAGCTTGAGAGAAGAGAGAAAGATAGACTGTCGACACAGGGTTTTAGTCTCGAAAACCTTGAAAGCGTGTCGACAGAAAGAGCTTTTGACCTATTTATAGCCGCAGTTGAAAGAAGTTCAAAAGGCGCCAAAAACAGTCAAAATGTGTCGACACAGACGGAATGTGTCGACACAAACTTCTACCGTCTCGACATTACTTCAGCCTACTATGTGTCGACACCAATTTGTGGTTATGTCGACACCTTAGATAAACAGAAATTCTGTGTCGACTCTAAGGATAAGTGTCGACACATATTCTGTAAGTGTCGACACCATTTTCCTGGTTGAGTCGACATTATATTTCTGGTTAAGTCGACAATATAACTCTTAAGTGTCGACACATATTCTCTGTGTCGACACAATATTTCTGACTTGTCGACATAATTTCTCTGAGTCGACACATTACTACTGAATGTGTCGACACATTCTTACTTAGCCAATTTCTGTAACTTCAATGTGTCCTTTTTAACACTTGATTATGTTGTTGTTATTACCTTTACTTATTTATATACCACTTCAATTGCATTGTTAATGATTTTGTTAATACATTAATCAATGGTTAACATACCTAATTCAATTTTGAATTTATTGAATTTGGTTTCATCTAAAGGCTTAGTAAACACATCTGCTATTTGATAATCTGTTTTTACAAATTCCAATGAGATGTCTCCTCTTTCTACATGTTCTCTAAGAAAATGGTATTTGATTTCTATATGCTTAGTTCTACTATGAGAAACTGGGTTATTAGCAATAGAAATAGCACTCTTTGAATCACATAAAAGGGGTGTTCTACTTACCTGAATACCATAATCCTTAAGCTGATGCTGCATCCACAATAGCTGTGCACAGCAGCTTCCAGCAGCAACATACTCTGACTCAGCTGTGGAAATTGCCACACTGGTCTGCTTCTTACTACTCCAAGATATTAGTCTTCCCCCCAGGAATTGACAAGTACCTGTAGTACTCTTTCTATCCTCTCTACATCCTGCAAAATCTGCATCTGAATAGCCTGTTAGTAGAAAATCTCTATTCCTAGGGTACCAAAGACCTAGAGTAGGAGTGCCCTTTAGATATCTCAGAATCCTTTTGACTGCAGTATAATGAGATTCTTTAGGGCAGGCTTGGTACCTAGCACAGACACATGTAGCATACATAATGTCAGGTCTACTAGCAGTGAGATATAGTAGAGACCCAACTATTCCTCTATACAATGATTCATCAACAGGTTTACCTGCCTCATCTTTGCATATAGGCATACTTGTTTCCATAGGAGTTCTCATGGAGGAGGATGACTCCATACCATATTTCTTAATTAATTCTTTGGTGAACTTAGACTGGGATATGGACAATCCATCATCAGTCTGTCTTACTTGGAGTCCCAAGAAGAATTTAAGTTCACCCATACTGCTCATCTCAAACTTCCCTTGCATAAGTTTGGCAAACTTTTTACAAAGGTTGTTTTCAGTAGATCCAAAGATTATGTCATCAACATAGATCTGGACTAAGATGATCTTTCCTTTGGATTCCCTAAGGAATAGAGTTTTGTCTATCTTTCCTCTTGAGAATTTATTCTCAATGAGGAAGGTAGACAGGGTTTCATACCAAGCCCTTGGAGCTTGTTTTAACCCATACAAAGCTTTCCTAAGCTTATACACAGAATCAGGTTTAAGAGGATCTACAAAACCTGATGGCTGCTCTACATATACTTCTTCTTTAAGATCACCATTCAGAAATGCTGACTTCACATCCATCTGGTATACTTTGAAGTCTTGGTAGGCTGCATAGGCAAGGAACATTCTGATTGCCTCCAGCCTTGCTACTGGAGCAAAGGTTTGATCAAAGTCAATCCCTTCTTCCTGCCTGTATCCTTTTGCAACCAATCTTGCTTTATTCTTTACTATTATTCCACTTTCATCTAGCTTGTTCCTATAGATCCACTTAGTGCCAATTATGTTGTGGCCTCTTGGTTTAGGAACAAGCTCCCAGACTTTGCACCTTCTGAATTGATTCAGCTCCTCTTGCATAGCATCAATCCAGTGCTGGTCTTGGATAGCTTCTTCAAACTTCTTAGGTTCCATTTGGGACAAGAAAATAGAATGCAAAACTGTGCTTTGATTTCTGCTTCTAGTTTGAACTCCTTGTCTTGGATCACCAATTATCTGATCAGTAGGATGATCTCTTAGATATCTTATAGCTGGAGGAAGATTCCCTTCAGGTTGAGCATCTCCAGCTTCTTCATTCTGCTGAGCCTCCTGGTTTTCATCAGCTTCCATTATCTCTTGTACTCCCCCTGGACAGCAGCCTTCATTTTCCAATGCTTCATCTTCCTTTGAAGCTTCAGCAATGGAGAGCTTGTCCATCTTCTTGCTTATACCTGTTGAGTCATTTGATCTACAAGACAACTCACTATTGATTAATCTTGTTTCATCAAATACAACATGCACAGATTCTTCAACAACTTGAGTAGTTAGGTTGAAGACTCTATAGGCCTTACTATTTGTGCTGTACCCAACAAATATCCCATCCTGGGATTTGGCAGCAAACTTAGTCAAATATGACTTGCCATTGTTAAGTATATAGCACTTGCAACCAAAGATCCTGAAATAGGATAGATTTGGTTTTCTGCCTTTCACAATCTCATAGGGAGTCTTTCTGTGGCTTTTGGTGATAGAAGCCCTATTGATGACATGACAAGCAGTGTTAACTGCCTCAGCCCAAAAATATTCTGGGAGAGAGGTGTCACTCAATAGAGTTCTACCAGCTTCAATTAATGTTCTATTCTTTCTTTCAGCAATTCCATTTTGCTGAGGTGTTCTAGGTGAGGAGAACTCTTGGAAAATCCCAAAGTCTATACACAAGTTTGTTATGCTTTCAGATTGAAACTCAGTACCATGGTCACTTCTGATTTTGACCACTGTACTATTCAGTTCATTCTGAATTTGCTTTACAAAATTAAGTAATACACTTGGGGTTTCAGATTTTTGTCTCAGAAAGAACACCCATGTAAATCTAGAATAGTCATCTACAACCACTAGAGTGTAGACCTTCCTACCTAGACTGTGAACTGGCATAGGACCAAAAAGATCCATATGCAAGAGGTATAAGCACCTCACAGAATCCTTGTTTTCAAGGCTTTGAAATGAGGTTTTTGTCTGCTTGCCCTTTTGACAAGCTGAGCATACCCCTTCCTTTATACACTTAACTTGAGGCCCATTCCTCACTAGTTCTTTACTAAAGAGTTGGCCAATTGTCTTGTAGTTTAGATGAGCCAATCTCTTGTGCCACTTAACACAATGAGAAGCATTGTCATCAGCTACAAGACAAATAGGGGAAGCCTTATTTTCACATTCAAAATTAAGGCAATACACATTTCTCTTCCTATACCCAGTCAATATGATCTCTTGATCACTTAACCTTTTGATATGACATCCATCCTTACCAAATGAAATGTCATATCCTAGATCACTCAGCTGGCTTATGCTTATTAGATTATGTTTCAAACCTTTTACATAGGCCACTTGGGTGATAGTAATTAGGTTAGAAGAAATGTTACCAAACCCTTTGATGACTCCTTTTTCAGATCCACCAAAGATCACTTTATGTCCATCTTTGACAGATGAATACTCCTTCAGCAGCCCCTTTGTTCCAGTCATGTGCCTGGAACAACCACTATCCAAGTACCATATAAGGGCATGGTTACTTGGATTCACCTGCAATACAGAATTACTTACCCTTAGAACCCAAGTAAGTCTTGGGTCCTTGGTTCAGGTTAGCATTAATAAAGTTATCATAACCTCTTCTAACAGGTAGACTCTTATTCTTTATAACACTTGTGTTATACCAGCAGTCCAATGCAAAATGGCCCCTCTTGCCACAGCACCAACATTCAAACTTATTGTATCTAGATCTAGATACATCCTTGTCAGTAGAATTTCTGTTCATTGCTGGTGCTGTTGCTACTTCACCTACTGATTTCTTAAAACCATTTGGTTTATGACCATAGGTAGGCCTGCTTGCCTTAACACCCTTGTTCTTCAGAACATTTGTCTTAATATGACCTTGAATGTCTTCATGATCATATATGTTAGAAGGCACTTTCTCCTTACTAAACTTTATGGGGACTGAAAGGTTTAGTGGCTGAATAGGGGCTTTGCCTTTCCTCTTGAATCTGCCAGCCCTGGAGTTACCTTTAAATCCTAATCCAGCCTTACCCTTCTGAGTGACAAATTCATCTATCAAGGGTAAGACAGATTTTGGCTTAGAGTAACTAGCCACTAAATCCCTTTCAATTTTAAGTCTGGCCTCCAGACTCTTTACTTGATCATTAGTATAATTAATTGTGCCCATCTGAATAATAGTTATATTCTTCAGCTTGGCAATTTCATTTAATTTTTGATCAAGGACTTTTTCTAACTCAGTTGTTGCTACCCTTAGTTCAGCAATTTCCTGAGCCTGTGTTTTAACCAGGTTCTTGCTTTTCTTAAGGGCCTGCAACAAGTCCCCATACTTGTCTATCAATTGATAGACATCTCCTTCAGATCCAGATGCATCTTCATCACTTGATGCAGATGTAGCTGATTCTTTATTTGTACTACAAACAGATGTACAAGAAGGACAGTTTACCTCATTAGGACCAGACTGATTCTGGCATATGTCCTCTTCTGATCTTGTCATCAAACCCATGCATTGATGTTCATTGATGGAGTCTAGCAACTGCATAAACTCTTCTTCCTCAGATGCAGCATATAGTCCAATATATGCTTCAGCTTCAGATCCTGATTCTGAAGTTGACTGGTCTGACAGACTTTTATCTTTCTTTGCTACAAAGGATTTCTCCTTCTTGCCTTTCTGATAAGTCTTCTTCTTTTCTGAAGATTCCTTCCTTTTGTCAGGACAATCAGCCACTACATGTCCAGGCCTATTGCAACAATAGCAGACAATCTTTGAAGTAGTGGCTTTGCTGGGCTTTGATCTACTTTTCTCTTTCCTTGATGACCTTCTCTTCTGATAATAGTCATCAACTTGCTGTGATGTGGAAGGCCTAGACTTCCATTGCTTCTTTTTCAAGAACCTTTGGAATTGCCTAGTGAATGCAGCAAAGTCTGCATCTGACTCACAGCTAACTGAACCCTTATCTGAATTTTCAGAACTATCTTCTTCAACTTCCTTAGGAGGAGATGGTGATTTCCTCCTATTCTTTCTGGTGGCTTCAGCATTAAATGCCACAGTCTTTTCTCTATGCTCTCCTCTTGAGTTTCTTTCCTCCTCCTTCCTTACCATAAGTTGCATTTCATAGGATAACAACTTTCCAAATAGGGTTGGAGGAGATATCTCTGCCAATTTAGCCACTTCTCTTATGGCACAGATCTTTGTATCCCAATCCTTTGATAAGGATCTTAAGAATTTGTCATTCAGTTCATAGGTACTGAAGACTCTTCCATAGGATATTAGCTCATTCACAATTCTATAGAATTTCTTATAGCACTCAGTTATGCTATCAGATTTTCCTTGTCTAAAGCTTTCATACTCCTGATTTAGCATAGACTTTCTATCCAGCCTTACTTCTTCAGATCCCTCCATGTAGACAATCAATGTGTCCCACATCTCCTTGGAGGTCTTGCAGTGAATCAGATTCTGAAATGTTGAATCATCTATGGCACTGACAATGATGTTATGTGCCCTCTTATCCATGGTTGCCAAGATGATTTCATCCTTGGTCATTTCTGAATAAGTCTTTGGTATTTGGATATTTGCATCAAGAACAGATATCTTCATTGGAGTGAAGGGCCCTTCCTGTACTGTGATGTAAATCCTTGGGTCAGATGCTTCCATAAACAATCTGACTCTCTCTTTCCAGATCCCAAAGATTTCCTTCTTGCATATGGGTAATTTCATAGACCCTAGCTCCTTATGATTCTCTCCAGAACCCATCTTCTTGAATCTTGAATCTGCCTTTCAGATCTACCTCAGACTGTTAAGTCCTTTTTGAGGAACCTCCCTCTGATACCACTTGATAGTTTAACTTTCAAGGCAGCCTAAACACCTAGAGGGGGGGGGGGTGAATAGGTTCTGCTTTTCTTTTGAAACTTCTAGGCAGAATTCAATTCAATAGCTAACATAATAAACACAGCAATCACAGAAAAACAAAACATCACAGATTGCACTATGTTTTATAGTGGTTCCCCAAGGTCTGGGTACATCCACTTTCCCCCTTCACCTATCTAGCAGTATGCTAGATTCGGCCAAACTTCCACTTATCTCAGATCAATAGATCCTACAACTCAGAACCCAACTGGTTCCTACAACTCAGGCACAACTGCCCTACCTCAGCCTTGCCCCAAGGCCTACAACTCAGAGAATGTCCTTCTCCTACACTCAGCCTTTATAACATAGGCTTACAACTCAGATCTGTGTAAACAGATCCTACAGAAATATAGAAAAGATTGTTTAACTGTCTTGCCAAAGTTGAGAGAGAAATGGCCAAGACAATTCTTGATCAGCTGAAGCAATCAACTGTTTTTTAGCCTTCTTCAAAGCTTCTTGAAAATGTACTTAGCTGAGTTGATTCCAAACAGCTTCTTGAGAATCCACTGGTGGTTTCTTTCTTCTTCTTCAAATTCTGACTTGATCTCTCTCTATCCAGAACTTTGAATGATTCTTCTGAATTCTGATTAGAACTCTTCTTAGATCTATCCTTAGATAGTCTTCTTAGATCTCCCGGAGAAGATCTTCTTAAGTGCCTAGCACTTTCTTGAAATGAGTAGAATTGTAATCCTTCTCCACTTTTTGATCCAATGTATTTCAAAAGGTTAGTTTTCTATATTTTTCTGAATCTGTCTATTTATAGACATTCTTCATGGAAACCGGCTGATCCGGTTTCTAACTGTTTTCTGACAAGTCTGACACCTTCAGTTAACCGGTGGTAACCCACAGCAGTCAAGTCTTCAAACAAGTCCTGTGCCTTAGTCTTGAATCACAAGTTGTTGAAACAGTCTGTCAGAAAGTGTCGAGACCATCTGTCTATCTGTGTCGACATAATTGACTTTGGTGTCGACACAGTCTTCAGTGATGTCGACTAAGTTGCCTTTGAGTCGACACAGCTTCTTCTGCAAATAACTTGATCTTGACTCTTCAGTGTGTCGACACAAGTCCTGTGTGTCGACACAGTTGTTGTAGAATCATAACTTAGTAAGTGTCGACACAGTCTTCAGGTGTCGACAAATTCATTTCTTAAATCTGCTTTAATGTGTCGACTTAATCACAATGTGTCGACACATTCTGCTGGTGTCGACAAACTTGAGGTCGACTATTTTCTTCTGTGTCGACACATTCAGCTGATGTCGACAATCTTGAGATCGACTATATTCTTCTGTGTCGACACATTCTCCCAATGTTGAGGTCGACGCTTTTCATCTGTGTCGACTCTTTTCTTCTGTGTCGACACAAATTCTCAGTGATGTGTCGACTTACTTCTTCTGTGTCGACACTTTTTCCCAGTGTAGTTGTAGACTAACTGCTATGTGTCGACACTGCTTCCCAGTGTTGTGTCGACTCTTTTCTCCTGTGTGTCGACACTGCTTCCTCTGTGTCGACACTTGGACTTAGAATTTTTTCTGCATACTTTATCAATTCTTCACCTGCACATGTCAACTTAAAACAACATCAAATACACCTTGATGTATACCATTGAGCTAGGTTGGGCTTCTTCAAATCAGGTACATATTTTCCAATGTACCCAACAATTGCCTAAAGGGAAGAGAGCTTTGAAGAACAAGTGAGTCTTCAAGCTAAAGTTTGATGAAAATCGCTCTCAACCAAGGTACAAGGCGAGACTTGTGGTGAAAGGTTTCAGTCAGAAACAAGGTGTCGATTTCGACGAGATCTTTTCACTAGTGGTGAAAATGTCCTCTATCAGGCTGGTGTTGGGTATGGCTGCCTCCATGGATCTTGAAGTCGAGCAGATGGACGTCAAGACAGCATTTCTGCATGGCGATTTGGAGGAAGCGCTATATATGGAGCAGCTCGAAGGCTTTGTGGCTAAGGGGAAGCATCATCTAGTCTGCCGGCTCAAGAAGAGCCTTTATGGGTTGAAGCAGGCACCCAAGTAGTGGTATAGGAAATTTGACTCTTTCGTGATGAAGTGCAAATTCCAACGGACCAGGGTTGATCACTGTGTATATGTGAAGAGCACTGAGAAGACGTTCACTATTCTGCTGTTGTACGTAGATGATATGCTGATTGTTGGGGATGACAAGGCCAGCATAGCCGAGTTGAAGAAGGAGCTCAGTGAGTCCTTTGAAATGAAGGATTTGGGACCAACAAGGAAGATCCTTGGAATGAAAATTACCAGGGACAGGAGTGCTGGTCAACTATGGCTATCTCAGTCTGAGTATGTGGAGAAAGTGCTGAAGAGGTTCATGATGGACAAGGTAAAACCCGTTGCTACTCCTCTGGCCGAGCACTTCAGACTTTCCAGTTCTCAAAGCCCCTCATCTGATAAGGAGGTGGAAGAGATGAGCCAAATTCCTTATGCATCCGTAGTGGGGAGCCTGATGTATGCTATGGTCTGCACTAGGCCAGACATAGCTCACGCTGTTGGGTCTGTGAGCTGTTACTTGGCAAACCCAGGGAAAGTCCACTGAAGTGCTTTGAAATGGATACTCCGCTATCTCCGAGGTATCTCAGATCTTTGTTTACAGTTTGGTGGAGGTCCACCAGAACTTATTGGGTACTCGGATTCGGATATGTCAGGATATGTTGACATAAGGAGGTCTACTTCTGGATTCGTGGTCACTTTTGGAGGGGGAGCAGTGTCATGGCAGTCAAGGCTTCCAAAGTGCGTGGCATTGTCGACGACGGAGGCTGAATATATTGCGTTGACTGAGGCATCAAAGGAGCTTATTTGGATGAAGAAGTTCATGCTAGAGCTTGATCTCCGACAGGACGTGTACACAGTTTTCCGTGACAGTCAGAGTGCTATATTTTTGACCAAGAATCCCGCTTTTCACTCCAAGTCGAAGCACATTGACGTGAAGTATCACTGGATTCAGGAGGCTGTGAAGGAGAAGTTGTTGGTGGTGGAGAAGATCCACACGGATGAAAATCCTTCGGATATGATGACGAAGGTCGTCCCAAGGGAAAAGCATGATTTCTGCCGGCGGTTGATCGACATGATCCCTACCTGAAGGAGTCAAGGTGGGATACTCCCCTTTATGATCTGAAGAGGGAGTTTGTTGGGGTTAAGCCCCTAAAGCTAATGGTTGTGCAGAAATCTAGGAGTTGCAACCTAGTTTTTTGGGTTATAACTCCTTTTTTGTTGTTTTTTCTCTTGAACCGGTTGGGGGGGGGGGGGCGACAGTTTTTTTAAAAAACCTGTGAACCTGTTTCTTTTATTGTGGCCTTTTTTAAAACCCCCTCCCCTCCCGATAACATTGGATTAGGTCGGGAAGAAGGAGATCAGCGGAAGTTTCCCCCCGTTCGTCGTTCGTGTAGGAGGAGCGAAGCCCCCGTTCACCATTCGGGAAGGAGGAGATCGGCACTGGTGTCGCCGGGAGTTCGCCGCCGCTGTTGCCAGGTTTGTGCTGCTTTTGTCTGGGTTTTTCCGCTACAGTAGGGATGGTTTTGCTGCTGTTGTAGGCGGGAGTTCGCTGCTTGAAGGAGGTGTTTCCTCTATGCTATTAGAAGGAGTTTCCTCTACCGCTTCAAGGGCTTCTTCGTCTACGTTTCAGGTGTACCCTTTCTTGTCTTCATTTGCTATTGTGCTTGAAGAGAGAGTAAAGTTTTTATCCTGTTGTAGAGGAGTCGTTGTTTGTCTTGGTGGTAGAGAGGAGTGGATTTGTGTGTCAAATCCGGAGGGCTATCTAGGTTTGGGCAAACCTAGATAAATTTCTGTAATCCTTATTTACTAGAGTAGATTTTTCGTTGTGCCGTGCCCCGTGGTTTTTGACCTTCAAGTGGTGAAAGTTTTCCACATATATCTTTGTGTTCACTTGTGTTGTTGGTTTGTTTTGTTTCTTATTGTTTGTCTCTATTGATCGGTGAGAGTTGCCGTTATCTTCGGACCCCCTTTCCCTAACACTTCGGACGTCTTCCCTTTTTCTGAATCATTTTCCGAAAACAGAGCACCTTTTCTGAATCATTTCCCCCTGCCCGCTTCACTCTTGGACTACAAATTAGTATAAATGTAATGTAATTTCTGTTTTCATAGAAATATTCTCTCTATAATTCTTACAGGAATACAAAATTTGTGTTGTCCAAAAAGGGAAAGAATTTGATTTCATTTGCGTTCATTGGTTATAGGCAGAGTGAAATTTTATTTTTGGTCAAGGAGTTGCAAGAGTGGAAAATTAATTAGTTTATAGGTAAATATAAAGTTAATTTTTTAAAGATTATGTTTATATGCCAGTGCGAGTTCATGGCCTTGAAAGGATTAGGTTAATTTTTGTCGATGCTATTCACAATTTAACACTTCTGGAAAATGAAATTTGCTGGGCTTGGGTAATAGTGAGCATTTATTATGAAGGATGTACGAAAAAATGTCAAGAAGCTGCTTATTGATGGTACTTTTCAAATGTCTTACTTCCTATAAATGCATTGAGGCTCCATTTATCAATTAAATTGTTCGTTAGCCAATCTGAACAATAACCATCTGAGAGCTTGACTTTTAGATTATCTTATTGTGATTACTAACAATCTAGATTGAGCTTGAGTTTTTCAATTGGAATGGTAAAAAAATTCAAGAAAGAGCTTGAGTTTTATCTTATTGCATTTCTTGCACGCATAAATCTAAGAGGTTGAGTTTTACCCTCATATGTGGGTGGATGGGTTTTCACACGGGCTACACCATTATTGATGAAGCACACTATTTCTTATGCTGCTGAAAATAGCTAAAATGTTGAGCAAAAATGTTCTTAAGAATTTGGAGTAGAAAAAAATTGCTTAAAAATCATGCCATTTTGACCAATCATCACAATGATGTGGCCAAAATACTCCAAGATTGAGAGAGAGGTGCACTAAAGCAACACGAGTAATCACTATGGATGAAGTTGATAAAAAATTGACATTTGCAAAATAGTCTATAAATTAAACATTGCATCTTGATTTATATTTATAATAAGAATAATGCCCACATCAAGAATCTATATTCTTCCTATACATGCAGAGAAGAACACTTTAAAAATGATCTTTTGCCAAAATTTCTGCAGGAATAGCGGTCCTCATCATGACCAAAAATAAAATTTCATTCTGCCTATAACCAATGAACGCAAATGAAATCAAATTCTTTCCCTTTTTGGACAACACAAATTTTGCATTCCTGTAATGCATGCTCGAGAGGGCCTGCACTGCCGGTAAGAATTATAGAGAGAATATTTCTATGAAAACAAAGTAGTATTCTACCAGAATGGTGAGGGGATGGCTACTTTTTCTTCGGCCTTTGGATATCACCGTCTAATGTAGGCTTTTGGAGAACAGCGTAGAGTGGTTGTTCCTTCATGCGAGTTCTGCCGGCGAGTTTTAAAATCTGCAGCAGGAATCGACAGATTTATTGGTGATTTAGAGGTAGGAATTGCGTAAAATAAATTGCAGAGAAGTGTCGAGTAATACCGGTGAGAATGAAAGCGGAGTTGGAAACAACAGAATACTCTAGCCGTAAATGCCGAAGCTGAGAACGACGATGAGAATCGGAAGCACAACAGAGCTTTGAAGAGACATGATGAGGAGCGGCGAGTTCTACCGGCAAGTTCTGCCCTAGGAGAGACAACAGAGCTTTTATGAGCATGATGAAGCACGGCGGTGGCCCTGCCCGCTCGCCGCCGGACAACCCCGGCGGGTTCGCCGGAGGCTGGCGAACCCGCTGGTGGGCGTCGGGCAGGCCGTTGGCGGCGGAGCTGTCGGCGGCATCGTGGAACCGTGAGACGGAGGCAGAAGCGGGGGGGGGGGATTTTTTTTTATTTGGTTTTTTATTAAATAAATGATTATTAAATTATAATTATATAATTGGGTTAATGAAATATATTATAAAATTTTGTTTTTTTATTTTATAATGTATTTAATAAAATTTAAATACTTTTAAATAATTGTTTAGGGCGGGATTCGCGGGGGCGGGCGTATCGAGAACGGGTGAACGGGTGAACGGGCGAAGCCCGCTTGAATGCCAAGCGGGCGAAGCCCGCAGCGACTCATTGAGAACGGGCGGGCGAAGTTCGCCCGCCGGAATGCCAAGCGGGCGAAGCCCGCTTGGTTGCGGGCAAAGCCCGCAGCGACGCATCGAGAACGGGCGGATCCCGTTCAAAAATGCTAGCATTGAGAACAGGCGGAGCCTGTTAGAAAATGCATCGTTGCAGGCTGCGCTCGCATCAAGACGAGCTGCGCCCACAGCCATATTGCCAAAAATTTTACGGAGCAGTTTGCCCGACAACATCTTGCCAAAATTTTAAAATTGTCACTCTATTAATATTTTAATGCCAAAAATCAAAAGTCTAGCTCTCTGTCATATATATGTATAATCAGCAGTCCATCGGTTTCTCTTTCTCTCACCGCCCACCTATATAATATATATTTTATATATAATATACCCACTGGCCACCGCCCCCTCTCAACTAGGGCTGAGCATATTATTCAAAACTCGAAAGTCGCTCGAAAATCGTAGGAAAATTGAGCCGAATCGGAATCGGTTAAAATTGATTCGACTCATTTTGAGTCGATTTAATTTGACTAGAATCTGATTTCGAGTCGATTTCGAGCCAGTCTTGAATCGCTCGAAATATGATTCCAATCAACTCGAATTAATTAAAAAAAATATGTATTTATTAATATATTCTTATTTTAAGATTAAAAATAACAAAATTTAAACCTAAATAAAAAGAATGAATGCTTTAAGTGTTTCATTTGCAAAATTTTTAGGTTGCCCAATTTAATTTTGAGCAAAATATGAATAAAACAAAAAATTGCTCAATTTCAAGCCGACTTTATTCGATTTCGAGCCGACCCGATTCGATTTCGAGCCGACTTTGAATAGAGTCATTTCGAGTCGAGCCGACTCGACTCGAAATCAATTTCGATTTCGAGTTGATTTCAAGCCGAGTTCGAGTTGAAAATTTTGATTTCGAGCCGAGCTAAAATCGTTCGAACTCGACTCGATATCAACCCTACTCTCAACCGTCCTCTCTCTCTCCCCCCTCTGTCCCCCTCTCTCCCTCTCTCCTTCTCCTCCTCTCTCTAGTTTTAGGAGTCCTACTATTTTAATTTTTTTAACGATAAAACGATCTGATGGCTGATGAATTATCAATCCATGATCAGACGGCTATTTAAATTTCGAACTCGAGCCCAGTATGTCGGGGATGACCCCTATTTTATAAAGGTTGGGTGTGCACTTAACCACACACCCATGATCTCCACCTCTAAAGAGGCAGGATCATGAGATTGACCGCGCGCGCGATCACAGCGCCCGATCCCCCGCACCGATCCCATTGCGCGTAATGGACAAACCACCGCGAGAACCACCTCACCGGAGGCGGGCGGCCGACCTCCTCCCCGGACTCCAGTCGCCCGCCCTCTCTCGCCACGCCGGCCTAGGGTTGCAAACGAGTTGAGCTACGCCGGCCCTGGCCGCGACCGAGGAAGCGGCCGCCCGGGCCGCCCCTCCCTCGGCCGCCCGCGCGGCCCAGGGGGCGGCCGCTCGGGCCGCCCCCTCCCTCGGCCGCCCGCGCGGCCTTGGGGGCGGCCGTCCGGACCGCCCCATCCCTCGGTCGCCGGCGCGGCCAAGGGGGCGGCCGCCCGGGCCGCCCCATCCCTCGGTCGTCGGCGCGCGGCCAAAGGGGCGGCCAGGGGCTCTCCCCGGCCGCCGTCGTACGTCCTCCCCTCACCGGCGAATTTGGCGGCAAGTTTGCCAGCCGCTGTGGAGTCCTGCTCCCATCGTCCGATCGATGGGGGGGGGGTGCTCCCGGCCGTCCGATCAACGTGTAATCACCCACTAACCACCAGGTTAGTGGGGGGGATTTAATTAATATTTTGTAATTTATTTAAATGGTCTCCAAATAGCGAAATACGCGCATTTAAACTATACCGAAAATAATCATGAGAGTGGTAATGGTGTGCAGATAGCCTCGTAACCAGCATAACCACCACCCGGATCCTATAAAAGGAGCCCCAGACCTCCTCATTTCTTACCTTTTTCCTCAGAGTCTTCTTCTTCCTCAGGTCGAAGCTCTGCCGAATTCCTCCTACGAGCAGCACCTGAGTCGCACCCGAGCCGCACCCGAGCCGCACCCGAGCCACACCCGAGCTACAAACGAGTCAAGTCAAAGACACCTGACGAAGCCAAATCTCCTAAGTCCCAAGTGGCCCTTGCAACCGCAAGTCCAGGTGCGCCGCTATACATCCAGATCAGCATGCCGCTAACTGAAGACCACAAGCGCAAAATGCAATTTGTAACAACTCCTGGCGCGACGTCCTGTCGTCCGCCGTGTGCCAAGTGTTCTCTCACCCCAAAGCTATAACAAGAGGTGGCTTGTCACCCTTAACTTCACAAACAAGTTGTAACAATCAGAGAATAGTGGACTTTAACCAGCACAGATCTGATCACGTGGTTTTTTACTCATTTGAGGGGGTTTTCCACGTTAAAACTGCTTGTGTACAATCGACCTACTCTATTGACTGTGTGCGCGCTCGATCGTCCAGAGAGCTAAGACGGTCCAGGTTATTCTGGTCCAACCGGGATGTCGAGTTAGACCGCAACAGTTTGACGCCGTCTGTGGGAAAGGAGTTCCCAACATCCTCAGAGAATTGTACTCCCGACACAGCGGTACTCAAGATAGAACTTTCAACCCTACAGTTTCCATGAGACAACTTCAATGGCAAAGAGCTGAAGCATCCGTCCCTGGAGGGCACACTGAGCTAGCCCACTCCCATTTACCTGTAGACGTGCCTCGCGAAGCAGAAACCATTCTCGCCCCAGTAACAACATTGGAGGGATGAGTTCGACAGATGGAAGAGCAACAAACCGAGATGCTCACTCTCCTCAGGAATATGGGAGCGCCTCTGGCTCAGCCGCCCACCGGCCAATCCTTCACCTCCACTAAGCCATGGCCTACCAAGAGAAGCTCCACGAAGAGAAGCATCAGAAGAATTCTCTGATGCCGCTAGTTCCACTCACCCGATCCTCAAAGCGGTCGGAGCCGGCATCGCGACCAAATCCTGGAAGAAGAACCCCGCTTACCGTCATGCAAAAGATTCACTCGGGAAGAGATACGGGAAGTGATCGCCGAGGAATGCAGACAGATTGGTCGACGAGATATTCTATCCCGATAACCACTTCACCAAGGCTACCTGCTTGCACCCCCTGTTTTGGCACACCCAGTCCCGCATAGATTTAAACTACCGGATATCGAAACTTTCGACGGGACAGACGACCCATTAGAACACGTCAACCACTTTACTACGATCATGAGGATATACAATGCGCCATACCAGCTACTCTGCCAATTCTTGCTAGCCACTCTTAAAGGCCAAGTTCGGACCTGGTTCCACTCTCTAAGAGAAGGAACTATCACAAACTTTACAGAATTTGTAAGACAATTTGCTGACCAGTTTATCGCTAACCGAAGAATTGTCCGAGACCCTTCACATTTGTCAGGAATTCGACAAAACAAAAGAGAATCCTTAAAGGAGTTATTCCGTAGGTTTACCGCAGAAGCTCGCCAGATTTCGGGAGTTGACCTAGAACTTTTGAGAGGAGTATTTGTCGGAGGACTTCGCCCTAGTGGTTTCTACTTGGCTCTGATGAGATAAACTGTCCCTAGCTACCCAAACCTTGTACACCGCGTGGAAGCGCATATAATGGCAGACGAAGCCATCGAAGCACATCGTCAGCAGTTTGATGGAGACCAAAAACGCAAGAGGGACAAGGAACAGTCCTCAAAAGTCCAGGAAGGAAGATTCAAGGAAGAGCGTCAGAATAGCTAGTGACGTCGTGACTTTTAGGGGGACATGCCGCCCCGGAATTCACTCCATTAAATACCACCCGCACGAATGTGCTTTATGCCATCCAGAACAAGCCGGTTCTGCACTGTCCCAAGCAGCCTGCCTCAAATCCTAGAAGTGACCAGTCAAAGTATTGTGAATTCCATCAAGCAATCGGGCACACCACGGAGGAGTGTGCAAGACTGAAGGATGAGATCGAGCATTTAGTTCGCCAAGGAATCCTTGGTAAGTTCTTGCAAGGACTTCAACAAGATCATCAAGCTCCCCCTAGGCAGGCAAGAGATCAGTAGAATGCCCAGCAAGGAGGAGTTGGTGGCAGACAGATGATTGAAAATATTGAAATTATCGCCGAGTCACCAATTCTCTCTAGCCAGATACTTTCAGTAAGCGCCCATGGAGGCATTCACGAGTACAAAATATGCAAACAAGACTCCACCATATCCTTTGGAGATGAAGATCTTGGGCAAATCTAGATGCCCCACCAGGACCCTCTCGTGATCAACCCAGGGATCGGAGATCCCTGCTACAACGTCGAGCGGATACTCGTCGATAACGGAAGTTCGATCGATGTATTATTCTTCTCCACTCTTCAAAACATGAAGCTTACCAAACAAAATCTCACGCCAACAGCAGGGCCTGTGTACGGCTTCAGCAATCATCCAGTCCAAGTGCAAGGGATGATAACTCTACCAGTCACCATGGGAGAGTTTCCAAGACAAGCTACACACGAAATCCAGTTCGTCGTGGGGATTCAAACTCAGTCTACAATGCGATCTTCGGGAGACCCAATCAGTCTATCTTCAAATCCATTCCTTCAATCCCGTACCTTTCCATTAAATTCCCCACTTCTAGAGCGACAAGCGTCATATGTGGAAACCAAGAAGCTGCCAAGATTTGTTACTCTAAGCAAGCCCAACCAGTAAAAGCCACAACTGTGAATATCAGTTATAAGAAACGAACAAAAACAAGCCGGAAGAGGTATAACAGAAATTTTATTATCTAAAAAAGGTATCTATTACAAAGGTATGACCTCCCTTTTATAGAATGAAGGAGAGAAGAGAGAATATAAATAAGAGATGTGGGACTAAAAAAATACAGGACTAAGCGGTCTATACAGAAACAACCCGCACAAGCCGTGCGGTTAGACGGAAGGGCTAACCGCTCGACCACCACCAGAGAGGAAGGAGAGATCGCCATGGGAGACTGCTAGACCGCCCGGTCTCCAAGCTGCTAGAGACAAACCGCTAGACCGCTCAGACTCCAGAGAGCAACAGCACAGCAACCAAACCGCTGGAGGAAAACCGCCAGACCGCGCGGTCTTCAATCCGCCAAGACAGACCGCCAGACCGCCCGGTCACCAACTTCAACACTCACCCTCAAGTTGGAGCATATATATCGATCATGCCCAGCTTGTCACAAATTTGAAGAAACTAGGCAGATACTTGCTTGGTGAAGATGTCAGCAAACTCTTTATCAGAAGTGACGAAGGGAGTGCAAATTTATTCCTTTAAAATCTCTTCACGAATGAAATGACAGTCGGCCTCAATGTGCTTGTTTCTTTCATGAAAGATCGGATTTTTGGAGATGTATATGGCCGCCTTGTTATCACAGAACATAGGTAGAGGATGGTCGTAGACCTCTCCTAAATCAATCATGAGTGCCCATAATCACTTTAACTCACAAGTGGTCGATGCCATACGACGATACTCTGCTTTTGCATTGGATCTGGAAACAACAGACTGCTTCTTTCTTTTCCAGCTCACCAGATTTCCCCCAACAAAGGTGCAAAAATCCGAAGTTGACTTGCGATCCCCTTTGTCATCAGCGTAACTCGCATCTGAGTATGCTTCAACCCTCAGATGACCATTCTTCTGAAAGAGTAATCCTTTCCCATGTGCTGCTTTGACATACTCCAAGATCCGCAAGGCGGACTGTAGATGGCACTCCCTAAGCGCTTGCATGAATTGACTCACCTTGCCCACATCATAGGAAATGTCGGGCCTGGTCACTGTGAGATATATGAGCTTACCAACCAAACACCTGTATCGCGTAATATCTGAAAGAAGAGGCGAATCATTTGTCCAGGTTTTGTCTTCTCCAGTTGCCATGGGGCATCGAGCAGGTTTTGCTCCAGTCAATCCTGTCTCTTTTAATAGATCAAGAGCATACTTATGTTGGGAGATGACTAAGGTGTTGGGCTTCCGAGAGATTTCAATCCCCAGAAAGTACTTCGGAGATCCCATATCTTTCGTGACCAGATGTTGACGAAGATGTCGCTTTGTCAAGGCAACCCCTTCCTGGTCATCACCAGTGAGAAGAATATCATTGACGTATACAGCAAGAATCACCAGTCCCGAGGAGGTTTTGCGAATGAATAGCGAGTGATCGGCAGAGCTTCGCATAAAACCAACAGCCGCCACGATGCCGCTGAACTTGTCAAACCAAGCTCGAGGGCTCTGCTTGAGGCCATAGATGGCCTTCTTCAGCCGTCATACCCGTGTCTCCCCCTGAGCAACATACCCAGGAGGTTGCTCCATGTAGACGGCCTCCTGAAGATCACCATAAAGGAAGACATTCTTGACATCCAGCTGAGATATCGGCCAATCTCTATTTACGGCCACAGAGAGTAGGACCCGGATAGTGCTGAGACGAGCCACAGGAGAGTAGGTGTTAAAGTAATCAACCCCATAGGTCTGAGTAAAGCCCTTAGCAACAAGGCGGGCCTTATAACGATCCACAGTGCCGTCCAGGCCAAATTTTACCACAAAGACCCAGTGACAGCCAACAACATCAGTACCGAAGGGAGGAGGAACAAGAGTCCAGGTACCCCGCTCAGTTAGGGTTGTCATTTACTCATCCATGACCATCTTCCAATGAGGAATAACAAGGGCTTCCTGGTAGGAATGGGGTGTGGCAGTGGCAGAGATAGCCAGAGCAAAGGCCCTGCGAGAAGAGGTAAGGCGATCATATGAAATAAAAGCAGCAAGGGGGTGTAGAGTACACGTTCACACCCCTTTACAAATAGCTACAGGAAGATCTAGGTCGGCGGGTTCCTCGGCATCCGGAGCATCCGTGGCAGAGAGAGCTGGCCCGGGAGTAGAGAGCGATGATGACGGAGATGAGGGAGATGGTGGTAGAGAAGATGGAGAAAGAGGCGGAGGGAGAGGAGTGGACGGAGATGGATTAGGGGTTGAGATCGTAGTAGGAGACGAGGGAACAAAGAGAACAACAGGAGTATCAGAAGTTGGGGGAAGAGGAGAGGATTCAGCCGAGAAGTAGGAGGCATTCTCAAAGAAGATGACGTCAGCAGAGACGAACTGCTTAAGAAGAACGGGGTCAAAGAAACAATAGCCTTTATGAGTTGGGGAGTACCCAAGAAAGACACATTTGGTGGAGCGAGGGGAGAGCTTATCTCGAGTGGCAGATGGGGCATGCACAAAAGGCAGTGCACCCAAAGATTCGGAGAGGGAGAGGGAAAGACTCCTTGCCCGAATACAGAATGGAGAAGGGGGTTTTCCCGTGGAGAACCGTGGAGGGAATACGATTGATGAGATAGCAGGCAAGTAGAATAGCATAGCCCCAATAGGAGCGAGGAACATGCATCTGGGTCATCAAGGTACGAGCAACATCGAGGAGATGACGGTTTTTGCGTTCCGCCACCCCATTTTGCTGGGAGGTATAAACACAGCTAGTCTGATGAATAATGCCATGTTGCACACAGAAAGATGTAAACGCATGACTCAGATATTCTTTAGCATTGTCTGAGCGAAATGTTTTAATACAAACACCAAAATGAGTTTTAATTAATTGATAAAAAGAGATCCATACATCCAAAAGTTCAGAGCGATCTCGTAAGAGATACACCCAAGTACATCTAGAAAAATCATCAATAAAAGTTACAAAATAAGAACTACCCCGACCAATGATGAGGGTAGGAGCAGGGCCCCAGACATCTGAGTGGACTAGATCAAACGGACGGGTATAGCCCCGACCTTGCTTCGGCGGGAAGGAGGAACGGTGATGCTTGCCAAGCTGACAAGCGTCGCAGTTGAGAGGAGTACTGAAAGGATGGAGGCAGGGCAGAAGCTGATGTAGAAGTCGTGGAGGAGGATGACTGAGGCGGAGATGCCACTAGAGATGATCCGTAGAAGAAGAGGACAAGGCGGACAAGGCGGAAATGTTGTCGAGGAAGTAGAGGCCGCCGCTCTCAGTCCCAGTAGCAATCGTCCGTTGGGAGCTCGGATCCTGAAAAGAACAAGAAGTCGGAGTAAACGTCACAGAGCACTGAAGCTGCTTGCATAAAGAGGTAACTGACAATAAATTGCACGAAAATTTGGGCACATAGAGAGTGTCCGCTAGGCGAAGAGACAGAGTAACATGAACCACTCCCGACCCATGAACCGGGAAGGGAGAACCA
>CM077086.1:179284593-179349593 GCA_039513925.1 Platanthera zijinensis | reverse complement strand
CTTGCTTACCAAGCCGTCCTGGCCCAGTTCGATTATGATTCTTTACTTTGATTATTATGAATCAAACTACTCACTATCAAAATGAAAGACGATCTAGAATCTACCCAAGAAGATATAGAGTCCCACATACGAGAAAAGGTCACAAATAGAGTTGAACCAAGTAAGATTGCAAAGGCATAATGATAGTAGGGTCGGGATATGCCCGCCCTCCGAACCGGACGTGAGGGTCTCCCCTCATTCGGCTCTCCGCAGGGGAATCTCCACTCACTGCTTCCCCTAATATCCTCCCTTTACCACATCATGGGGGTTTACAGGAGATCCCAGAGGCTCGCTCGGAAAGGCTGCGTTTACCATACCTTTTGACTTCACTCTACTCTAGTAGTCACTATATATAGTAGTCCGTCTGGCTGCTCTTGCTGAAATCATTACTCTTCATTCTCCCGTGCTCTAGCAATTTTGCTCCCTAGACAACTACCATGCAGTTAGGTAGGGAAAGACGTAGTTACGGTAATAACGGAACCTTCGCTATCGCTCGCCTTTCTTTCCATAGATGTATCTGGGTACAGTACTCTACGAGAGGAATGCAATGGGATGGATGGTAGAGGGCTGCCTGCGCCCAAAAGCAATGATTCACTTGTCCCCTTGTCCATAGGGACCTCGTGGCATACAACCGCCACGACTCCTGCGTTATAGCCGCCCCTTTCTCTCTTTTGACTGCCTCGTGGACGGACGAAAGAAGGAAAGTCACAGAACGGGGCAGTGAAGGCTCGCGAAGTAGACAGCAAGCCCCCACCCGTCAGTGAGTTATTGAGTAAGGGGTTGCCGTAGCGCGCCCTACCCTAATCAATCCATGAGCCCTCGCTTACTTGAAAGCTCGCCTCGCTAGGGGATTGAATTCATTCACTTGCATTCCTGCTAGCACTACAAAAAGCTCCGGAGAATTCAATTCTCCACCCATGAGAGACATCCAGCATGCGATAGACTTTATCCCGGGTTCCTCTTTTCCCAACCTTACCCATTACCGACTAAATCCTTTCGCGCACCAAGAGTTACAAGCCCAGATTTCGGATTTATTGCAGAAGGGTTTTATCCGCCACAGCATGAGCCCGTGTGCCGTTCCCTCCTTACTTGCCCCCAAGAAGGACGGTTCGTGGAGGATGTGTGTGGACAGTAGAGCGATTAATAAAATCTCTGTCAAGTATCGCTTTCCCATTCCCAGTTTAGACGACTTGTTAGATATGTTGGCCGGAGCCTCGATCTTCTCCAAGTTGGATCTTCGGAGTGGCTACCATCAGATCCGTATTAGGGAAGGTGATGAGTGGAAGACGCAAAATCCTATGCAAATTGACTTGATTTATATGACGGTGGTAAAGGTACTAAGTCAAGAGGCACATGTGCCTTGTAACCGTGCACGATCTCGTTAGGGGACATTCCCGTAGACCTATTCCGGGAATTGTTGTAAGCTAATTGGGCGTGGGGAAGGACTAGGTCCCAAGTACCTTTGTGGTCTCCCACAAGGCAACGTAATAAACTGCCCAAACTTCGATTCACAACTTCCGTTTGCCCATCCGGGAAAGGTTAGTCACTCAATACGCGTCTTATCAAGCTTCAGCTAACATACATAAGCGAGCGTCTGTTTTAAAGGTTGACAATCTGGTCATGGTACGTCTAATCCCTGAACGGTTGCCTTCGGGCACCATAAAAAAATTGGCGAACCAGCAAGCGGGACCTTTCCGAATTTTAAAGAAGCTAGGGGAAAATGCGTTTCTGTTAGAGTTACCACACGATTGGGGAATCTCCCCTATTTTTAATGTTTCTGACTTAACACCATATGTTGCTCCGCCACATGAGTTATCTCTCTCTCCGTTTAGTTCCACTGAACAATCTATTGGGACGGGGGGTGAGTGTAATTCTCGATCGCCCTCTTCATTGGTCTCCAACGGCGGTACGTGGTTGGATGATGAAAAAGATTTTCCGCAGTTGTTGCCTAACGCTTTTCCAAGTTTTGCCAGGACACATTACATGCCGGACAGGATTCTTCAAGATGATGTACTATGTTCTCTAGATGGTGATGTGCGTCGCTTCTTGATCCGATGGCGCAATCAGCCGGCCTCCGATGATTCTTGGGTTCTTGAGTCGGAGTTGGCCCGGTTGGATGATGCTCTCCTACGCCAGTACCTTCGAGTCAACTCATCGATGATGAGTTCTTTCGGGCGGGGGATGGTTGATGGAGACTACGGCCCACAACATGCGGAGGCAAATGACAACACGGACGCGGAAGACCCCCCCTTCGTCTCCACCAAGGGATTTGAGACGCTACAACTTACGCCCGCGGCGCAACACTCCCGATAAATAATTTAGAAGTCGTTATTTATATTGCTCATTGTTTGGGAGCACTTATTTTCGTATTTCAGAACTTTTTAATTTTCTGCTATTGGGCTGCAAATAGCCGAATTTTGATTCAAGCCTATATATAGGCTTGAGTATTGTTTTATTTTGGTAGAATGAAAGAAATAGAAAAGCCCTAATTTCCCTTCCCCTTGCTAACCCTCTCCCTCCTTCCCTCTAGCAGCTGGCTTCACACAACCCTCCCGCCTTCTTAGCTCTCGGCCGCTTCCCCTCACCGCACCTCAACGAAACCGCCGCCTCTCCCAAATCCGAGCACCCCCACCGTTCCTCCATACCTGATGGCCTCCTCTCCCTCTCCACCAAGCCGCCTCTCTTCCTATTCCCGCTCCCATCTCGGCCTCAACCCGAGCCCCCAGTTCCCGTCCCGGCTTCCACCCTAGAGCCCTACTTGGTCGGCTACCCTCACTCCTAGGGGATTTGTGTGGTTGGAGGCTCTTGCATCGGCTTGGTTTGGCGTGACGCTTCTACGGCGGGGATCTTCACCTCCTCCTCCACGCTTCCGAAGGAACCATGATCGGGTGATCGAGATTAGATAGTTAGAATCACCTATTCTAACTTGGGTAACGAAACTCCTACCATTTGTGATTTCCCTCTTGATATTCTTGTGGTGGCTAAGCGTTGGTGTAATTTCGGTAGCATTGAATGCGTCGTAATAGCCTCCAATCGATTATCATTTACTTTCTAGCTGATTTAAGTTTGTTTAGGTTTGGCGAACCTCGCTATTTTTGTTGGGGGAGATCTTCCTTGTCTTGATCGTTATTTTGGATTGATCTCCTTTGGTACAACTCGCTCGTCCGGACGCAATATTCATCCCTTTAGCGTGATCGGATCTTGGCTTATCGCCTTTGTCCTTTCACACCATGGGTGGCTATCCGTATTTTAGTTGGTGCTTGGTTTCACATTATGGAAAGTGCGGACGTAGAGTCGGGAGCGGTTATAAGTCAGCTTACCTAGAGGTTATTTTCGTGACTCCATTGATCGCCGGATATCTACTGATATCCCTACGTCAAACTCAATATCTAGAAGAATAACAAAAATAACAATGTTTAGCAATTATCGTTGAACTCAGATCGACGATATATGAACAGATCATCGAACTCAGAATGACGATCTTTGAACGCAAACAATAGTAACAATCATTCTTCGATCTATGATCGACGATACCAGTATGGTTCGTCGACCAGAGATCGACGATTTTGGTGCCCAAAGAATGTATATTTTCATTCTTCGAGCAGAGATCAACGATCTCATCCAACATCGTCGAGCTCAGGTCGATGATCCAACCAGAGATCGTCGAACCCAAATCTTAATAACAAAACCTTAAATTCTAATAACAACTTTAACCCCTTCACTCAATGGATAATTCCACCTAGGAGATACCATCCTAAAGGATATAAAGATCAACCTGAATGCTCTTACATCTCCAGTTATAGTTATGAAAATCAACAAGGACCCAAGGTTACCTGGGTCAAGAACAACTAACTGTCTTGTTTGCAGACGAAGACTTGTCCAGCATACAATCAACATTGGTATCTGTATATTGGTTGCTCCAAGCATATGACAGGCAGCAAGGACAATCTGATTGATTACAAGTCAAAGTTAGGACCAAAGGTCATCTTTGGTGACTCCAATTGTGGCCAAACAGAAGGCTATGGAAAGGTCAGAATTGGAGCAGTAACTTTCAAAAGAGTTGCATATGTAAGTGGACTGAAGCATAACCTCATCTCTATAAGCCAACTATGTGATGAAGGTTATCAGGTATCATTCAACTCTAGTTCCTGTATTATTACTTCAAAAGAAAACCAACCTATTTTAATTGGAAGTAGACAAGGAAACATATACCTAGTAAATTTTCATTATGTTGCTTCAGACATATGCCTGCTCAATATTGTTAGTAGTCAAAATGACTTATGGCATAAAAGATTAGTGAAAGTCCACCTAGTGCTAACTAGCTTCACCTATGGGGGGGAATAGGTGTCTTGTAGCGTTTTTGCGGAATTAAAAACTGTACCTGCACAAATAAATCAAACAACACAGCACAGAAAATACTCAAGCAATTTATAGTGGTTCCCCGATTTGGGTACGTCCACTTTCCCCCTTCGACCTATCTCCCAACCAGGGACGACTCGGTCACTTCACCAACAGGATTGAAATCCAATCCTTGCACTAACAGAAGGAACCCTTCCACACGTAGGAGTCACCACTCCCACACCACGGGTTGCACCCAACCCTTACAACTAGGAACCAATCGTTCCTTTACAATGAAATTGAAAATAGAATGTATTAGAAATACAAACAACTTATGGAGGCTAAGGTGTCCCTCTTCGTTCGACGACGTGTTCTTGAAGTCAACGAAGAGTCCACAACCCTAGATCTCTCTTGGAGAGAATCTCCCCGAAACCGGCGGCGGCAAAGGGCGGCGGCTTGGCTCTCGGGATTGGCGGTGGCAACGGAGTGCTGCGACGATGCTATGGAGATTTAACCTTCTTAGCAAAGGTAGCAAGGTCTTCCAACGGTCACACTAGGATCGATCATCTCGATCGATTCGGAAGGGGATGGTTTTCCCGATCTACGAATCAAGAGACAAAAGATCTCTGGTTAGACGTGTGAGACGTTGTGCTAGGCTAAGCTTCTGTCGCCGGAGATCTGGAAGAAACCGTGATCAGCAACGGCGACTAACTGTACGAGCGGCGACGACGGCGGTGGAGCAAGATCGCGATCTAGGTCACGTCGGCGGCCTTTCTTTTCGAAATCATGTATTCGTGTCTCTTCCGCTCAACCATACGGAGGTATATATACATTAGGTCATTCCACATGACCGTTGTGGGCCCCACCAAAAGGAAACCCTAAGTCCGGTTCGAAATAGTTCAGTTAACTTGGACCGGTCCAGAGAATAGGCGAAAATTGCCTAAGTCAAATTCGGCGAGAATCGTAGGTGATTCTCGCCGAATCGGCGAGAATCAACTACGATTCTCGCCGAATTCTTCTTAACAGAATTCAATCTCCACTGATAATACAAGCCGGTGAGAATCGGCGAGAATCACAATTGATTCTCGATGAATCAGCTAGAATCACTTCGTGATTCTCGACGATTCTTCCTTAGAAGAATTCAAGGCGCCTACGAGACAACCGACAGCAATCGGCGAGAATCAGTTAGTGATTCTCGTCGATTTGAACTTCGATGATTTTCGTCTTTCTTCCCGTGAGCTGGTCTTTGTCTCATCCTTGCTCCTTGTCTGCTCTTGATCTTACATAACCATGTACTTGAAAATAAGTACACTCCAATAGAGAGAGTACACGTAAGCCAACACACTGATCTGCTCAACGAGGGATTACGTTGCACTGACCCGTGTATATTGACCTACTGCACCCTGACATTGGTGTGTACTTAGCGATGAATAACTGCAAGCACAACTTGAAGACAAGTAATCAAATACATTATCAATTCACCTTAGCTTGTTCAGGGGCTTCTTCAAATCAGGTACATTGTGGATACAATACCCAACAATCTCCCCCTATTTGAAGAAGCATAAACCCTACAAGCTAAGGTGAATATAACGGCTTGGAAGAAAACACAACTTTGAAAAACGAGAGTGAGTTGAAATTCCATACCATTATCTTTAGAGCATTTGGATCATACACCTTAGCACCTTAGCCGAGAGGGTAATCTCCCCCTTTTCAGCTTCTGCAAATCTGGGTCTGGTGCATTTGACACCATGCTCCCCCTCAGTTCTTGCACATGTGCTTACCCTTGAGTTCCTGGCAGAGGCTCCCCCTATATGCACGAGCCTGGAGCTTCTGTAGTCTTCATTCCTCATAGTTTAGCATCCCCAATTCAGTTTTGAAAAGACTGAACTTGGCCTCGTCTAAGGGCTTTGTGAAAATATCTGCAATCTGCTTGTCCATGGGGACATAGCAGAGAGAGATGTCCTTGTTCTTCACGTGCTCCCGAATGAAGTGGTAGCGCACTTCAATATGCTTCGTTCTGCTGTGCGATACCGGATTATTGTCAATGGCAATTGCACTGGAGGAGTCGCAGTACATTGGTACTTCCTTGAACTGAAGGTCATAATCAGCTAACTGGTTTATGATCCAAAGGAGTTGTGCGCAACAGCTGCCAGCTGAGATGTACTCAGACTCTGCTGTGGAAGTTGCTACACAATTCTGCTTCTTGCTGTTCCATAAGATAAGCCTTCTTCCGAGGAATTGACACGTCCCAGAAGTGCTTTTCCTGTCATCCCTACTCCCTGCAAAATCAGCATTTGAAAAACCTATTAGCTCGACATCATTATTTCTCGGGTACCACAAGCCAAGATTAGGGGTACCTTTAAGGTATCTAAGAATTCGTTTTGCAGCGACATAATGAGATTCCTTAGTGTTCACCTGATATCTGGCACAAACACATGTGGAGAACATGATATCCGGTCTACTTGCAGTAAGGTAGAGCAGGGATCCAATGATGCTTCTGTATTTGGTTTCATCAAAAGGTTTCCCTTTCTCATCCTTATCCAGAGACATGGTGGATCCCATTGGAGTCCTCATAGAGGTTGCATTCTCCATTCCGAATTTCTTGAGGAGTTCATTGGTGAACTTTGTCTGAGAAATGAAAATTCCTTCCTCAGACTGTTTCACTTGAAGTCCCAAGAAATACTTCAGCTCTCCCATACTACTCATTTCAAACTTTCCTTGCATAAGTTTAGAAAACTTTTTGCAAAGATTGTTGTCCGTTGAGCCGAATATAATGTCATCGACATAGATTTGCACCAGCAAGATCTTGCCTTTGACTTCCCTGAGAAACAATGTCTCTTCTATTTTTCCTCTAGAGAACTTGTTCTCAAGAAGAAAACTAGACAAGGTCTCATACCAAGCTCGAGGAGCTTGTTTTAAGCCATATAGAGCTTTATTAAGAAAGTAGACATGATTAGGATAAGTAGGATTGACAAAACCTGGAGGTTGAGCGACGTATACTTCCTCTTTCAAGTCTCCATTCAAGAATGCCGATTTCACGTCCATCTGATAGACTATGAATCCTTTGTGAGAGGCATAGGCTAGGAACAGACGGATTGCCTCGAGCCGGGCGACTGGCGCAAACGTCTGGTCGAAGTCAATCACCTCCTCCTGTCTATATCCTTGAGCCACCAGTCTGGCCTTGTTCTTGATGATGACCCCGTGTTCATCCAGCTTGTTTCTGAAGATCCACTTGGTGTCAATCACGTTTTGCGTCTTAGGTCTGGGAACCAGCGTCCAGACTTTGCATCTTTCGAATTGATGCAGCTCATTTTGCATGGCCAATTCCATGACGCATCTTTGTTCGCTTCGTCGAACTTCTTTGGCTCAAGCTGCGACAGGAAGCTAAAATGCAGAATCTCGTTAAGAGTACCTCGGCGAGTTCTGACACCGTCTCGGGGATCTCCAATGATTTGATTTTTGGGATGATCCCTCACGTGTCGGAGCTCTAGAAGTCTTGCATCAGGAGCTCTAGCAATTTCTGGGGCTCCTTCCTCTTCAGGGAGGACTGCTCCATCCTGATCGTCATCCTCTCCGATCAGCGTTGATGTGGAGACCTTGACGTATTTTGGAGTTGCATCTTTCTCGGGCTCATCCAGGTGTATCTTTTCGAGTCTGGCACCTGCATCTTCAAGAAGACTACTAGAAGACTTGCAATTAAGCAAACTTCCTTCATCAAATACAACATTTATTGATTCCTCTACTACTAGGGTTTTCTTGTTGAAAACTCTATAAGCCCGGCTATGGCTACTATAGCTCATGAATATGCCTTCGAAGCATTTTTCACCAAACTTAGTATGCGGGTACTTCCCATTGTTCAGTACATAATATCTGCAACCAAAGATCCTCAAATAGAACATGGTTGGTTTCCTGCCTTTCAGTAGCTCGTAGGGCGTCTTACGATGACTTTTGTTGATCAACGCCCGGTTTTGAACATGACAAGCCGTATTGACAGCCTCGGCCAAGAAGTATTCTAGGAGTGAAGCGTCATTCAACATTGTCGTGCAGGCTTCAATGAGTGTTCTATTTCTCCTTTCCGCAACTCCGTTTTGTTGAGGAGTGCGCGGGGAGGAAAACTCATGAAAGATACCAAGTTCTTCACAGAACTCTGTCATAGCACCAGACTCGAACTCTGTTCCATGGTCACTTCTGATTTTGACCACTGAGTAGTTAAGTTTGTTCTGAATCTGCTTGACAAAGCTGGTGAAGATGTCAAACGTATCAGACTTGCGTTTTAAAAAGAACACCCAAGTAAACCGAGAGTGATCATCTACAATCACTAGCGTATAAGACTTCCCTCCTAAGCTATGAACTTGCATTGGACCAAACAAGTCCATGTGCAGAAGATAAAGACATCTGGAGGAGTCTTTGTCTGAGATGCCCTTAAAGGTAGCCCGAGTCTGTTTGCCCATCTGGCATGTAGGACAGGGACTATCTTTGATGCACTTAATAATGGGAGCATCCCTTACTAAATCTTTGGAAAACAGCATATTAATTGTCTTGTAATTAATATGTGTCAATCTCTTGTGCCATTGTTCACAAAGAGATGCACTGCCTTTCGCTACTAGGCATACGGGGGTAGAAGAATCTAGACTGAGAAAATCTAAATAGAAAATATTCTGCTCCTAATGCCGGTTAATACCGTCTCCGAAGAGGCACATGATATTATCAGGCATTTATCCTTGTAGAACTTAACGTCATACCCTTTATCACATAACTGGCTTACACTGATCAGGTTATGATTTAACCCTTCAACATAAGCTACGTCAGTGAAAGAGAGTATACCGTTGGAAATCATACCGTAACCTCTGGTGACTCTCCGATCAGATCCCCCAAAGATGACTTTGGGTCCATTCTCGACTGGAGAGTACTCCCGCAGCAGGCTTCTTGTCCCAGTCATATGACAGGAGCATCAACTGTCCAAATACCATATGGGAGTTTTGGTGACCTTTGGACATTCCTGCAAAACAGAATTAATTTGCCTTAGGAACCCAATCGAACTTGGGTCCTAGATTCCTCATTAGCATGCTCCCCTTCGAATGGTTAGCCCTACGAGTGGTCTGCCTCGCATTGCCAACATGAGGAGTCTCGTTATTCCTCGGATTAAACCAGCAATCCATGGCAAAGTGACCAACTTTGTCACAGCACCAGCAGTCAAATCTGTTATACTTTCTCCTAGGCACCTGCTTCACTCTTGGAACGGAAGGTTCAGCAGGGGCCTCGGACCTGGAGGTGGAGGCATCATGATGACAACAATCGCATGATTTCTTCACCTCCTGGTTTCTCAGTGTAATAGACATGGCCTTGGGTGCCTTCTTCCTATTATGGCCGCTAGAGAAGTGACCATAATCCTTCATCTGAACTTCCTCATAAGGTGCCTTGAAGACACTCTCGCCAAAATTGCCGGGGAAGGTCCAACCATCATATCGGCTCTTTGGCTTTGCAACCGAGGGCCTGAAGTGATGGCCATATGTTGACTCAAAGTCATGTTGGTTACAGGGAAAGCTGGGCTTTCTGAACGCAACATGACTGAGTGGGGCCTTTCCCTTTTCAGCAGCAGAGGCCTTCTTAGCAGCCTTATTCTTCCTATGGTTCCTGTTTCTCCTGGATAAGGAACCAGGTACCCCTACGTGCCCCAAACCAGCTCCTTTAGCCTGAGCAGTGAAGGTATCAACCAGTGGAAGAATTGTCTTTGGCATAGAGAAGCTCTTAACGATCTTCTTTTCTGCCGCAAGTTGTTCTTCCAACCTGTCAATTTCCTCCTGCTTAAGATCGAGGAGCTTAAGAGACTCTGAATGCTTAGAAGTCAGGTCCAAGTGCTCCTGTCGGAGGGAGATCAAACTGGTGATCTCTTCCCTCAGGGATACACTCTCACCTTTAAGGAATTTAACTTCCTTTTTCTCAGCCTTCAGTCTCTTTCGACACTCCTCGAAAGTATTAAGCAGGAGCTCATACTTATCGAGGAGCTCAGCTTCACGGGCCGAAGGGCTATCCTCAGGTTCATCATCCTGAGACTCAGGATCAGAGTCAGAGTCGGAGAGAGGGGTGTGAGCTTTTACCTTCCCAGTGAATGGGGGCATTCTCCTTCTGAGTCAGAGCGACCCACCAGCCCGAAGTAGGCTTCCTCATCATCACTGGAGTCTGAGGAATCAGACTCACTCAGTGTCTTTGACTTTTTGGCGATGTAGCTCCTCTCCTTCTTCTTATCTCTAGAGGTCTTATGCTCTTCTCCCTTCCCCTTCTCTCTGGCCTTGATGGCAGTCGGCCACGACGTGTCCTGGCTTATTGCATCCAAAACAGATGATGTCAGTATTACGATGTTTGTTCGGTTTTGATTCATACATGTCAGAAGAATAATTCTTCTTCTGAAATCTGGAGGAGGAACCGTCTCTATTTCTTTGATTCCTCATCTTGAGGAACTTCTTGAATTCTCGGGTGATGAGGGAGAAATATTCTTCAGATAGCTCTGAGCCGGAGGAGCATGGCTCAGAGTCTTCCTCCTCATCCTTTTTCCCGGCACGGGATGAAGCCGCACCCTTGCCCTTCCTGGAGTGAATGGCTTTTAGGGCCACAGTCTTTTCCTTGGCTGCAGACTTCTCTACCTCTTCTTCAGCTTTCCTCGTGTTCAACTGGAGCTCATAGGACATGAGCTTCCCAAAGAGTATCTGGGGATCAGTTTAAGCTAATCTGCCAAACTCTCGGATGGCGCAGATCTTCGTGTCCCATTCCTTAGTAAGGGACCTAAGGAATTTATCATTAAGTTCACCATTAGTGAACACTCTTCCGTATCCCTTGAGAGCATTGACAATCTTGAGGAAGTTTTCGAAGGTAACTCCGATCTCTTCCTTGGGCCCCTGCCTGAAGGCCTCATATTTCTTATTCAGGAGGGATCTCCGATCATCCCTCACTTCGTCTGTGCCCTCCATCAGGATAATCAGGCTGTGCCAGATATCCTTAGACGTCCTGTAGTTGCAGAAGTTCTGCATCATGGAGTCATCGACTGCACTGATCAGTATGTTTTGTGCCTTCTTGTCAAGTCCGACCAGCACCATCTCGTCCTTGTCCATTTCAGAAAGCGTCTTTGGCACCATTTTGGTAGGATCAATGGTGGAGGCCTTAGTGGGAATATAAGGTCCCTCCTCCACAACCATGAAGAGTCGAGGGTCGACTGCTTCCATGTAGAATCTGATTCTTTCCTTCCAGATAGGCAAGTTCAGTCTGGTGCACACTGGGATTTTGCCGGAGTACTTGAGTCCGTCCATGGTAGATATCTGTCTTCTTCTTGACACTGGTGGCAGGATTCTACTCAAGGTGTGAGCCTTTTTAATGAGCAACCTCCCTCTGATACCACTTGAAAGTCCACCTAGTGCCAACTAGCTTCACCTATGGGGGAGAATAGGTGTCTTGTAGCGTTTTTGCGGAAATAAAAACTGTACCTGCACAAATAAATCAAACAACACAGCACAGAAAAGACTCAAGCAATTTATAGTGGTTCCCCGATTTGGGTACGTCCACTTTCCCCCTTCGACCTATCTCCCAACAAGGGACGACTCGGTCACTTCACCAACAGGATTGAAATCCAATCCTTGCACTAACGGAAGGAACCCTTCCACACGTAGGAGTCACCACTCCCACACCACGGGTTGCACCCAACCCTTAAAACTAGGAACCAATCGTTCCTTTACAATGAAATTGAAAATAGAATGTATTAGAAATACAAACAACTTATGGAGGCTAAGGTGTCCCTCTTCGTTCGACGACGTGTTCTTGAAGTCAACGAAGAGTCCACAACCCTAGATCTCTCTTAGAGAGAATCTCCCTGAAACCCGCGGCGGCAAAGGGCGGTGGCTTGGCTCTCGGGATTGGCGGTGGCAACGGAGTGCTGCGGCGATGCTATGGAGATTCAACCTTCTTAGCAAAGGTAGTAAGGTCTTCCAACCGTCACACTAGGATCGATCGTCTCGATCGATTCGGAAGGGGATGGTTTTCCCGATCTATGAATCAAGAGACAAAAGATCTCTGGTTAGACGCGTAAGACGCTGTGCTAGGCTAAGCTTCTGTCGCCGGAGATCTGGAAGAAGCCGTGATCAGCAATGGCGACTAACTGTACGAGCGGAGACGACGGCGGCGGAGCAAGATCGCGATCTAGGTCACGTCGGCGGCCTTTCTTTTTGAAATCGTGTATTCGTGTCTCGTCCGCTCAACCATACGGAGGTATATATACATTAGGTCATTCCACATGACCGTTGTGGGCCCCACCAAAAGGAAACCCTAAGTCCAGTTCGAAATAGTTCAGTTAACTTGGACCGGTCCAGAGAATAGGCGAAAATTGCCTAAGTCAAATTCGGCGAGAATCGTAGGTGATTCTCGCCGAATCGGCGAGAATCAACTACGATTCTTGCCGAATTCTTCTTAGCAGAATTCAATCTCCACTGATAATACAAGCCGGTGAGAATCGGCGAGAATCACAATTGATTCTCGCCGAATCATCGAGAATGCAGAGTCATTCTCGACGAATCGGCTAGAATCACTTCGTGATTCTCGACGATTCTTCCTTAGAAGAATTCAAGGCGACTACGAGACAACCGACAGCAATCGTCGATTTGAACTTAGACGATTTTCGTCTTTCTTCCCGTGAGCTGGTCTTTGGCCCATCCTTGCTCCTTGTCTGCTCTTGATCTTACATAACCCTGTACTTGAAAATAAGTACACTCTAATAGAGAGAGTACACGTAAGCCAACACACTGATCTGCTCAATGAGGGATTACGTTGCACAGACCCGTGTATATTGACATACTGCACCCTGACATTGGTGTGTACTTAGCGATGAATAACTGCAAGCACAACTTGAAGACAAGTAATCAAATACATTGTCAATTCACCTTAGCTTGTTCATGGGCTTATTCAAATCAGGTACATTATGGAAACAATACCCAACAATTAGGACATGTAAATCTGAAAAACATTGCTAGGCTATCTAAGGACAACCTTGCTAGAGGTTTACCTTCTGGCCCCTACAAGAAGGAAGGCCTCTGTAGGGCTTGTCAACTTGGCAAGCAAACTAAATCTAGCTTCAAATCCATTAATAAGAGTGATTCACCTAGGATATTGTACTTGCTACATATGGACCTTTTTGGCCCTGTGGCTGTACAAAGCCTAGGAGGGAAATCTTATACCTTAGTGATTGTAGATGACTTTTCCAGGTTCACTTGGGTATTTTTTCTGAGATCTAAGTCAGATACCTTCAAGGTTCTTATAGATTTTCTCAGGACAATATAGATTGAGTACTCTACTCATGTTGCATTGATCAGAAGTGATCATGGTACAGAGTTTGAGTCTCTTCTTATGCATCAGTTCTGTGAGAAGGAAGGTATCAGGCACTGTTTCTCAGCTCCTAGAACTCCTCAACAAAATGAGGTAACTGAAAGGAAAAATAGAACACTCATTGAATTTGCAGGCACATTACTTGCAGACGCTTACATGCCCCTATCCTATTGAGCAGAAGCAGTGAGCACAGCAAACTATGTCCTGAACAGAAGTTTGATACACAAACTAAAGCATAAGACTCCCTATGAATTACTCAAAGGGAAGAAACCAATAATCAACTATTTTAAAGTTTTGGTTGTGTATGTTATATTCATAATAATGACAAAAAGCACATTAGAAAGTTTGAAGCAAAGGATGCAGTGGGGATATAGGCATCTATGCATGTTATATTTGATGAGGCTAACATGTTTTATAAGGAGAAAGAGATTTCTACCAAAGACTCCTTGCAGATACACAACTTGTGTGAGGAATTAGATGACTTACACTTTACCCCCAAAGTTGTATCTCATTCCTCTCAACAAGTCAATAAAGAAAGTGAGGAAGAAACTATGGAAATAGCTGAACTTCCTACAACAACAGAGGTTATTCCACAAGAGGAATTCCTTCAAAATGTTGTGGTTGAACCAACTCCACCCACTGATCTTATCACACTAAGGGATCACCCCAAATCCCAAGTGATTGGAGACATAACAACAGGTGTACAGACAAGGCATCAACTCAACCAAGACTTGATGCATGCCTGTTTCCTCTCTCAAATTGAGCCTCAATCCATAACTGATGCAGAGCAAGATCCCCACTGGATCAATGCAATGCAAGAAGAGCTCAATCAGTTTGAGAGATGCAGAGTTTGGGATTTGGTTCCAAGACCAAAAGACTACCAAGTCATTGGAACCAAATGGGTATTCAAAAACAAGCTGGATGCCCAAGGAGTGATTGTGAGAAACAAGGCTAGGCTTGTTGCTCAAGGATATAGGCAGGAGGAAGGAATTTACTATGATCAAACCTTTGCTCCATTTGCCAGGCTAGAAGCTATAAGGATATTTCTAGCTTATGTTGCATTCAAAAAGTTCAAAGTTTATCAAATGGGTGTGAAGAGTGCTTTCTTAAATGGGGAACTTAAAGAAGATGTTTATGTTGAACAACCTCCAGGTTTTGTTTCTCCAACTCATCCCTCTCATGTATTTAAATTGCATTATGCTCTTTATGGCTTAAAGCAAGCTCCAAGAGCTTGGTATGAGACTTTAGCCAGCTTTCTCTTAGAATATGGTTTTTCAAGAGGCATAGTAGATAGGACTTTATTCACTAAAATGTATCATGATAAAATTTTGTTAGTACAAATTTATGTAGATGACATAATATTTGGGTCTACTGATTCTAAATTGTGCAAAAGATTCTCTGATCTAATGCATTCTAAATTTGAGATGAGTAGCATGGGTGATCTCTCCTACTTCCTTGGTCTCCAAGTGAAGCAGCTTCCTGATGGCATCTTCATTTCCCAGGCTAAATATGTTAAAGAGCATATCAAGAAGTTTGGGATGGCTGATGCCTCAGTAAAGAAAACACTCATGGCTACAAATGTTGTAATAGACTCGGATGCACAAGGGAAACCTGTGGATCAGAAACTATATAGGGGCATTATTGAGTCACTACTATACCTTACAGCAAGCAGACCTGATATCATGTTTGCCACATGCCTTTGTGCTAGGTTCCAGGTGAACCCTAAAGAATCTCATCTAGTTTTTCTAAAAAGAATTTTGAGATGTATAAAGGGTTGTCCAAGTCTAGGTCTCTGGTATCCCACTAAGTCAGAGTTTGAGTTAACTAGATAATCAGATGCTGACTTTGCTGGATGCAGAGTGGACAGAAAAAGTATCTCAGGAACTTGTCAGTTCCTTGGTATGAGATTAGTGCCCTGGTTCTGCAAGAAACAATCATCTGTGTCCACATCAACTGCTGAAGTAGAATGCATTGCAGCTGGCAGTTGTTGTTCCCAAATGCTATAAATTCAGAACAAACTCCTAGATTATGGTTCAACTTAAATAATTCAACTCTACTATGTGATAACATAAGTGCTATAGCCATAGCACAAAATCTAATCCATCACAGTAGGACTAAGCATATAGACATTAGGCATCATTTCATTAGAGAGTGTGTAAAAAAAACAAAATCAAACTTGTCTATATCTACACTGATTTACAAAGAGTCAGCATTTTCACCAAACCCCTAGATGAAAGAAATCACTTATTCTTTGTAAATCAGCTTAGAATGATCAATAGAGAAGACCTAGTTTAGTTTCTGTTTGCACTCGAAGAACTCTTCAAATTTCGTCGATCGGAGGTCGATGAACTACGAAAGGTTCTTGAGATTTTCGTCGACCTGAGATCGACGAACTCTCTGTGGTAAGTGATCTTCGTCAACCTGCGATCGACGAACTTACTTCAGAAAACTTTCGTCGACCAGAGATTGATGAAATGTCTTCAACCCTTCAGACTGAGATCGACGAACTGTTTAACTCTAAATTATTTCGTCGACCTTAGAATGAAGATATTTTTATTTCTCGTGGACCGGAGTCTGTCGTTTCATATTCCGAAAAACCTTATATTTAGGTTTTCTTCGACCTCCGTCCCGCGCTTTCAGTTACCTTTGCACTTGATCTTCATTTTCTCTCTTGCAGGTGCACTCATGGCGATTCCAACAGGCGCTCTTGCGGCAATGAGGTTTAATACCAGATTCGACGTGGATTTCGACTCCTTCCAGCACTCTGATCCAGTGTTACTCCACATTCTGCAACTGCTGGAAGACCAGCAATTGAAAAATCTGCTGACCATCAGAATCAAATTACCCAGCATGGAAATCAGAGAATGGGTCTATACTACGTCTACAACCGAGGACAACACAATAACCGGATCAATAGCGGGTACTGCCATCTCTCTCACTCCTGCTATACTAACTGAAATCTTTGGATTAGATAATGGAGAAAAAGAATTAGAAATTGATAATGAGAAATATGATATGATGTTGAGTCTAATGGGTTACTCTAGAGATAACCCAAATAAACTACTGAAGAAACACCTATCTGCCGAGTTCAAGTTTCTCACAGATATTGTTGGGAAAGTCTTGTTGGGCAAGCACACTGCACATGATTATATAACCAGCATCAATTTCTGGTTATGTGTGCAGTGGTAAACAAGAGGCAGGTGAACTGGGCACAGATCATCTTTGATCTTATCAAGAAAAGGAACAGTAAAAAGGAAGTAAACTTTGGAAGGATCCTAAAGATCTTTTTGACAGAAAAGGCTGTTGAATCACTGGTCTCCAAGACCACATTCATAAATGCCAGCAAAAGGCTCAAATGTGCCTTGTTTGGCAGGTAGGAGAGGACAATCACAAAGCCCTCTAAGGCTTCATCCTCTGCCACCCAAGCTTCTGAAAGTACAAGGGTTGTTCCAGCCAGTTCCCACCCTTCTGAAGAGATCCCATCCAACATTATTCCATCCAATATTACTCTAGCCACTCCTCAATCTCTAGCACTCCAACCTTCATCTCTGCCATCAACTCAACACACCCCAGCTTTAACTCATGTTACAGTCTATACTCCCCTACCTTCATCATCCCCAATTCCTCAATCTCCAACACATATTTCCTCCTCTACACCTTCCCCCCAACAAGATACACCAGTGCCAACACCACCTCAATCCCCTCTTCCATACCATCTTACTAATATTCCCCACACCACCCTCTCCTTACTCCCCTCCTTCAACCTATTATCCTCTCCACTGCACACTCCCTCTCCTCAACATGACTCCCTCCTAGACACTCCCATTCCATCTCCACCTATCACCCCCCCCCCAGCAACTACAATTTCCACTCAACCAGCTACTGCCCCACAATCCACTTCTCCAAACCTGGATCCATCTCTTGTCACCCCACTCATCTGGCTTCAGTATCTACTGAAACCAGGCAGGGGGAGATACTTCATGAAGAAGTAGCAGCAGTAGTTGAAGGAGAAGCAGTAGTAGCACTAGCAGAACCAACAGCAGAAGCAGCAATAGCAATAGCAGCAACAACAGAAGTGTCAGAAGAAGGAATAGATATTACAATGTCAAATACTCAAGAGATCACTCTGCTAGAGATTCTGCCAGGAAGGGTTTACTTCATTAAATCCAAAGTGAATCTAGCAGCTTTACTAAGAGTATTTGGGTCATATATTTATTTCTTCCTCCCCCCCATTCCATCATCTAAAGCAATGGTGCACTATATCTCTCCTGCTAGCTCAGAGGTGTTAGACACTATAAAGAAAAGTTTGACAGCTCCTCCAGAAAATAAATCTGATGATCAGAGATCTAGCCCTCCTGGACCATCTTATATCATGGATGATAGCCCTCTCCCCAATCTGGATGACTTGAGAGCTCAAGACATTGCCATGGAAACTGAAGTAGCTCATGCTAAAGTTGTCCCCACTCCAGTCAATAAAGAAATCGCCAAGGATACAATAAGCCAAATTGATGTTATGTATGACAATCCTTAGTCTGATGATGACGAGGAGGAGGAGGACTCAAAGAGGAAGAAAATCTCTAAGAAAAGGAAAGCTCATCCTCCTTCTGCTACTAAGCCAGGAAATACAAATGACACTCCCTACTATATTTTACAAAACATAACCCCATACAAAGGGATGTCAGCCTTGATGTGGCTTTCAAAGAATGAACAAAAGGCTAGAAAGAAAAGCAGAAGATACTCTCCTCCCCCAATTCATAGATACAGTAAGGATCCTCCTCCTCCTCCTGCTGTTGGTGTTTCATGAAAAACTCCTCAAAGTTTAGATACTCCCTCCAAGTCTACATCTTTCACAAAAACTTATCAAAGGCAAGGAAGGCCATCTAGACATCAATCACATGGAAGCAGTCAGTAAAGAAGTACTGGTTATACAGAGCAGATAAAGGAGGTAATCTATCAGAAGCCAGAGTTCTCTCCTCCCCAACAATAAGCTGAACAAAGAAGGCATTCAGAATCACACAAACCTAAAATAAAATATAGTGAAGTTGCACCTCCAAAGTCACTATACACTCAAAGTAATGAAAGTCAGAAGGCAACAAACTTTCAAGCACAGTCAACTCAATTCAGGCCTGCATCTCTGCTACCCTCTCAAGATGATCAATCATCTGTCAGTCAGGATGATGATCCTAATTTCAGGATGGCTAGGCTTCAAGAATTGATTGGTCTATCTCAGATAAAGAAGGTTATAGAGGTAGGTGAAGATCCATCAAAGTATACAACTATGTCATCATATAGAGAAAAAGAACTGTATAAGCTTCAAGTCAGCGAGAAAGTGTTTAATCCAGCAGAATATATGGCATTACATCCAGAAGCTACTATACCCAGAGCTTCTGCCCAAACTGTGATTGGAGAAGCGGATCTATACATATCAAAGAATGAAGCTGCCAATCCCAACAGGAAAATCATTTTCACTCAGCCTAGGGATAAAAGCAAAGAAGAAAAGCCAAGGGAAAAAAAGCAGAAGAAGTAAAAACCTGAACTGATGTGATTATGGTATCATTTTTAGAAAATTGCATTTTTATAATACAAAGCTTACTGTGTATAAATATATCTGTTGCATGCATTACTTTTTTTTGCCAAATATATGTCTTCTTGCTTTGTTATTTCAATTGTTTGAGCCTGTAATTAGTGACCTCACCCAAATAGGGGGAGATTGTTGGATCCCTAGTTGGATTTGGGCTAGGTTCACTAAGTTAGGGTATGACCCAACATGTATAGACTAGGGTCATGGTTGTGTCCTAGAGTCTAGGTCAAGTCCTTTGAGTCAACAGTACAAAGGACCAGCCTCCAACACTGCCAGAGACTCAAGACTTAGAAAAAGGAGTTCTACGTTCGTCGATCTCCAGTCGACGAAAGTCGAGCTAAGCTAGACGAACTGAAAGACTTTGTTTCAAGAGCCTAAATACCTAGAGGGGGGTGAATAGGTTCTAATCTTTTTGTGTCTTTTTGATTTTAAGGCAAACAGATATTTGTATCTTCTTTTAGCACAGAATAATTCTATTTACAGAAATTAAATACAACACAGCAAACACTAGATCTATAGTGGTTCCCCAAGATATGGTTACATCCACTTTTTCCCTTCACCTATCAAGCAGATAACTGGATTCAGCCTAACTTCCTTCCACTGGCTCGGATCCCAAAATGGTTCCTACACCTCAGACTTTACACAAGTCCTACCTCAGATTCTTCCCTGAATCCTACCTCAGGCCTCAGCCCTACCTCAGCCTTTATAATTAGGCTTACAACTCAGACTTTAAACAAGTCCTACCTCAGGCACACTGCCCTACCTCAGCCTTTATAATTTTAGGCTTACAATCTCAGATCTAACAATAGATCCTACAAGAATTTGTGAGTAATAAGTTTCAGAAAACTTCACCAGCTAGATTTCTCTGTTGATGTTGTCTTCTTGATCAGTTCTAGGATAGACTGAGCCTTCTAATCCAACCAAACTTAGCTTTTCAAAGCTTCTTGATTAGGACAAATAAGGTGGATTTTCTCTTAAAGTTGAAGTTGATCTTCAGTCAGCTTCTTCCTTAGATTTAGATTTAACTCTGAATCTTTCTTGCAGACAGGCCTTGATCTGTTAGAGTTCTTCTTTATGATCCAGAGATCTTTCACACTTTGTGTCGTTTCCGATCTGGCTCTTATATAGAGCTTGCTCCATGGTTACCGGCTGATCCGGTTCATAACAGACTTCTGACAGTTCTGACAGTGGTGTCAGACCAGTTAGTTATGACAGTTATCAAGTCACCAGTCACGTCACCAGGTTCTTCAATATCTGTTCAACTCAACATACAACACTCAGTAGACTGCTTCACATGTATCGACACATATAGACTAAGTGTCGACACAAGTCTTCAAGGTGTCGACACAAATACTCCAAGTGTCAACACAGTCATACTTCAGCTTCTCGACACTGCTTTTTGTTGTATGTGTCGACACAAGTCCTGTGTGTCGACACAGCAGCTTCTTGTCTCGACATTTCTATTACAGACAGATGGCGTTGAGTGTTTGTCAAATAGCGTTGAGTGTGTGTCGACACAAGTCCTGTGTGTCGATACAATTACTTCTAAACTCGACACAGCCTCTTGAGAGTTGGTGTGTCGACACAAGTCATGTGTGTCGACACAATTGCTTCAGGTGTCGACATAGCTCCTGAGTGTCGACTCATCTTCTGTTTTAAGTGTCGACACAATTCTGTTTTAAGTTGTCGACACAACTGCTTCTTTAGGTGTCGACATAGCTTTGAGTGTCGACATAACTTTTTTATAAGTGTCGACACATTTTGCCAGTGTGTCGACACAGCTTTTCTGAGTGTCGACATAGCAGCTGGGTGTCGACATAGCTTCTTCATAAGTGTTGACACATTTCGCCTTTGTGTCGACATAGCTTGCCTGAGTGTCGACATAATTTGTCTGTGTGTCGACACAGCTTGCCTGAATGTCGACACAGTCTCCTTGAGTGTCGACACAGTTTCTTCACAAGTGTCGACACTTGTACTTAAAAAATTTTCCTTCAAATTTTTAAAACCTGCACAATGAAACTCAAACTTCTATCAAATACACATTGATGCATATCATTGACTAAATTGTGTCTTCTCCAAATCTAGTACACATTTTCCAATGTACCCAACAATATCCCCCTATTTGGAGAAGTCATAACCCTTAGTCAAAGATATACATCTCTTAAGATAAAACAAAATTGCAATAGAAGTAAAAACATTTCAGAGCAGGTTATTACATAATCATTGTAAACAACAAACACTTAATACTGAAACAGATTTCATTAATATGAAAAAACTTTGGTTTACATGAACTTCTTATAGAACAAAAGAAACAAATTAGTACATTGTTCTATTACAAAAACCTAGCAATCCTATTACTGACCAGGCTCCTTAATAACTATTCCTTTGCCAGACATGATTTTAGCCTGCACAGAAAGTTCAGCAACCTCAGCTGGTTTTTTCCCTTTTAGAGCTTTCTTCTTTAATTCTTCAGCCTTGATCTTCTGTCTCTCAAAATAGTGGAAAGGTTTGGGGAAGTACTTGTTTGGCTCTTGAGCATTAGCAGATAGCTTCCCAGCCTTAGCACTTCTTCTATGTTGAAGAATTGCTTCTTGTCCTGCTTGATATTTATTCCACTCTTATTTAGAATACAACTTACCCCTGTCATGGGTTTTATCCTTTACAGCTTTCCAGGTAGTAAGTATGATGTTTCTAGAATTTGGGCTCCACTACTCAAAAATCTGGCTTCAGCTCAGCCTACTCACTAAATCTCTTCTTGGAAAGCTGAGCTTCCTTCTGAGCTTCAAATGCAGCTTCTGTCATTTCAACCGTTTCCAGAATTACATTTTGTGCCTCTGGTGGAGGACTATACATTTTCAGCACCTCTTCTTGAACCATTTCAAAATCAGCTGGGGGGTAGATCACCTGAGCAACTTCAGGCTGATCTCCTTCAAAATATTCAGGTTGTGTCCCAGACTCAGCTACATTAGCATCATCACAAAGAGGAGGATATCCAAGAGTAGCTCTGATGCTATTGGTAGTCCATTTAGCATGGTCAGAGCTGGCTTTGACTAGTAATCTCTCCCCCTTTATGACTTCTCTTGCAATATGATCTCTTAAATCTTCTTTCTAGAAATTAACTTGATCAGCTATATATTTAGTTCCTTCTTTAAAATAAGCTCTGAATTTTGTCAGGAAAGTTTGAATTTTCTCCTGAGATTCTTGAAATGTGGCTTTGACAGAGGATATATCTTCTGTGATTTGCTTGGATATTTCAGCCTTCAGAGTAGTGCTAGAATCAGTGAGTTTTGTCAATATTTCATGATGTGAATCCTTGAGATTTTCATTCATCCTTAACTGATTCTCCAGTACATATCCCTGCTTCACTTCAATTTCATCCACTTTAGCTTGGATATTTTGTTGTTGCTTAGCAAGGAACAACACAACATTACCTCCTTTATGGAAGCAATCTGTCATCTCCTTCTTATATTGATTCACTTCAAATCTAATGGATTTGATGTCCTGGGCCAATCAAAATTGTAACTCCTTATGAGTTTCATCCACATATTTTTCTATAGTCCGCCTTTGATTATCTAATTTTATCTGCATCTGGACCAGTAAAGAACTGAAGTCCATGCTTGATGTAGATGGTGCAGTTTCCAATTATAAAGCTTTCTTATATCAAGAACTCTTCTTCTTTAATACAGACAGCTTTCTTTTCTTAGCCAATGTGGCTTCTTCATCTTCAGAAGTTTCAGATGTACTTTTAATATCAACAGTTTCCTTTTCAGCTGGGGTATCCTTTGATAACTCCCCCTCAGTCCTTGGAATTTCCTTTTCTTTTTCAATTTCCTCCCCCTCAGTCCTATCAGTAAGAGGATCAGGAAACAATTCTTCCATTGTAAATTTCTGTTGTATCTGTTCAGAAGGAATAAGATTAGTTTTTTTTTAAAAAGAACTACTTAAAAGACTAATACAACTTGAAAGATCTCTTTTGTTGTGTAAACAAAAGTGTCCCTTTGAACAATTTTTGCGGAGAATACTATAATGCATCACTAGTCTGTGGAGAAGATACTTACTGGCTCATTTTGACCTTCATTCTTATCAGTTACTTCAGCTGCATTGTTGATTTAAGATACAACATCCATTATTGTGTCTGTAGCTAAGTCACTATCAAGGACAGCATCATCAATACCTCCCCCTTGGGCAGGCAACTCAGTTTCTTTTTCTAGGTTTTCTCCCCCTGGAGTAGAGTCAATTTGTTGCTCTTGGGGCTCACAGTCCTTTGCTTGAGCATGAACATCTTGTTGTTGCTGGTCTTCATTAGAACTGAAGACCACTTCCTCCTCAGAATCATTGGAGGAGTCAGCCTATACAACCACCTTCTTTTTCTTATTGTCTTTGTTAGTTTGCTCCTTAGGAGCAGGGACTTCCTTGGTTAGAACTCTGTCCCACCTTGACAGTATCCTTACATCCATTTTTCTCATATGATTTATCTTAGAGCCATTTTCTTGTTTCAGAACATCTGGAATTACTGATGTTAAGAATAGGTTGAGGATCCTTCCCAAGTTAGGTTTCTTTAATCCTTCTTGTAGTTTATCAAACACTACTGCTGCCCAGTCAGTGTTGATCTTGAATATGATTCTCACCATCAGATTGAACATGTGGGCAGAAATCTGATCATGTCCACCTGTTTTGCAGATAATCACTTTGCCCACTACCTCTGAAAGAAATTTTCCTTGGGAATTCATCCCTTTTCTATTGATAGATGAACCAATCTTACTACTGGGATTCATTCCACACCAGCTTAATGCTTCAATTATTTGGGATGGAGTAATTTCGTCTGTATCCTTAATCAATGGCAGGTGTAGTGCTTTCCTGATTGATTTCAAAGTGAGCTTCACCTGGGTACCTTGAATAGATGCCTTGATTTTCTTACCTTTAGTGTCCAATGAAGCGGTTGTGTAGAACTCCATGACTTCCTTCTTCCAAATTTTGGTCGGTTCTGAGACCAAATATTCTAGTCAATTTTATGATATTAGGGCAATGACTCCCTGAATTTCATCAGAAGCAGTCGTGAAACCTTCGTGAACCAGTTCATAACCTTCACTAACCTTATCTTCTTGGTGTGGAGCCATTGATGTAAGTACTAGAGGAGAAGAGAAGAGAAGGTCTATGTCAACAGAAGGTGTAGAGTCAAAAATTCTGATAGCGTAGTCGACCAGATTTTGGATTCACCTTTTTATAATACTTGAGTCAAGGGCAGATCAAAAGTCGGGCTTAAGTCGACAAATCAGTTTTTGTGTCGACAATAATGACCTAGGTCTTGAGTGAACTTAAGCTGAGTCGACACAACTATGTGTCAACATACTAATATCTAAGTCGACAAAACATATTTTAAGTCTCGACAGAGTTGTGTCGACACCAACTTTTTGTGTCGACACAAATATTCTTTCGACATATTGTCTCGAGAAATTTATGTCGACACTTATTCTCCTGTCGACACATATACTGTTTCTGTTTCGACACATCCTTTTCCTATGTCGACACAACATACTGAGTGTGTCGACACAACTTGCTTGTGTGTCGACACAACTTGCTTGTGTCGACACAAACTTTGTACTTAAACAAATTTCAAGAGAAATTTGGTGCTTACTGATGCTACTCATGGAAACTTATGTTAACCTATTCTAGGTTCAACATACGTAATTCAATTTTGAAATTATTGAATTTAGTTTCATCCAGTGGTTTTGTGAAAATATCAGCTATTTGATTATTTGTTTTTACAAACTCTAGACTAATATTTTCCTTTTCAACATATTCTCTGATAAAATGAAACTTTATTTCTATATGCTTGGTCCTACTGTGTGATACAGGATTCTTAGCAATAGAAATAGCACTTGTAGAATCACAAAATAGTGGAATTCTACTTACCTGGATGTCATAATCTTCAAGTTGATGATTTATTCACATTAATTGTGCACAGCAGCTACCTGCAGCTATATATTCTGATTCAGCTGTTGATATAGCTACACTGGTTTGCTTCTTACTGCTCCATGACACCAGCCTCCCACCAAGGAACTGACATGTTCTTGTGGTACTTTTTCTATCTTCTTTGCATCCAGCAAAATCAGCATCTGAGAAACCTGTTAATCGAAAATCTCTATTCTTAGGGTACCAAAGGCCTAGATTAGGTGTGCCCTTAAGATATCTCAAAATTCTTTTAGCTGCAGTATAATGAGATTTCTTAGGGCATGCTTGATACCTAGCACAGACACATGTTGCATATATGATGTCAGGTCTACTAGCAGTCAAGTATAGTAGGGAGCCAATTATCCCTCTATACAAAGACACATCAACAGGTTTCCCTGCTTCATCTTTACATATAGGCATACTTGTTCCCATTGGAGTTTTCATTGTAGAAGCTGAGTCCAAACCATACTTCTTAATCAACTCCTTGGTGAACTTAGACTGGGATATGGACAACCCACTCTCAGTCTGTCTAACTTGAAGTCCCAAGAAGAACTTCAGCTCACCCATACTGCTCATCTCAAACTTCCCTTGTATAAGTTTGGCAAACTTCCTACAAAGGCTGTTTTCCGTAGAACCAAAGATAATGTCATCCATATATATCTCGACTAGTATTATCTTACCTTTTGATTCCCTATAGAATAGAGTTTTGTCTATCTTTCATCTAGAGAATTTATTCTCAATGAGGAAGGCAGACAAGGTTTCATACCAAGCCCTTGGAACTTGTTTCAAACCATATAGAGCTTTCCTAAGCCTATATACATAATCAGAAAAGTAAGAGTCTACAAAACCTGAGGGTTATTCTACATAGACTTCTTCTTTTGAATCACAATTCAGAAATGTTGATTTCACATCCATTTGATATACTTTGAACCCTTGATAGGCAGCATAGGCTAAGAACAGCCTTATTGCCTCCAGCCTTGCCACTGGAGCAAAGGTTTGATCAAAATCAATACCTTCCTCTTACCTGTAGCCTTTTGCTACCAGTCTAGCCTTGTTCTTGACTATAGTGTCATTCTCATCAAGCTTGTTCCTGTAGATCCACTTAGTTCCTATTATGTTTTGATCCTTAGGTTTTGGCACCAGTTCCCAAACCTTACACCTTTTGAACTGACTGAGCTCTTCTTACATTGCATCAATCCAGTTGGTGTCTTGCATGGCCTCTTCAATATTCCTGGGTTCTATCTGAGACAGGAAGCTAGAACAAAAAATTGTATTCATGCTCCTACTCCTTGTTAGAACACCCTGACTTGCATCACCAATGATCTGGTGAGCTGGATGATCCTTCAGGTGTCTCCTTGCTGGAGGAATTCGATCAGTATTATGGCTATCTCCAGTTTCCTAATCTTGATGCTCCACATTTTCTTCTTCACCCAGAGGGACTTGATCTCCCCCTTGATAGCTGGCATCTTTATCCTCATCCAGTTTATTTGTAACATCTTCATTGATGGTCAGCTTGTCCAGCTTATCTGTTAGACCTGTAGAACTAACTGAAGAACTAGACAATTCACTGTTAATAAATATTGACTCATAAAATACTACATGCACAGATTCTTCTACAACTTGAGTAGTCAAGTTATAGATCCTGTATGCTCTACTATGGTTGTTGTACCCAACAAATATCCCTTCTAGGGATTTGGCAGCAAACTTAGTTTTGTAGTGTTTACCATTGACTAGTACAAAACACTTACTACCAAAGATTCTGAAATAAGATATGTTTGGTTTTCTGCTTTTTAAAATATGGTAGGGAATCATCTTGTGTTTCTTCTTGATGGAGGCCCTATTGAGCACATGACATGTAGTATTTACTGCCTCAGCCCAGAAGTATTCTGGGAGAGTAGTGTCATTCAGTAGAGTTCTACTGGCTTCAATTAGAGTCATATTCTTTCTTTCAGCAACATCATTTTGTTGAGGAGTTCTAGGTGAAGAGAATTCCTGATGAATCCCAAGTTCTTCACAGAATTTTGTCATACATTCAGACTGAAATTCAGTTCCATGGTAACTTCTGATTTTGACCACTGAGCTGTTGTATTCATTCTGTATTTGTCTGACAAAAGTCTGGAAAATAGTTGGGGTTTCAGATTTCTGCCTCAAGAAGAAAACCCATGTAAATCTAGAATAGTCATCCACAACAACAAGTGTGTATGCTTTCCTACCAAGACTATGGACTGGCATAGGACCAAACAAATCAATATGCATGACATACAAACATCTCTTTGAATCTTTGATGTCAAGTGACTAAAAAGAGGTCTTAGTCTGCTTGCCTTTTTGGCAAGCTGGGCACACAACCTCTTTTATGCACTGAACTTGAGGACCATTCCTCACTAATCACATGTTGAACAGCAGTCCAATTGACTTATAGTTCAGATGAGCTAGCCTCTTGTGCCATTTGACACATAGAGAAGCATTCTCTCCTGTAACCAAACAAATAGGTGAGTTGTTAGACTCACACTCTAGGTTAAGGAAATACACATTTTCTTTCCTAGTCCCAGTCAAAATAATCTCTTGATCACTTGACCTTTTTACTATGCACTCCCCTTTGAGTAAAAAATATCATAACCTAGGTCACTAAGTTGACTTATGCTAATCAGGTTATGTTTTAGACCCTTGACATAAGCCACTTTAGTGATTGTAATTGAATCACAAGATATGTTACCAAATCCTTTGATGATTCCCTTTTTTGATCCACCAAAGATAACTTTTGGTCCATTCTTTATGGGCACATAGTCCCTCAACATTCTCCTTGTTCCAGTCATATGTCTGGAACAGCCACTATTCAAGTACCATATAGGGGTATGGTCACTTGGATTTATCTGCAACAAATAATGAATCACTTACCCATAGAACCCAACTTGCTAGTGGGTCCTAGGTCCTTGTTAGTTTGAAACCCTGTGACTGATCTAACAGGAATCCTACTATTGGTTTTAACACTTAAGTTAAACCAGCAATCCATGGCAAAGTGGCCCACCTTGCCACAACACCAGAACTCAAACCTATTATACCTATTCTTAGGTGCAAGCCTTCTTACTTTGTTGTCAGTAGACTTATTAAGTGTTGGTGCTGGAACAGCATTCTTCAAGAACTCCTCTTAAATATGATGGGCATGTCTATAGATTGGTCTATTGGCATTAGCACCCTTGCTCATGAAATTTTCATGCTCACAGTGACCATGTGTAATGTCATGATCATACCTGTTAGTAGGATTTACTATCTTCTTAAAGAAAATAGGGGGATTAACAGCTTGAGGCTGAACTGGGACTTTACCTTTTCTATGAGAATTGGTAGCCCTAGTTCTTCCCTTAAAGCCTAGACAAGTCTTCCCTTTTTGTGAAACAAAATTATCTATCAAAGGTAAGACTGATTTTGGCTTGGAGAATTTTGCCACTAGCTCTCTCTCTTGCTGAAGTTTTCCCTCCAGTTTCTTTATATGATTCTCTTTGAATGAGATTTTACCCATCTGAATAACTGTAATGTTTTTCAATTTGGCAACCTCATTAAGTTTTTCATCCTACAGTTTTGCTGAATCTGCTGCAGCCAGCTTAAGAGACTCAATCTCTTTGGCTTGCTCTTTAACAAGAAACTTGCTCTTCTTTAGAGCATGCAACAACCCACCATACTCATTAATGAGTTGGTGAACATCCCCCTCAGACTCAGATCGATCCACTTCTTTTGAAGAAGATGCTTTTAATTCTGATTCAGTAAAGTAAACTGAGACTAGGGGTGAATTGTTTACCATACTTGGTCCAGGCTGATCCTGCCACTTATCTTCTTCAGATTGGCCAACAGCCCTTTACAGTAATATTCTTCCACTCCATTTATGGAGTCTAGCATCTGTAGAAATTCTAGTTCCCTAGAATCCTCTTCTGTTGAGAAGAGTCCAACATATGCTTCTGCCTCTTCTTCTTCAGATTCTGAAGATGAAGAGTCTGTCCAACTCTTCTCCTTCTGAGCCACTAGAGACTTATCCTTCTTGTCTTTGTCCAGCTGCTTCTTCTTATCCTTTGACTCCTTTCTTTTATCAGGACAGCCAGCTATGACATGCCCAGACCTATTGCAGCAATAACACACAATCTTAGAATTAGATTGTTTACCAGGTTTAGAAGCATACCTGTCCTCCTTAAGTATTTTCTTCTTCCTGTAGAATTCATCCTTTGAATAGGATGTAGATGAAGGCCTGGTTCTCCAATTCTTTTTCTTTATGAACCTTTGAAATTTTCTTGTGAAGGCAGCAAAGTCTTCATCAGATGTATGACTATCTGATGTACTTGTTTCAGGAATACCTTCTTCTTCTTCAGTACTCCTTCTCGGTGGAGAAGGAGATTTTCTCCTACCCTTCCTTGAGCCCTCAACCTTGAAGGCTACTGACTTTTCTTTATGTTCAGATCTTTTTCCCTTCTCTTCCTCTTTCCTAGCAGTAAGCTGCATTTCATATGAAAGCAGTTTTCCAAAAAGTGTAGGTGGTGGTGTTTCAGCCAGTTTGGCCACTTCCCTGATGGCACATATCTTAGTGTCCCAATCCTTTGTTAGGGACCTAAGAAACTTGTCATTCTGTTCATAAGTACTGAAGACTCTTCCATATGTCATCAATTCATTCACTATTCTGAAAAACTTTTTATAGCATTCAGCTATGCTGTCAGTTTTATTCTGCCTAAAGCTCTCATATTCCTGATTTAGCATAGACTTTCTATCCTCTCTTACTTCTTCTGTGCCTTCCATATAGACAATCAATGTATCCCACATTTCTTTGAAAGTTTTACAATGCATAAGATTCTGGAATGTTGCATCATCTATGGCACTTACAATTATATTCTGAGCTCTTTTATCTAATGTAGCCAAGATGATTTCATCCTTAGTCATCTCTGAATAACTCTTTGGAGTTTAAATGTTTGCATGAAGAACTGAAATCTTCATTGGGATGAAGAGGCCTTCATGTACTGTGATATAAATTCTTGGATCAGATGCTTCCATAAATAGTCTGACCCTTTCTTTCCTAATGCCAAAAGTTTCTTTCCTGCATATGAGCAATTTCATAGATCCAAATTCCTTTTGATTTTCACTTGAACCCATTTTTTTATCTATTATTTGCCTTGGAGAAATCCTCTGACTGTTAGGTCAAATTTTGACGAACCTCCCTCTGATACCACTAAAAATACTTTGTTTCAAGAGCCTAAACACCTAGAGGAGGTGAATAGGTTCTAATCTTTTTGTGTCTTTTTGATTTTAAGGCAAACAGATATTTGTATCTTCTTTTAGCACAGAATAATTCTATCTACAGAAATTAAATAAAACACAGCAAACACCAGATCTATAGTGGTTCCCCAAGATATGGGTACATCTACTTTCCCCCTTCACCTATCCAGCAGACAATTGGATTCAGCCTAACTTCCTTCCACTGGCTCGGATCCGCAGATCTTATAAACTCAGAACCCAAAATGGTTCCTACACCTCAGACTTTACACAAGTCCTACCTCAAATTCATCTCCAGAATCCTACCTCAGGCCTCAGCCCTACCTCAGCCTTTATAATTAGGCTTACAACTCAGACTTACAACAAGTCCTACCTCAGGCACACAGCCCTACCTCAGCCTTTATAATTTTAGGCTTACTGTTGGGTATTGTATCCACAATGTACCTGATTTGAAGAAGCCCCTGAACAAGCTAAGGTGAATTGACTATATATTTGATTACTTGTCTTCTAGTTGTGCTTGCAGCTATTCATCGCTAAGTACACACCAATGTCAGGGTGCAGTAGGTCAATATACACGGGTCTGTGCAACGTAATCCCTCGTTGAGCAAATCAGTGTGTTGGCTTACGTGTACTCTCTCTATTGGAGTGTACTTATTTTCAAGCACAGGGTTATGGAAGATCAAGAGCAGACAAGGAGCAAGGATGGGCCAAAGACCAGCTCACGGGTGGAAAGACGAGAAATCGTCTAAGACCAAATCGTCGAGAATCACTAGCTGATTCTCGCCGGTTGGAGCCGGCAGTCTCAACGCCGCCAGAAATTTCTCTAAGGCAGAATCGTCGAGAATCACTAAGTGATTCTCGCCGATTCGTCGAGAATGACTTTGCATTCTCGATGATCCGGCGAGAATCAAGTGTGACTCCCGCCGATTCTCCCCGGCTTCTATATCAGTGCAGCCAGAATTTGGCTAAGTAGAATTCGGCGAGAATCGTAGGTGATTCTCGCCGATTCGTCGAGAATCACCTATGATTCTCGCCGAATTTGACTTGGGCCATTTTCTGATTCTTTCTGGACCGGTCCATGTTACCTGCGGTATATCGAACCGGACTTAGGGCTTCTCTTTGGTGGGGCCCACAACGGTCATCTTGATGACCTAATGTATAAATACACAGGTATTTTTGAACAGTACAACTACGAATAGAGAAGCGAAGAAAAAGAACGAGCGGTCGTCAAAACCTAGGTCGCCGAGCTCCGTCCGACTGTTGCGCCGCTCGTGCTAGGTGGTCGCCACCGCTGATTGAGGTTTCCTCCTCATCTCCCGGTGACAGAAGCTCTGCCTCGCAACGCGTCTCGCGTGTCCTTCTAGAGAACCCTTGTCTCTTGATTTGTAGATCGGGAATACTATCCCAATCCGAATCAATTGAGACGATTGATCCAAGAACGGCCGTTGGTAGACCTTGCCGGCTTAGCTAAGAAGATTGGATCTACATAGCATCGCCGCCTCCTTCGTTGTCGACGCCGATCTAGAGAAGATCCGTTCTAAGAGAGATCTAAGGTCGTGGACTCTTCGTCGACTTCAAGAACTCGTCGTCAATCGAAGAGGGACACCATAGTCTCCATAAGTCGTTTGAATTTCTAATACAATCTAGTTTCAATTTCTTTGTAAAGGAACGATTGGTTCCTAGTTGTAAGGGTTGGGTGCAACCCATGGTGTGGGAGTGGTGACTCCTACGTGTGGAAGGGTTCCTTCCGTTAGTGCAAGGATTGGATTTCAATCCTGTTGGAGAAGAGACCGAGTCATCCCTGGTTGGGAGATAGGTCGAAGGGGGAAAGTGGACGTACCCAAATCGGGGAACCACTATAATTTGTTTGAGTCTTTTCTGTGCTGTGTTGTTTGATTTACTTGTGCAGGTACAGTTTTTAATTCCGCAAAAACCCCACAAGACACCTATCCCCCCCCCCCATAGGTGAAGCTAGTTGGCACTAGGTGGACTTTCAAGTGGTATCATAGGGAGGTTCCTCGTCAAAAAGGTTCACACCTTGAGGAGAATCCTACCACCGGTGTCAACGAGAATGGAGCTGGAGTATGATATCTCTCCGCTTAGACTCCCCACGTGCACAAAGGAATATTATCCCATCTGGAAGATGAGGGTATCTTTTTATTTGGAGGCCATCGATCCTCGCGCATCAATCATCTTGGAAGAGGGTCCATTCATTACCATGAAGGCCTCCTGCTCTGTAAAGGATATGCAGATCCCCATGGAGACTACTGAAATGTCTGAGATTGAATTCTCTCTATTCAACTTGGATAAAGTGATTCATAAAATCATCCTGGATGTCTGGTCTGGACCTTCCCGGTCAAGACTGGAAAAGTGTAGGACGGCCAAGTCCTTGTGGCAAACAGTATCAGACCTCATGGAGGGATCAGACAGAACAGGGATAAGTCGCCTGCAAGAGGATGAGGCATATATGGGGGTCAGCATTTCTGAAGAAGAAAGTGATGACCAATTTCTCAGTATCAGGGCTCCTGTGTCCTTATCAGAGACTGAGGAGGAAGTTGAGGAAGACTGCTCGGTTGAAGATGACGCAGCTGTCCCTGTCAGTCTGAACGCTATCTCTGAACAGCCAAGTCAGGATCAGGTATCTTCTTCATCTTGCCCCTCTCCTCCTCAAGTTCCTGAAGACAGGAATAGTTTGGATGACTGCCCTTCAGAAAATCCTGATGCCCTGACGAGTGCCCTTCAGAAGAGCAACCTAATTATTGAGGAGCAAGCTCAAGAGATTGCTCGACTGAAGATCTTGTTGGATCTCCAATTGGCTTCCAACAAGACAAAGGACTCTAAAATCTCTGATCTAGAGAGTCATCTAGAAAATGAGAAAAGGATAGTATCGAACTTCTCCAAGGTGGATGCTATCAAAAGAAAGGGAGAAAATGGGTGGATCTCCCGTATTATCAATTCATGGAGAAATGGGGAAACGGTATTCTGACCCCCCACCCCAGGCAGGGAGGGTACTCATCATGCCTTCAGGTATGACCACAGGAACTCCCGTGGTCACTGCAAGGTGGATCAGCCCTCATGTGGAGACACCCATAGTGCAAGGGCTGTCATGGCCACCCACAAGAGAATACCTCAGGCTTATCCCAAACCCTTTGTATTCTCGGCCTCAGCCCCAACTCGGCATGAATCTGCTGGTATCAACTCTCAATGCGCTTCTCACCACCCTAGGACACAGGAAAGGGAGGTTAGAAGTCATGCTGTTAGCGCTCATGGGACCTCTAGAAGGGCGCTGACTGAAAGGAAGGCACCACCTCCCAGGCCTCATGACGCCCGCCACATGCATTCTTTCCACCCTTCCATGTGTCACGGTGGAAGAGATAATTTTGTGAGCAGATCCGGCACTATCCCGTTTAGACCTAGGACCATGACTACCTCAGTCACCAAATTAGGTCACAAACGGCGATACAACATTCATAGGTGTTGGTGCTGTGGCAAAGTGGGTCACTTTGCCATAGATTGTTGGCACAACCCCTTTGTGTCAAGGGCAAGGGCATATCCACATCCTCGAGGCAAAGTTAGCCCTCCCACCAGGATTCCTGTGGGAAGGCATTCAAATTGTTATGCTGACAAGAACCTAGGACCCAATACTTATTGGGTTCCTAAGGAAAGATAACTCTTTCTTGCAGGGTAGTCTAGGTTCCCGTAAACCTGATGGGAACCAGACAGGAGATGCTCCAAGAATGATGTGGAAAAAGTATCTGGAATAGGAGCAGTGCCATCAACACAGGCACATGTGCCAGACTCAAAAAGCTACACCTGGATGAGCCCGAGAAAGATGCAACTCCGAAATACGTCAAGGTCTCCACCTCAACGCCGATCGGAGAGGATGACGATCAGGATGGAGCAGTCCATCCTGAAGAGGAAGGAGCCCCTGAAATTGCCAGAGCTCTTGATGCAAGACTTCTAGAGCTCCGACACGTGAGGGATCATCCTAGAAATCAAATCATTGGAGATCCCCGAGACGGTGTCAAAACTCGCCAAGGAAAAGCACTTTCGGGACGTGTCAATTCCTCGGAAGAAGGCTCATCTCATGGAACAGCAAGAAGCAGAATTGTGTAGCAACCTCCACAGCGGAGTCAGAATACATCTCGGCTGGGAGCTGTTGCGCACAACTCCTATGGATCAGAAACCAGTTAGCAGACTATGATCTTCAGTTCAAGGAAGTACCGATGTACTGCGACTCCTCCAGTGCAATTGTTATTGCCAACAATCCGGTATCGCACAGCAGAACGAAGCATATTGAAGTGCGCTACCACTTCATTCGGGAGCACGTGGAGAACAAGGACATCTCTCTCTGCTATGTCCCCACGGACAAGCAGATTGCAGATATTTTCACAAAGCCCCTAGACGAGGCCAAGTTCAGTCTTTTCAAAACTGAATTGGCGATGCTAAACTATGAGGAATGAAGACTACAGAAGCTCTATGCTCGTGCATCTAGGGGGAGCCTCTGCTAGGAACTTAAGTGAAAGCACAGGTGCAAGAACTGAGGGGGAGCATGGTGTCTCATGCTACAGTCCCAGATTTGCAGAAGCCGAAAAGGGGGAGATTACCCTCTCGGCTAAGGTGCTAAGGTGCTAAGGTGTTTGCTCCAAATGCTCTAAAGATAATGGTATGGAATTTCAATTTTCAACTCACTCTTGTTTTTCAAAGTTGTGTTCTTCCAAGCTGTTATATTCACCTTAGCTCGTAGGGTTTAGGCTTCTTCAAATAGGGGGAGATTGTTGGGTATTGTATCCACAATGTACCTGATTTGAAGAAGCCCCTGAACAAGCTAAGGTGAATTGACTATGTATTTGATTACTTGTCTTCTAGTTGTGCTTGCAGCTATTCATCGCTAAGTACACACCAATGTCAGGGTGCAGTAGGTCAATATACACGGGTCTGTACAACGTAATCCCTCGTTGAGCAAATTAGTGTGTTGGCTTACGTGTACTCTCTCTATTGGAGTGTACTTATTTTCAAGCACAGGGTTATGGAAGATCAAGAGCAGACAAGGAGCAAGGATGGGCCAAAGACCAGCTCACGGGTGGAAAGACGAGAAATCGTCTAAGTCCAAATCGTCGAGAATCACTAGCTGATTCTCGCCGGTTGGAGCCGGCAGTCTCAACGCCGCCAGAAATTTCTCTAAGGCAGAATCGTCGAGAATCACTAAGTGATTCTCACCGATTCGTCGAGAATGACTTTGCATTCTCGACGATCCGGCGAGAATCAAGTGTGACTCCCGCCGATTCTCCCCGGCTTCTATATCAGTGCAGCCAGAATTCGGCTAAGTAGAATTTGGCGAGAATCGTAGGTGATTCTCGTCGATTCGTCGAGAATCACCTATGATTCTCGCCGAATTTGACTTGGGCAATTTTCCGATTCTTTCTGGACCGGTCCATGTTACCTGCGGTATTTCGAACCGGACTTAGGGCTTCTCTTTGGTGGGGCCCACAACGGTCATCTTGATGACCTAATGTATAAATACACAGGTATTTTTGAACAGTACAACTACGAATAGAGAAGCGAAGAAAAAGAACGAGCGGCCGTCAAAACCTAGGTCGCGGAGCTCCGTCCGACTGTTGCGCCGCTCGTGCTAGGTGGTCGCCACCGCTGATTGAGGTTTCCTCCTCATCTCCCGGTGACAGAAGCTCTGCCTCGCAACGTGTCTCGCGTGTCCTTCTTGAGAACCCTTGTCTCTTGATTTGTAGATCGGGAATACTATCCCAATCCGAATCAATTGAGACAATTGATCCAAGAACGACCGTTGGTAGACCTTGCCGGCTTAGCTAAGAAGATTGGATCTACATAGCATCGTCGCCTCCTTCGTTGTCGACGCCGATCTAGAGAAGATCCGTTCCAAGAGAGATCTAAGGTCGTGGACTCTTCGTCGACTTCAAGAACTCGTCGTCAATCGAATAGGTACACCATAGTCTCCATAAGTCGTTTGTATTTCTAATACAATCTTGTTTCAATTTCTTTGTAAAGGAACGATTGGTTCCTAGTTGTAAGGGTTGGGTGGAACCCGTAGTGTGGGAGTGGTGACTCCTACGTGTGGAAGGGTTCCTTCCGTTAGTGCAAGGATTGGATTTCAATCCTGTCGGAGAAGAGACCGAGTCGTCCCTGGTTGGGAGATAGGTCGAAGGGGGAAAGTGGACGTACCCAAATCGGGGAATCACTATAATTTGTTTGAGTCTTTTCTGTGCTGTGTTGTTTGATTTACTTGTGCAGGTACAGTTTTTAATTCCGCAAAAACCCCCACAAGACACCTATCCCCCCCCCCCATAGGTGAAGCTAGTTGGCACTAGGTGGACTTTCACTTACAATCTCAGATCTAACAATAGATCCTACAAGAATTTGTGAGTAATAAGTATCTTAAAACTTCGCCAGCTAGATTTCTCTGTTGATGTTTTCTTCTTGAACAGTTCTTGTATAGACTGATCCTTCTGATCCAACCTAACTTAGCTTTTCAAAGCTTCTTGATTAGGACAAATAAGGTGGATCTTCTCTTGAAGTTGAAGTTGATCTTCAGTCAGCTTCTTCCTTAGATTCAGATTGAACTCTGAATCTTTCTTGCAGAAAAGACTTGATCTGTTAGAGTTCTTCTTTTTGGTCCAGATTTCTTTCTGCTACAATCTGTCATTTCCGATCTGGCTCTTATATAGAGCTTGCTCCATGGTTACCGGCTGATCCGGTTCATAACAGACTTCTGACAGTTATGATAGTGGTGTTAGACCGGTTAGTTATGATAGCTGTCAAGTCACCAGTCACGTCACCAGGTTCTTCAGTGTCTGTTCAACTCAGCATACAACACTCAGCAGACTGCTCACATGTGTCGATACATATAGACTAAGTGTCGACACAAGTCTTCAAGGTGTCGACAAAAATACTCCAAGTGTCGACACAGTCATACTTCTGCTTCTCGACACTGCTTTTTGTTGTATTTGTCGACACAAGTCTTGTGTGTCGACACAACAGCTTCTTGTCTCGACATTTCTGTTGCAAACAGATGGCGTTGAGTGTTTGTCAAATAGCGTTGAGTGTGTGTCGACACAAGTCCTGTGTGTCGACATAATTACTTCTGAACTCGACACAGCCTCTTGAGAGTTAGTGTGTCGACACAAGTCCTGTGTGTCGACACAATTGCTTCAGGTGTCGACATAGCTCCTGAGTGTCGACTCATCTTCTGTTTTAAGTGTCGACACAATTCTGTTTTAAGTTGTCGACACAATTCTGGATGTCGACACAACTGCTTCTTTAGGTGTCGACATAGCTTTGAGTGTCGACACAACTTCTTTATAATTGTCGACACATTTTGCCAGTGTGTCGACACAGCTTTACTGAGTGTCGACATAGCAGCTGGGTGTCGACATAGCTTCTTTATAAGTGTCGACACATTTCGTCTGTGTGTCGACACAGCTTGCCTGAGTGTCGACACAATTTGTCTGTGTGTCGACACAGCTTGCCTGTGTGTCGACACAGCCTCCTTGAGTGTCAACACAGTTTCTTCACACGTGTCGACACTTGTACTTAGAAAAATTTTCTTCAAATTTTTAAAACCTGCACAATGAAACTCAAACTTCTATCAAATACACATTGATGCGTATCATTGACAAAGTTGTGGCTTCTCCAAATCTAGTACACATTTTCCAATGTACCCAACACGAACCCAATAACAATTCTCTGAGCTTAGCACGACGAACTCTGGACAAAGTAATAACTCAAGTCAAACCTTAGTCGACGAACTAAGAACGTCAGCAAGAAGAACTCTGTTCTCTGGTCGACTAATTCTGGATGAGGTGATTCAACACTCAAATCCAGATGACATTTGACTCAACGCCAGATGACATTACACTCAACGCCAGAATGGTGAGTTAACACTCAAAGCCAGATGACATTACACTCAACGCCAGAATGGTGAGTTAATACTCAAATCCAGATTACATTACACTCAACGCCAGAATGATGAGTTAACACTCAAAGCCAGAGGACATCACACTCAACGCCAAAATGATACTTCAACACTCAACATCAGAAAATAGTCCAAGTCCAGACTGCAGACTCAGCTCGACGATCTTGGATCCCAGCTAGACTAACTCTGTTCTCAGGGCTCAGCTCGACGATCTTAGATTCAGCTCGACGAACTTGATGCACAGAAGAAGAAAGTTATCAAGCAACATTCAGATGTCGACGATCTTCGATCTCAGCTCGACGAACAGATATTCTCAGCTCGACAAACTGTGGACTCAGGTCGACAAATCCAGTCTTGGAAATTTCCCTCTTTTGTCCTTATTACGTGGCAATAATTCCTGAGTAATTATTGCTCTAATATTCTCTGAATATTACTGTTTGACAAGAGCATTAATTATGGTCTTCATCAGAATTGTTGCCTGCTGTTTTTATAAGGGACAGTTGGGAAAACAAATCAATGTCAAAAATATTTCAAGGCCATCAGCATTAATTGCAGAAGGATTTCAAAATTCAAATGGACTTCCTCACGGGAAATATATAAAACATATAAATTTTCCCTTCCAAAAATACAAGAGATATAATCTAGACAATAATCAATAGACATACAGAATTCTTGAGATTGAAGATCGATCAGTCAAGAATCAACAGTAGCTAGACAAGAAGAAGAACAATTCTGAAGAAGAAGAAGAAGAACAACCATCCAAATCAAGTGTCTTCTTCTCGGGAACTCTCTGAAGGACCACAATACTGCATCTGTCAAAATAGTTCCTGAAGTTCTTCTTGTCAAAATCGAAAGCTTGAAGGTCTATCACCCTGCAGCAAAGCTTCCATCATCCTGAACAAGCAACATCTCAGGGGGGAGCTTTTGCTACCATCAAATCCACAAGTCTTCTCAGTTGTTTGAATTGAGAAAGAGAAGAAACAATATTCTCTCACCCCCCACTGTAAAAAGGGTTGTCATCTCCCTTCAAAAGTGATTCTTGGTTGCAAGTCTCCTGATCAAAAGACTTGAGGTTTGGTTGTTGAGCATCTGATCAAAAACTCATTGGTGTCAGGCACCTGATCAAAACTCTGAGTGGATTCTTACCAGGGTGGTAGAAGAATGGACGTACCCAGGTTGGGGAACCACTATAAATTCTTGTGTCGTCTGGTTGCCCCTTTTTCTTTTCTTTCTTGTTGTGGCTGTGATATTTAGGTCTTTCTGTGTTTACACTTATTTCTCTTTGATTTCTGTGATATAGTATCCAAGGTTATGAGTACTTCCTATAGTTCAGAAAAAAATTTAAATTATACCTACATACTCTATTCACCCCCCCCCTAGAGTATATCAGATCTAACCCTAACTTTCAGCCGGGACACTCTCCCCATATGACTTGCACGTCGCGGGATAGCCAGCCGACCAAGGAGAGAAAGCCACGCCTTGGCACATCACAATCCATAGTCTTTCCCACCCTAATCCATCATTTGTACCGCAATGTCCCCGTGCACCAAGGAAACAATCTGTCGCCAACACGGAGCTAACCTTGTCTGATTCCGGCTACACGTACTCACTCGAAAAAAGGGGAAACATGCATCACAAACGGCATCTTGCCGCAACAGATTCCTACCAAAAATCCTTACGGCTCGCTATGCAACATCACCGAGCCGAACTAACGGTCGCGACTACGGATTCACCCACAATGGCTAATCCACAAACGGAGCGGATCTATAATGCAATATCATTTCGGGGATGGACACAATCGACCCGGTGGTTCCTCTTGAACTATGGCAACCCAAACCCCTCCCATTTGGGAGATCTGGTGCCTAAATGCTTGAAATAAAATAAAGAAAAGGAAAATGTCATGCACGCATCCTATAACTGAGAGGAGAAATATCGTTACCTTAAGACTCCTCTTCCTTGCCATGGAAAACTGATTTTCACGGATGAAAATGAGCGCCTCAAAGTCCTCTCCACGGATCTGGCCTCGGAAGGACGATCGGAGCTCTGAAGCTCCGTTAATGAAGGAGAAAGCTCCTCTCTTCCTCCTCCGAACTCTCTCTCTCAAACCCTAAGTCAACTCCAAAATGAGAACAAATGAGGGAGAGAACCGTTCAGCCCTACTAAAGCCCTTTGGGCAGATGATCCTGGGGTCCAGGATCAACTTTGATGTTAAATCAAACGGCTAAGAAATCGATCTACGAAACCCCGCATTTCAGCAATTTAGTCGAACTGCTCAGAATTCATCGAACGGCCTGAGTTTGACGAATGGCCCTGAGTTTGACGAATGGCCCTCAGCTCGACGAATGGCCCTCAGCTCGACTGTCGTCGAACGACTAGAGTACGACTTTCGTCGAATGGCCCTGAGTTTCGTCGAACGGCCAGAGTTCCACTTTCGTCGAACGGTCAGAGTTCCACTTTCGTCGAACGGCCTTTGACGATCCCAGAATTTCGTCGAACTGCTTTGATTCCTCAAATTTTGGGTGTTACAGTGGTGGCGATGTCCGAGTAGTGGGATCGCGTGCGGCGATCATATGTGGCATTCACATGCGCGGTGGTCAAACTTCTATAAATATAATGATGGTCATATCAATACCATCACTACTGTTACCCATCAAGAAATGGTGTAGTAAATTCAAGATCTAAGCAGATATGCATATTAATTATTTTATGAAGTTTATCAAAACAAAACTATTTTATTACAGCACGGTAAAGAAATCAAAATTTGAAATGAAAGGGTTAATAAAAAAAAGGGAAAGAAGCTAGAGGTCTAAACTGAATTGTAAATTAAAATTATATCTCCTATACGCATGCAGAATATTTAATTGAATTTTATTCATAAACTATATGAAATTTTTTTAAAGAAAATTAAAATTGTTGAAAGGAAAACTGAGGGTCTCTTTGGGATAAAATTGTTAAACGATATAAAAAAATTTCAACTGGACACAAATTTTATGTTCGGCCGTGAAATTTTCGTCCGGGTACGAAATTTTCGCTCGGGCTGGAATTTTTCGCCCAAGTGGGGGGTTTTTGCCCGGGTGCGCTTTATTTTCCCGAGTGCGGTTTTTTAGCACGTGCATGATCTTTTTCGTCCGGGCGTGTATTTTTTCGCCCAGATCGATTTTTTTGTCCGGGCGCGAATTTTTCGTTCGAGTGGGACTTTTTCGTTCGGACGCGAATCTTTCACCTGGGCTAGATTTTTTCTTCTGGGCACAGGGTTTTTCGCCTGGGTGCGTTTTTTCGCTCGAGTACAGTTTTTTCGCCCGTGCATGATTTTTTTTCGCCCGGATTCATTTTATTCGCCCGGGCCGATTTTTTCTTCCGGGCGTGATTTTTTCGCACCGGCGCGAATTTTTCGCCATTGGGATATTTTTTTGCCCTGACGCGATTTTTTTAACCCGGGCGCGATATTTTGCCCGAGAGCAAATTTTTTGCCCGGACTCGAATTTTTCGCCCAAGAGCGATATTTTTTCATCGGAGCTTGTTTTTTCGCCGGCGAGCGGTTTTTTCTCCCGGAACAAATTTTTCGCCCGAGCGCGGTTTTTTCGCCTGAGAACGAATATTTGCCTCGGGAACTGTTTTTTTAGCCCGGGCGCGAATTTTTCGACCGGGCGGGAATTTTTCGTCCGTGAGCGATATTTTTTTGTCTGGACGCATTTTTTTCGCCCGGGCGAGATTTTGTCGCATGAGCGCCCCCGTGGCGAATATTTTACTCGGGCGCGATTTTTTTGCCTAGGTGTGATTTTTTCGCTCGTTCGTGATTTTTTTCCTGGCCGCGTATTTTTTTCACTCGGATGCTCTAATTTTTTCGCTCAAATGCATTTTTTCGCTTTCGGGCGAAAATATCAAGTCTGTGAGAAAATATCGTGTCCGGGCTAAATATTCATGCCCGTGCAATAAATTCACGTCCGGGCGAAATATTCGCGTCTGGGCGAAAAATTCGCGTCCGGCTGAAATATGGCGCTCGGGCGAAAATATAGTGAAAGTGAGGTGATAGATCTGATATGCTTAAGAGTTTTTAGAAAAAAAAATACAAAATAAAATTCACAGCACATAAGAAAGAAAACAGAGCAAGCAATCCAGACGACACAAGGAACTATAGTGGTTCCCTCTCAATAGGTACGTCCACTCTTCTACCACCCTGGTAGGAATCCACTACAGATTTTTGATCATGTGTCCTGCCACCAATAGATCTGATTCAGGTAGATCTAAAGACCCTTTGAGCTTTTGATCAGGTGCTCAAAAACCAAACACAGGTTTTTGATCAGGTGCCCTGCCACCAAAGGGGTTTACTTTTGAAGGGAGTAATAACCCTGTACAAAGTTTAGAAAACTAGGAGTTGATTATATTCTTCTCTGTTCTCAAATCAAATGAGAGAAGACTAGTGAATTCAATAGTTGATGATGATGTCAAAGCTCCCCCTGAAAATATGTATTAGTTCAGGAATGCTGGGAAGCTTTGCTTCAGGGTGTAGGCCTTCAACTAAATGAAAATCTCAAACAAGCTCTGTAGACAAATTTGAATATGTTGTCTCTTGAAAGCCTGGATCAGAAAGAAGAAGATGAAGTTGATTTCCTCTATTCGAAAACTTGTTGCAGAGTTCTTCTTTTGTAGAGAGAAAAAGTCTTCCTGCTTTTTCTCTCTCTCTCTTTTATCTTCTATATATAATATATATGTATCCACTGGTCTGAGGAAAGTCATTTTAATTCTTGTCTGATACGACATAGACATTTCCAAGAAAGGAAACTGTCTTGGAAAGGTAACTGACAATAAATCTCTGAATTGATTCATATTTAATGCAGCCTCACAACGGCTGTATTCATAAGAATATTTAACATTAAATATATTAGCTGTAAATTCCTTTACTTAAGCCTTGAATAACTCTAGCCAGCTGTCACCAATAACTGCACAGGAAATCACCAAAATTTAATCTAAAAGCTTCTCCAATCTGCGTTCTACTATAGTTGAACTCCGTTCGACTATCGTTGAACTCCGTTCGACTACAATTGACCTGCATCTGAGTTTTCTGTTTTCTTAGAGCTGAACACAGAAATAGTTAAACTCTGTTCGACTATAGTTGAACTCCGTTCTACTATAGTTGAACTCCGTTCAGCTATTTTTGGACTGCATCTGACTGAGCACAGAAATAGTTGAACTCCGTTCGACTATAGTTGAACTCCGTTCGACTATAGTTGAACTCCGTTCAGCTATTTTTGGACTAGAATTCTAAACTTCAAAACTAAACTTCTCTGGAATTTTTCTGCACTTTCTTCTTGGATTCTTTTGATGTATACCTGTAGAATACTATGACCCTTAGACTATACATTTTGGGTCAAACTAATAATCCTAATAGTGATCCTAACCCAAATCAGAACCTAAGGTTCCAACAATCTCTCCCTATTTGGGTGAGGATACTATTTACAAAAAAAACAAACCAAATATAAAATGTGTGTTTTTACAGAGAAACAACAATGTTTTGAAATATAAATCTAAGAACAAAAACTGATATGTTCGGTAGTTGTTCTGATTTTAATCTTCAACTGAGCTCATTTCCTTTCAACTGAAATGTGGTTCCAATAATTTCTCTAATATCTTCCCCAGATTTTTTAATAACTTAAACTACTACTACAGTAACCTCTGATTCAATCTCCCCCTATTGTTGTAGCCGTCTAAACAATCTCCCCTTATATAGTTACCCATGCACTGAAGGGTCTTTTCCTGAAAATAAGAGGTTAGAAATTCTGGACCCAGGTCACCTTGGGTCCTGGTTTTATTTCATGATAATCAGAAATAAAAGAGCATGTAGGTTGATCTTTATAACTTAATGGGTGAAATTTTCTAGGAGAGATGTACCATTGGGTAAAAGGATTGATACAATTTTGAGATTGATTATTATTTTCAAAAGAATAAAAATTTCTGTTTTGAAAATCTGAGTTCGACGATTTATATTGAGATCGTCGATCAGCGTTCGACGACCTGCATTAATATCGTCGATCTCGGTTCACAGATAAATGTTGACTATTATATGTGTTCCACGATCGTCGACCTCTGGTCGACGATTCTTGATGATATCGTCGATCCCCGTATGCTGAGTGTTTAAACTCAAGATCTGGGTTCAGAGATCGTCGATCGACGCTCGACAAGAAATGCAGAGATCGTCGACCAAGGTCCGACGATTTTTGTAAAAACATATTTTTATTAAAGTTTTTATGTTTATTTCTTTTTCTTTTGGGTTTTTGAATTATTTCAGAATGTTGATTATTTTTATCTAGTTTTTCTTTCCTTATAGTTTATTCTAGAGAATTTATTTGTTCTAGAGCAATTTTTAAATCTTCTTTAATACTTGTATTTTCAGAAGATAAATTATTCAATTTTTCTCTGAGAAGTTTTATTTCCTTCTCAGATTGAATTAAATCATTGCATAAATCTTTAAAATCATCTTTAAAAAGTTTTGAGGAGAAATCAAAGGAAGAGATAACCTGATCTTCTTCTGATTCTGCTTCTGATTCTTCAAAATCATCAGATTTGCTGCAGGAAGTATTTATTGCCATCAGGCAAAACTCTCTTGCTCTTGTTTCTTCTTCATCCTCAGTTATACAGGATGAAACTTCAGAGTCACTCTAAGTTTCAGCATCATATCTTCTCTTTTTAGCTGATTCAGCAAACATTGTTGTGAGGGAGTCCCAGATGTCCTTTGCTGAAGTACATTCAGCCACTTCCTGAAAAATATCATCTGACATAAATTGAGCCAGTATATCCATTGCTTGAGCATCAGTCATCTTTAGCAATTTTTGAGCTTCTGTAGCTGCAGATGGTGTAAAGGGACCTGACAAGATAGAATTATAAATGGCTTCATCAATAGAGTTCATAAAAAGCCTAATCCTTGCCTTCCATAGTGCAAGCTTGTCCAAATTGTACTTAGGAGGTCCAGTGCTTGACCATTCTTCATTTTGTGCCATGAAAAACTCTTAAAAACAATAAGATCTATCAAGGATCTTTTGATTCAGGTGTTAGCCTGTACAAACAATCAACCTTCTTCTGATACCAATTGAAAGTGAGGTGATATATCTGATATGCTTAAGAGTTTTTAGAAAATAAAATGCAAAATAAAATTCACAGCACATAAGGAAGAAAACAGAGCAAGCAATCCAGACGACCCAAGGAACTATAGTGGTTACCTCTCAATAGGTACGTCCACTCTTCTACCACCCTGATAGGAATCCACTACAGGTTTTTGATCAGGTGCCCTGCCACCAATAGATCTGATTCAGGTAGATCTAAAGACCCTTTGAGCTTTTGATCAGGTGCCAAAAAACCAAATACAGGTTTTTGATCAGGTGCCCTGCAACCAAAGGGGTTTACTTTTGAAGGGAGTAATAACCATGTACACAGTTTAGAAAACTAGGGGTTGATGATATTCTTCTCTGTTCTCAAATCAAATGAGAGAAGACTAGTGGATTCAATAGTTGATGATGATGTCAAAGCTCCCCCTAAAAATATGTATTAGTTCAGGAATGTTGGGAAGCTTTGCTTCAGGGTGTAGGCATTCAACTAGATGAAAATCTCCAGCAAGCTCTATAGATAAATTTGAATATGTTGTCTCTTGAAAGCATGGATCAGAAAGAAGAAGATGAAGTTGATTTCCTCTATTCGAAAACTTGTTGCAGAGTTCTTCTTTTGTAGAGAGAAAAAGTTTTCCCGCTTTTTCTCTCTCTCTCTCTCTTTTATCTTCTGTATATAATATATATGTATCCACTGGGCTGAGGAAAGTCATTTTAATTCTTGTCTAATACGGCATAGACATTTCTAAGAAAGGAAACTGTCTTGGAAAGGTAACTGACAATAAATCTCTGAATTGATTCATATTTAATGCAGGCTCTCAACGGCTACATTCATAAGAATATTTAGCATTAAATATATAAGCTGTAAATTCCTTTACTGAAGCCTTGAATAACTCTAGCCAGCTGTCACCAATAACTGCACAAGAAATCACCAAAATTTAATCTAAAAGCTTCTCCAATCTGCATTCGACTATAGTTGAACTCCGTTCGACTATCGTTGAACTCCGTTCGACTATAGTTGACCTACATCTGAGTTTTCTGTTTTCTTAGAGCTGAACACAGAAATAGTTGAACTCCGTTCGACTATAGTTGAACTCCGTTCAGCTATTTTTGAACTGCATCTGACTGAGCACAGAAATAGTTGAAATCCGTTCGACTATAGTTGAACTCCGTTCAGCTATTTTTGGACTAGAATTCTGAACTTCAAAACTGAACTTCTCTGGAATTTTTCTGCACTTTCTTTTTGGATTCTTTTGATGTATACCTAGAGAATCCTATGACCCTTAGACTATACATTTTGGGTCAAATTAATAATTTTAATAGTGATCCTAACCCAAATCAGAACCTAAGGTTCAAACATATAGCGCCCACCCGAAAAAATTGCGCCCGGGCGGAAAATTTCGCACCCGGGCGAAAAATTCACAGTCGGGCGAAAAAACCGCGTCCGGGTGAAAAAACCGCGTCCCGGCGAAAAAACTGCGCCCGGGCCAAAAAAACCGCGTCCAAGCGAAAAAAATCGCGCTCGAGCGAAAAAAATCGCGCGGGTTCGAAAAAACCACACCCGGGTGAAAAAACCGCGTCCGGGCGAAAAAACAGCTCCCGCTTGAAAAAACGTGTCAAGGCGAAAAAATGGCGCATTTTTCCCCAACGCATATTTTTGGTCGGGTGCGCATTTTCTGCCTGGACGCACATTTTCTGCCTGGACGCACATTTTCCGCCCGCGCGCTATTTTTCCCCAGACGCACTTTTTTAATAAAAAAGTTACCACCACGGAGATTTGTCAAACGGTTTATAAAGTGCTTCCCTTTTTGAAAAGCTCTATAAATTGAATTTGCCCAAACAGTTCTCCTTTTCTAGTAGACATTTTCCAAAAGCTCATTTTTCTACCATTTTTTTTGTCACCACTCCTCCTTTCTAAAAAGATTTCCCAAACTAATCCTGAAACTAAAACCAAAACTAGGCAGTACCTTGTTGGAGTGTTGTTGTGCAGATATTCGCCTCGTCGTCTTTCCTGCAGAATAACGTGGATTCATCACAGAAATTAAAAGAGCAAGCCTGGAATCATTATAAAAATTAACGGAGACATCAATGAAATAGCTTATACATTAAATAATAGCAAATCTGAATGCACCAACCTGACCGGTTGCCAGAACCAAAACAAATTCTTTAATTTACATATAGATGTTTTTTTATGCAGCAAAAAATAATTGGAATGCAAATACAGCCTATGCAAATACATTGAAAGTTTCAAACCTGGTTTATGGCATGAGGCTCTCCGGCCCGAAACTTAGAGGGGCGTGTAATCATGGAGCTCCCGCAGCGTGCAGAAGCGGCGGTCGGCATCGGTGATGGCATTGGCATTGCCCACTGCCGAAGAGGGATTCAGCGAGGAGAAATTGAAAGGGAGCCCCGTGTCGGGGAAGGGACTTCGACGATGCTTGAGTGGAGAGGAGGCGTACCGGCGCATAGGCATAGATCGGGGCACAGTCGTTGGCATCCAAATGGCGAGAGTGTCAGAGCGGGGGAGTGGCGTTGGGAGGATGTTGTGCACAAGTGCGGGGGAGCGGCGTAGGTATTTTTAGGGTTCAATTGACTGAGCGGTACTTCAGTAAACCTTTCTGCCAAACTCTTTTGATCGGGCGGCAATGATGAATTTGATGTCTTATTAACCTAGGCATACAGGGGAGTTTGATAAATCATTTTAATATAGTATATATCTATACTATATTAAAAAGAAGTATCATAAAGATGCATTTGACAAGGTATGTGAGACACCTAATGCATTCTAGCCGTCGGATCAAGTATTAAGTTCAATTTTTTTATTTACAAAATTTAAAATCTGGTGCCAGGTCTCTCATGTCCTCCTCCAAAACCCGATAACCTAGGTCCTTCTCCCCCAATGCTTCTCCCCCGCGACCCCTTCTCATTCGTGCCTGACCCCATCGCCACCTCGACCAAGGCCCGCCACCGCTTGCTACTACCTAACTTCAGCCTCATCTCAATCAACGATGAAGGATGCTTTCCAACCTTACCAAATCATCTCCTCGAAACCCTCTCCATGACACCCTCACCACGCCGTTGCGCCCTGCTCAGTCCCTCTCGCTGCTCGCACGCCGGAACGCCTCCTCTTCGACCGAGCAAGGCTCCAACGAGCGCCGGAAAAACTCTCCACCGGAAAAGCTGCCCTTCGACTGCTCTTCGAACTCTACCACTCCGGCAAATCTAGGTCATTTCTCTATTTTATTTTCATTTTTTGCTTTGTGATTATTGGGAGAATGAATTTCTTTTCACTACATAAAGGCACCCCTGTCTCCATTTTGTGTTTGTTTTTCATTTATAGGGTTCTTCGTTTTGGATTTAGTGTAACATTTTAGATTTCATTTAGAACTCCCTTTCAGTGGCTATTTAACGGCTGACAGGGGAGGGCATGATGGTAGTTGTTGCGGACTAACTTGGCGTCCCGGTCTGACCGGAATAAACTGGACCACCTTAGCTCTCGGGACGGTCAAGCGCGCACACAGTCAATGAAAATAGAGAATTGACAAGGTAATTTTTTTGACGTGGAAAACCCCGGAAAGACGTGAAAAACAATGTGGCCGGATCTGTGTCGACCAAACCTCCACCAGATCTGAGTGCTGTTACAGGGCTTTTTCAATAACTCGAGGGCGACATGCCGCCTCTCGTTACAATTATTGGGGAGAGAGAGGGAGAACCTGGAGGGTAACATGCTACCACTCGCAAGGCTAATTATTTCTTCGAGTGTTGCGGGGAGCGATGCGCTCGTTGTATTCTGGAGTCTTCTAATAATTCCTGTAGGCAGAAGTAACTTGTTGTACTAGTTCAGATGCCTAGTGCTTCGAAGCTCGAAGGTGCGCTCAGTGCACGTTATCTTCCGCTTCTTGTCTTTGATTGTCTTTTGAAGAAGCGTAGTTTGGTTATCTTATCGGTAGACGGAACGCTTGTTCTTGAGCGCATTGGGCGCTTGTTGGAAAAGAGCTTGATGGGCGCTTGATGGACGAGAGAGCGCGAAGCGCTAGATGAAAGCGGGTGCGGGGAGCGCTTGCTGATAAAGAGAGAGCGTAGGGCACTTGTAGGGGGAGAGCGCGCAGGGCGCTTGTTGGAGGAGAATGCGTAAGGTGCTTGCCAGAGGAGAGCGCACAGGGTGCTTGTTGGAGAAAGGTGCATGAAGCACTGGAGGAAGATACCCGTGCAAGGGAGCAATGTGTGCGATAGCGTGCAGGAGCGTGCAGGGGAGAGGCAGGCGCAAGACTGCGCGAGAGAAAGGCGGCCCGCGCGGGAGCGCGCAAGGGAGAAATGCGCGCGAGAGCGCACAAGGAGGCGGCGTGCGCGGGAGCGCGCAAAGGAGAAATGCGCGCGAGAGCGCAGAACGAGGCGGCGCGCACGGGAGCGCGCAAGGGACAAAGGTGTGCGAGAGTGCGTAAGGAGGCGGCGCTCGCGGGAGCGCGCAAGGAGGCGGCGCGCGGGGGAGTGCGCAAGGGAGAAATATGCGCGAGAGCGCACGAGGAGGCGGCGCGCACGGGAGCGCGCAGTGAAGATATGCGCGCAAGAGCCCGCGAAGAGGCGGCCCGCACGGGAGCACGCAGTGAAGATATGCGCGCGAGAGCACGCGAGAAGGCGACGCGCGCGGGAGCGCGCAGTGAAGATATGCACGCGAGAGCACGCGAGGAGGCGGCGCGCGCGGGAGCGCGCAGTGAAGATATGCGCGCGAGAGCACGCGAGGAGGCGACGCGCGCGGGAGCGCGCAGTGAAGATATGCGCGCGAGAGCACGCGAGGAGGCGGCGCGCGCGGGAGCGCGTAGTGAAGATATGCGCGCGAGAGCACGCATGGAGGCGGCGCGCGGGGGAGCGAGCAGTGAATATATGCGCGCGAGAGCACGTAAGGAGGCGGCGCGCGCGAGAGAGCGCAAGGGAAAAATGTGTGCGAGAGAGCGCAAGGAAGCGGCGCACGGGGGAGCGCACAAGGGAGAAACGCGTGTGAGAGCGCGCGAGAAGGCGGCGCGCGCATGAGCGCGTAGGGAAGAGAAATGGAGGAGGGATAAAATCCGTATGAGGATTTACTAGACAAAAAAGATGAAGATCCTCGTAGGAGGCATCGAAGACGAAGGAGATCTTCAAGGAGCATTTGAAGGCCTTCGAGGAAGGAGGAGATGAAGGAGGAAGGAGGGAGGAAATCCGTAGGGGGATTTCCCGAGGAAGGAGAGAATAAGAATTAAAGGGGGGGTCTGAGACCTATTTATAGGCTTCATGAGTGGTTATGGAGGTTACGTGGTTATCCGCAGCCCATAACCACCATGATTGCTATCCATAGACCAAATATTATATTTATTTTTACGGGACTATGATTCGATATGCATATTAATCTCGTTATATGTAGACCGTTCTATTTTTGGCAACGCATTATCTCCATTACGGGAGATCATGCGAGCGGTTACGTAGGTGGTTACCACATAACCGATGTTGGCGTTCGCGGGGGCGTTATAGGACGGTGGAGACGGGCTCCCTCGGACGGCCGGGAACTTGCCGGTGAGTAGGGAGATCTCCTCCAACGGCCGGGAGAGATGGCGTCGGCCTTGCCGGTGGCAGAAAGTGGGGAGTGGTCGGTGGTGGTGACGTTCAAGGAAGAGAGGAGTGACGACGGCGGCGGCCACTGGAGAAATGAGAGGCCGCAGCATTGGTAGACGGCGGCGACATCGGCCGCGGGAGAAACAAATGACGACGGCAGCGGTCGTGGAGTCAGGAAATAATGGCGGCGGCGGCCGCGACGTTGGGAGACGGCGGCGGCCGCGGGAGAAAAGGACGACGACGGCAGCGGTCGTGGAGTCGGGAAATAATGGTGGCGGCGGCCGCAGCGCTAGGAGACGGCGGTCGCGGCGCTGAGAGACGGCGGCGGCGGCCGCCGCGGAAGAAAAGGACGACGATGGCGGCGGTCATGGAGTTGAGAAATAATGGAGGCGGAGGCCGTGGCGCTGGGAGACTGCGGAGGCTGCGGCCGCGGATGAAAAGGACGACGATGGCATCCGAGAAAGAGAGTAGCGGCGGCGGCGACGGCCGTGGGAGATAGGAGGGGGGACGCGCTGCCGGCACGAGCCAGCATCCCATACGGAAACTGCCGCACCACCCTTGGTCCGCACCACCCCACTAGAGGTGGTGCAGTAGCTTGCCCCGAATCCCTGTTGGGGAGTGCTGTGAAACAGGGAGGCCAAATATAGGATCTGGCAGTGTCAGCGCGTAAAATAGGTGCTGACTTTGTCAGCACCTTTTCCAGCCAATGGGGATTCCCCATTGGCTGGAAATCATCCCGCACGCAGGAACCAAGCTTCCTACGCGCGCGAGAATCGAGATTCCTGCGCGTGTAGGAATTTGGAGCGCGCGCGGGCGGAATAAACCTCGCGCTCGAGCATGCCGCACGGAAGGATTTCATCGTGACCGAGCGTGGCGCTCGTTCTGCACAGATGGGAACGTGTTGCGGGCGTGGTTGTCTATCGGGGTGCGCCTGCTCGGACTGCGGCTCAACTTGGAGCGGAAACAGGGATCCCATCATAAGCCCCCAAATTTTCGGAAGTCATTCTGCTAGAGAATGAGCCCTAATTTTTTATTTTTTTTGTAGCAAGTCTTTGAATTCTCCCCTGATAGGTCGAGCGATCGCAGGCCTGCGCAGTTACGTGCTTGTAGTTTTGCTGAGGTGCTAGGAAATGTGGACATATGGTATTGTTTGTGCGTACAACAAAATGCTCGGGATGTGTAGAGGTTAGACTATATATGGGACATTTTGCGTGCTAGGATTTGCATGCACGAGATGTGTAATGTACATTGTGCATGCATGGGTCTATGCGCAGGAAGTGTGCTTAATGCGCGCAATGTGCGCTGATTGTGTGAAAGAGTGGTATGATACACTTGCCAGACTGGAGATAAAGATCCTGCACATGGCGATGCCCCTGTTGATATGTGTGGTAGGTGCAGTATGCGCGAGGAGTTTATTTGGACTTTATGCGCGCATGGCGCGATATGTACAATCATGCTTGTGTGTGCGCAAAGTGAGTGACATGTGACATGTACACGAGGTGCGATATTCACAACATGTGATGTACGTGATGCATAATGGGTGTCGTGTGTGTGATGCATGCTGCGCACGCGATATGCGCAAGGTGAAATATGTAAGGCACATTGAGTGCTTATCTGTGGAAGGGAAGAGGCCGCTGAGATGCGGAGTTTCTTGTAACGACTCCACCCGTTAAACAACATATAATAGAAGGTCCGGCCGGGGCCCCACACTATATGCCACAAACAGACGACGAGGTCACAGGTTAATACCACTACACCATCGCATCCTAACTCAGAGCATGCTAGCGGAAGATTATAACAACAACGATGAACTCATACCAGGAATGTCCACTATAAATATATAAACCATATTTTTATATCAACTCATAAAAGAGTGTACAACAAATACACAAAAGCTTGCCTTAAGGCCTTACAATTCCTCTTTTCAAAGTGTGGATTACATACATCGGCGCGGAGGCCGTCCACACATGAACAAAATACAAGAGAAAGCCTTCAAGGGCTAGCAACAGCAATAGCATCCGTAGGGACTTCAGCCCTTTCACTTCCTACTGGGCTCACCAGCACCTCTGCACAGGGACAGCTAGGTGGTAAATAAGGCAACGGTCAGCATTCAACTAACCAATTTATAACAATCTTACCCCTTTTTCCTGGGGCAGTGGCATTCCTTCCCTGCAGGCATAACAATACATAGACAGATATCATATATATTGTGCTCTCCCGCACAAGCAATCCATCACAACCTTCAGCCACCCGGCCCGACGATCTATGCTCTCAGGCACACTTTTGGGTACACCGACGAACCGGGATCAACACCATTGAACATTTAGTCTTGATGGAGCGCAGGCCTAAGACTCTCATTATGCTGCTGACGAAAGCCCAATGCCTTGTCACCCTCTTGTACAGCCAACATAACGCAGGTACAGATCCACCACCACCCGTTGCTCAAATCATCTTGCCATCACCAAGCACATCATACTTGCGGCAATAATTAAAGGCATGGGTCAGCTTCACCTTTCCTGTTCGGCAAGAAGCCTTTTAAGAGCTCGCAGCTCACAATAGCCATAATGTCCACCGAGGACTGGCTTCACAATCCAAAAGGGAAGTCAATGTCGGCGTCCTTCGCGGTCTCTTGGCGAGTTCAACAGAACTCTTTATCTGCACCCAAACTTAACCCAAACCCTGCAATTCATGCAGTGCCAGAAAACTGGTCTTTTCAACACAAGCATTACAAGGGTGTTTTCCTGGAATTCCTCATTCCAGTACTTCCTGCTACTTCCCTTCACAGGCATTGACAAATGCGGTGGAATTCCAATTCCTCTACATGCGTACTCGAAACTGCTCCGTGCTATGCACACAGTCAAAATCACAACAGTTGGTCATCAGACTCCACAAACTACACGTTTATGCGCGGAGTCTTCTCCGGTGCGCAATATGCAACATCACCAATCAAGACCAACCTGTCTAGATGGTCTTCACACAGCATGCCTATCCGTACTACACATTTCCGGGTCTAAATGCGGACTCAATTAGGGATAACAACTATCAACCCACGGTGATCACTTACTCTTCCACCTTTTTGGTGGAGGATCCCATGCTCATGCATACAGGAGGACTTCACTTGTTCAAGAAGGAAGATCGTTACCCTTGATGATCACTTGCGAGCCATAGAAATCTTAGACGGTGGAAAAGACCGCAACGATCTTGCCTCCACAAATCTGACCTCAGATCTCTAAACAGAACTCTAACGCTCACGTGGTGGACGGATCTTCTCCTCTTCCTCCTCCTAGCTCTCCTTTTTCACTAAGCTCTTGAGAGAGATAATGGCTAAGTGAAGAATGATATCTTCACTCAATCTCGGAGAAAAACCCAGTTGGGAATACCTGTGGCCATTGGATTAAGGATGAGGGAAACGAACAGCAATAAATTGGCTGAAAAGTCTAATTTTGCGGCTGACAAGGCCTGTGATACGCCCGTGCCACAGGCCATGTACTGTAAGTGGTACACGAACCGACTCACCCCGAAAAGGACACAACCTTGTGACACGCCCGTGTCACAGCCCGTGTGTCCCGACACAGCTTCAGACACGCCCGTGTCTAGCCCATGCTCGATAGGCCTTATAACCTTGGCCACAACCCGAGAGGGACATGCCCTCTGACACGCCCATGTGGCTGAGCATGTGCTTCACTCAACGATTGTCGAGCTCATGGCGTTGAGTGTCGATAGCATGGCGTTGAGTGCACACCGAGAAGGACATGGCTTGGGACATGCCTGTGTCCCAGGTCGTGTGCCTCACTCAACGCCTTCTTGAGACCAAACCACACTCAATGCCTTCTCGAGAAGCCCGAGCAGGACACGCCTTGGGACACGTCGTGTCCCAGACCGTGTCTAAGCCTGAATTCCAAACTTTGGAAATTTGGGATTTTGGGGTGTTACATTTTTGGTGCCCCCGAGTGTATCGCCGGGTACCTCTTGTACATGGTCGGAAGGAAAAACTTGTTGTGGCGAGATATAGGGATGCGCACACACCGCCTCCATTCTTATTGGGGCAGAATGATACTTTAGTTGGCTAGGTTCATGTTGTTTTGTGTAAATTTGGCGTGTAACATCGTTTTGCCCGAGACTGGCTCGCGATTTCTGCTCGCAAGGAGGCGGCATGCACGGGAGCGCGCAAGGGAGAAATGTGTGCGAGCAAGCGCAAGGAGGCGGCACGCGGGGGAGCGCGCAAGGGAGAAATGTGCGTGAGAGCGCGCGAGGAGGCGACGCGCGCGGGAGCGCAGGCGCGCAGAGACAGTGAAATATGCGCGCGAGAGCGCGCGAGGAGGCGGCGCGCGCGAGAGCGCACAGTGAAGATATGTGCACAAGAGCACGCGAGGAGGCGCCGCGCGCGGGAGCGCACAGTGAAGATATGCGCGCGAGAGCGCGCGAGAAAGCGGCGAGCGCGTGAAGCGCGGAGAGCGCACAATGAAGATATGCGCGCGAGAGAGCGCGCGAGGAGGCGGCGCGTGCGGGAGCGCACAATGAAGATATGCGTGCGAGAGCACGCAAGGAGGCGGCGCTCGCAGGAGCGCGCAAGGGAGAAATGCGCGCGAGAGAGCGCAAGGAAGCGGCGCGTGGGGGAGCGCGCAAGGGAGAAACGCGCGCAAGAGAGCGCGAGGAGGCGGCACGCGCGCGTGAGCGCACAGGGAAGAGAAATAGAGGAGGGATAAAATCCGTAGGAGGATTTCCCGGATGAAGAAGATGAAGGTCCTCGGAGGAGGTGTCGAAGACGAAGGAGATCTTGAAGGAGCGTTTGAAGGCCTTCGAGGAAGGAGGAGATGAAGGAGGAAGGTGAGAGAAAATCCGTAGGAGGATTTCCGAGGAAGGAGAGATTGAGAATTAAAGGGGGGTCTGGGCCCTATTTATAGGCTTCATGGATGATTATGGAGGTTACATGGTTATCCATAGCCCATAACCACCATGATTGTTATCCATAGACCAAAATATTATATTTATTTTTACCGGACTATGGTTCGATATGCATATTAATCTCGTTATATGCAGACCGTTCTATTTTTGACAACGCATTATCTCCATTACAGGAGATCATACAGGTGGTTACGTGGGTGGTTACCCACATTACCGATGGTGGCGATCGCGGGGGCTTGATTGGATGGTGGAGACAGGCTCCCTCAGACAGCCAGTGAACTTGCCGGCGAGGAGGGAGATCGCCGCCAACGGCCGGGAGAGCGGGCGGCGGCCTTGCCGGCGGCGGAAAGTGGGGAATGGCTGGCGGTAGCGACGTTCGAGGAAGAGAGGAGTGACGGCGGGTGCGGCCGCTGGAAAGAAATGAGCGATCGCGGCGTTGGGAGACGGTGGCGGCGGCGGTTGCGGGAGAAACGAACGACGACGACGGCTGGTCGTGGAGTCGGGAAATAACGGCGGCCGCGGCCGCGGCATTGGGAGACGACGACGACGGAGGCCGCGGTAGAAAAGGACGATTACGACGGCGGTCATAGAGTCGAGAAATAATGGCAACCGCGACCGCGGCGTTGGGAGACGGCGGCGCCGCGGAGGCCGCGGGAGGGAAAAGAACGACGACGACGGCGGTCGTGGAGTCAGGAAATAACGGCGGCGGCGGCCGCAGCGTTGGGAGACGGCCGGCGGCTGCGGCCGCGGGAGAAAAGGACGACGACGACGACGGTCGTGGAGTCGGGAAATAACGGCGGCGACGGTCGCGGCGTTGGGAGACGGCGGCAGCGGCGGCCACGGGATAAAAGGACGACGACGGCGTCCGAGAAAGAGAGTAGCGGCAGCGGCGATATCCGTGGGAGAGAGGAGGGGGACGTGTTGCCGGCACGAGTCGGCGTCCACTACGGAAACTGTCGCATCCCTGTTGGGGAGTGCACTCCCAAACAGGGTGGCCAAATATAGGCGCTGACCAAGTCACCGCCTAAAAATAGGCGCTGACTTGGTGAACGCCTTTTCCAGCTAATGAGGATTCCCCATTGGATGGAAATCATCCCGCGCGCAGGAACCAAGCTACCTGCGCGCGTGGGAATCGGGGTTCCGGCGCACAGGAATTCCTGTGCGCGCAGGAATTTGGAGCGCGCGCAGGAATTGGAGCACACGGGCGGAATAAACCTCGCGCGTGCGCATACTGTATAACGCCCCCAGTTTTTTTGCGGCTGTTTAATCTTTGTTTGGCGTTACGTTGACACATTTTCCGGCCTTTTCCGTTGTAAGAGCATGGTCTTAGCTCTGTAGGCCTTCGAGTGGCTTGTTTTGTAGCCTGTTTGCAAGATTCCCTAGCAAGCCGGAGTCTATTTTGGTGACTCGGTGGTGCCTCTTTGGGAATGCTTGTGTTTTGGCTTCGGGCAATGGTAGCTCGAGTTTGGTTTGTAAGATGACGGTTTCGACGTCGCCACTAGATTCGTAGCGTGAATATTTAATTACGGTGTGAGTTTCGTTAAATTCCGAGATCATTGGAATTTTCACGTCGTTTGGACGTGTTAAATTGGTTAAGCTAATTCATCTATATGAAGCTTAAATAAGTGGCAGCATCAGATATAGCTTAGTTCTTTTATTAGCTAGTTGTTATACAACTGTTAATAGGGGCCGGTTTTAGCTAGTGGCGGTATAAGCTGGATACAGCTGTTCATCTATATTATAGGGCTCGACGTTTGAGCTTAAAATATTGCAAGAATAGCAATATTTTATTAGCTAGTGGCTGCATAAGATAGGAGAAAAACTTATTTTATTATATTATTATTCTTCTTCTTATCCAAAAAGAAGGTCGATTAGCTTCCAGCTCTAAGTTTCGGGCAGCAGAATTTGGAGCTTTGGCCGGCGAGTTCTGGAGGTGGAAAGCTCGGTTTTCTCGGGTAAGGGCAGAATTGGGCTGCTCTCACTCAGGTCTTCGGTAAGTTTTTCTTACTCTAGGGTTGGTTTAGAAGAAGGTCTTTTCGGGTAGCTCAGTTGTTTTCATTTGTGTAGCTTTAGGTTGTTGTTTGTGGCCGAGTTTGCCTAGCTGTGTTGGACGTTGGAAGGGCAGTTGCTGTGTCCTAAAGGTTGAGGCAAGTGGTGCTCTTATCCCTTGCCAAGCTGTTTATTTTCATGTTATATTTTCCTGGTTGTTAGTATGCGGTAGGTTATTTTGCTATCCTAGAAGCTAGGGTTTTTCCATCCTTTGACCCGAGCTAAATAACTGTATATTTTGCCCAGATTTCATTAGTTTCTCTCTCCTAGTTGCTGGTTGTGTCCATATAGTGGCTGGGGGTAGGGATGGAGTTTACCAAGTGTTTTCTAGCTTGGGTGATAGCTGTAGCTGGGTAGAAGGGTTAGGAAGGAATTTTTTTTAGCTAAGGAAGAGCTCTCGGGTTGCAGGCTGTGAGTGGATTTTAGGCTAAGTCCAAAAGCGTTGAGTGTGGTGGACACACTCAACGCCTAGCTAGTTTGGTTTTGCGTCTAAGTCCAAAAGCGTTGAGTGAGTGGAGCTCACTCAACGCCTGGCTGTTTGCTCTGGAAGCTAAGTCCATAAGCATTGAGTGAGTGGAGCTCACTCAACGCCATTGGCCTTTGGCGTTGAGTGAGTTGCACTCACTCAACGCCATTCTGCCAGAGGTTTTGTCTAAGTCTTTTGGCATTGAGTGAGTGGAGCTCACTCAACGCCGTCTGCCTTTGGCGTTGAGTGAGGTGCACTCACTCAACGCCATTGGCCAGAAAGTTTTGCTAAGTCTTTTAGCATTGAGTGAGTGAAGCTCACTCAATGCTGTCTGCAGTTGGCGTTCAGTGAGGTGCACTCACTCAACGCCATTGTACAGAGTAAGGGCGTTGAGTGAGTGAAGCTTACTCAACGCCATCTGCATTTGGCGTTGAGTGAGGTGCACTCACTAAACGTCATTGTCCAGAGTTGGTTTTGCCTAAGTCTTTTGGCGTTGAGTGAGTGAAGCTCACTCAACGCCGTCTGCTTTTGGTGTTGAGTGAGGGGCACTCACTCAACGCCATTGTCCAGTCAGATTTTCTAAGTCTTTTGGCGTTGAGCGAGCCTAACTCACTCAACATCATCTATCAAGAAGACTTTTCTCTAAGTCTTTTGGCGTTGAGTGAGCTGAACTCATTCAACGTCATCGTCCAGTTAGTCTTTTTACAGCTAAGTCCCTTGGAGTCGAGTGGACTCGACACCTTCTGTGTTTGGCATCGAGTAGACTCGACGCCTTCTTTGCTGAGTGGCCTTTTCTCTAAGTCTTTTTGCTGGGTTTTCTCCTGAGTGTGGTTAAAGTGGGTTTATGTCGATTTGTTGATGTTTTGGCTTGTTTTGCAGGTCAAATCATGAATTATAGCAAGTGGTTTGCTTGTTGACTCTATAAGGGGTGGTTGGGTGTAAAGTCGTGGCCCCACCATTTTGGCCCTGGTTTGGGCTGGTTTTGTTGGTGTGTTAGTACCATTTTGACCCTGGTTTGGGGTTGTTTTGTTGGTGTGTTAGTACCATTTTGGCCCTGGTTTGGGCTGGTTTTGTGGGTATGTTGGAAACCTTTAGGCTACCACCGTTGTACCCTTGAGTATTTGTGGTCTGGGGATTTGGATGAGGACTGTTTTTAGTCACCAACCAAGATCCATGGCTCTACCACTGTTAATGATTCACACTGTTGGTTCCTGTTGTTAAAGTGGTTATTTTGGCATACGCTTGCCTTGTTGTTTCTGTAGTTTTAGCAGGGCATGTTGTTTACTTCTCGCCCTTGATGCATTGTGTTGTTGCCTTGGGCAGTGTTTTGCCTTGTTCAGTTCTCTTTGTTCTTTTGATAGCACTTATTGGGTTGGTAAGCCCTTCTTCTTACTGCTCCAGTTTCTTTTGATTATATACTTGCTGAGACGCTCTTTCTTTGAATGCCTTAGGTTCAAGTTGTAGCCAGCTGAGCGACTAGTGTTCTGGTGGAGCATACTTTGTGGCATGCGGGGTTGCTAAGAGTGTTGTACCTCGACCTTATGAGGTAGTTTTTTTTCTTTCTGTACAGACATATATCCTGACTAGTGGGTTCGTGTCAGGTTGTTGACGCTCACTGATGGTTTACTTTTGATACTATATTTGAACTCATAACTGCTATTTTACCTATTTTGGGGGTTGTTTACTTGCTGCTGGGAATGGTTTATGCTAGATTGCATGTTAGGTATTTTGAAACCTAAAAGTATGACTATATGTACCTCATGCATCATATTTATAAAACTAAAGCATTACTTTCCAAAGAACGTAAAAGCTATTTTCTTATACTATGATAAATTTAGAGTCTTGCATTTCATGAGTTATTCTTCGGGGACATTTATACTCATGTAGGATGTCAAATCAAGCTAACTAAAGTATTTTCCGCTGCGTATACATATATGTTTAATTGTGGACTAGCTGATCTACTGTGCCGAGGGATACGACCATCAAACCTAAATGATTTTCATATTAAACTCTAATTTCTTCAAAGGTGTAGAGTCTGGGTTTTGCCTGAGCGTGTGCAGTTATCCCCTGCACGTCGTGGCATCACGATATGTATTTTTCCTTGCTCTGATATGATATAATTGTTGAGAAAATGCGGGTTGTGACATGCTGTGCGGGAGGATTTCATTGTGCCAAAGCGTGGCGCTCGTTCTGCGCAGATGGGAACGTGTTGCAGACGTGGTTGACTATCGGGGTGTGCTTGCTCGGACTGCGGCTCGACCGGGAGCGAAAACAGGGAGCCCATCAGTAGTCATGCGATATACTTTTACTTTGTTTCTCTCTCGCAGTTTCTATGTACTAATTATTTGTTAGTTAATTACATCATTTCATTTTAATTTTTAGCTAGAAATTAACATAATATTAGTGTATTTGTTTGAGATTGACCATATTCTACGACTTGGTGGTTATTGGATTTTATATGAGCTGCCCATCAATGGGAAAAATATATAGATGGTGTGTGATAGAAAATATAGGGGTTTGTTAGTGAAACAGAATGATGTAGAGGATGTGTTTTTATAAGATTTACAGTCATGTTAATACTTTTATGATTCCACTGTACATTTTTAAAATGAGATTGAGGTGTTCATTCTCATTTACATGTCAATATATATTATTAAAGTCAAGATTATATGTGAAATATTCTACGTTTAGTTCAGCATAATAACATTTTATAATGTCATTTAGTCAATTGAATTGTTATTGTATATAATTTATATGCCTATTTAGGTATCATTTTATAAAGCCAGTTAGGCAATCTGAGTAAAGGATTACTGATGAAAAGAAACTTAGGCTCTGTTTGGGGGGACTTATTTTCAGCGGTCAAGCGGTTACGACCGCATGTACCAGACCTTAATTAATGTCCGGTACATGCGGTCGTAACCGCTTGACCGGTGAAAATAAGTCCCCCCAAACAGAGCCTTAGTTTGACTGCCGCCTTTGCTGCCCCAAGATAGATATTATTACACAGAAAATGTCCATCAAAAATTTCCAGGCACCCATGCATTTCCTCTCACATTTTTACCTTTACTTCCAGAAGAACTCTATTGATCCACTTTCATATTCTCATACATGAATTTAAAGTTAGTTCAGTTATCGATTTATAACAACTTATAAATTGATCAAATTTCTTTCTTCCTTTTAGCTTTAATCATACCTAATCTTATTGTTCGGTTAAATTAGGGTTCAATATTTTTTTCCCAACCAAACAATCTATTCAAGGTTTTGAGAGTGAGTGAATTGAAAGTTCTCAATTGAGAAGATCAAACTGAACTATCTTGCACACGACAAATGTCGCACCGACGACAAACGTCGCACCGATGAAAAACGTCGCACCGACGATAAACGTCGCTCCGACGACAAACAACGCACCCACGACAAACAACGCACCCACGACAAACGTCGCACCCACGACAAACGTTGCAACCACGACAAACGTCGCACCCACGACAAATGTCGCACCCACGACATATGTCGCAACCACAACAATTGTCGCCCCCACGACAAATGTCGCCCCCCACGACAATTGTCGCCCCCACGACAATTGTCGCCCCCACGATAATTGTCGCCCCCACGACAAAAGTCGCACCCACGACATATGTCGCACCCACGACATATGTCGCACCAACGACATATGTCGCCCCCCACGACAAATGTAGCACCCGCGACAAATATCGCACCCGCGATATATGTCGTACCCGCGACATATGCCCCCAGGGCCGAAGGCCCGTGCCAGTCACTCGTATGTATATATACAAATATATACATACTAGCATCTTCGAACGGGCTCCGCCGTTCCCGATGCGTCGCTGCGGGCTTCGCCGCAACCAAGCGGCTTCGCCCGCAACCAGCGGGCTTCGCCCACTTGGCTGTCGGCGGGCTTTGCCCCCCCCGGCGGACTTCGCCCGCCGTTCACGAAGAGTGATTGCGGGCTTCACCCGCAACCAAGCGGGCCTCGCCCGTTCGCCCATTCTCGATACGCCAGCCCCCGCGAAGCCCGCCCCCGCGAACCCACCCTAAACAATTATTTAAATTTTATTAAATACATTATAAAATAAAAAAAAAACAATTTTTATAATATATTTCAATATTTTAATAATCATTTATTTAATACAAAATCAAAAAAATGAAAACAATAAAATAACAAGTTCCTTTTCTCTCTCTCTCTCACCACTATTCCTCTCTCTCTCTCTCACCGCCTAGTTCTCTCTCTTCCCCCTCCTCTCTCCCCGCCTAGTAAAACAAAAGTGTTATTTCTCTCTCTTCCTCACCCTCTTTCAGCCGCACACTCTCCCTCTCCTCTCTCTTTCTCTCTCTATCTCGCCTAATACAAAAAAAACAAATATTTCTCTCTCTCTCTCGTCCCTCTCTCTCCCTCCTCCCTCTCTCTTCCTATCCCTCTCTCAGCCGCACACTCTCTCCCTCTCCTCTCTCTCTTTCTCTCTCTCTTCCGACTCTCTGTTCCCCCCTCTCTCTCTCTCCGCCATCTCCCTTTCTCTCTCTCTCTTCCTATCCATCTCTCTTCCTCTCTTTATCTATAATATATAATATATAGATATATAATAATTATAAGATATATAATACTAATATGTAATTCACCCGCCGCACTCTCCCTTTCTCTTTCTCTCTCTATCTCCCTCTCTCTCTTCCTATCCCTCTCTCACCCGCACACTCTCCCTCTCTCCTCTCTCTAGTTCTCTCAAGTAGGTATAGGAGGCCTATTAATATGCCCTCATCCCTCTCTCTCTAACTCCTAAAGATGCCTTTCTCGCTCCTCATCTAATGGATGCGAATAAAGCTTGACTTTGATCCAAGGGTGGAGGGGAAACCTATGATAAGAGCAAAGACATGCATATTTCCTTATATGTAGGAAATATATACATATATATATATATTATATATTCATATATATATTATATATATATAGATGAGAGAGAAGAGAGAGAGAGAGAGAGATATATATATATATATATATATATATATATATATATATATATATATATATATATACATATATACTATATATATATAATATACATATATATATTAGTATAGATGTATATATATATATAGTATAGTATATGTATATATTATATATTAGTATATGTATATACATTATATACATATATATATATATATACATATATAATATATATATATACATATAATATATATATATATATATATATATATATATATATATATATATATATATATATATATTTTATATATATATATATATATATATATATATATATATTAGATATATATATAGATATATATATTATATATATATTATATATATATATATATTATATATATATTATATATATATATATATACATACGAGTGACAGGCAGGGCCTTCGGCCCGATGACCATGCAGCACAGTACCCGACGTCGCCCTCCGGTGTCGTCCTCTGGCGCGCTTCGCCCGCATCCGGCCTACGGCTCCGCGCGACAGTACCCGGGCTGTGGCGACGGGCTCTGCCCGCCCCGACGTCGTGGCTGGTTTTTATATATATATAACTTTTTTTAACATTTTTTAAAATGCTATATTTATTAAATAAAAAAATGTAATAAAAAAATGCAAGTCATGGGCGGCTCTACCGCCGGGGCGGCAGCCTGACCGGAGACGCCCTGCGGGTTCAAAAATAGGAGAAAAATAAGGGCCGTCAGATTACACTGTTTTGATTCAAAGTCATTGGATCTGGGGCTGCAAATAACCTATTTGGTCTATCAATAAAAAAATCCCTCATTCTCTCTCCTAAAACCCGACTCTCATTTCCGATCATTTTGAGTACTCATATGTATATGTTTCGGGCGGGGCGGAGCGGGGAGCGGGTCGGAGCCCTGCGGGAGCGGGCGGGTACTGTCGCGCGAGGCCATAGGGGCGGATACTATCAACGACAAATGTCGCCGCCCACGACAAATGTCGCCGCCCACGATAAATGTTGTCCCAACGTCAAATGTCACACCACCGGCGAATGTCGTCCCGACGAATGTCGCACCAGCCGAATGTTGCACCCCGCCGATTATCGCACCTCCGCCGAATGGCCCCAGGGTCGAAGGCCCGTGCCCGTCACTTGTAGTATATATATATATATATATATTATATATATATATTAGATGTAATATACGAGTGCCCAAACACGGGGGCTCCGCCCTACGGCCAAGCACAACAGTACGGGTTGGCGATCGCGAACTTTGCCGCACCCGACGCTGTGCCCGCAACATTTACAAATGAGTACTCAAAGAACCGTGAAAAAAATTCAATCACGATTACAATTTTTATTTGGTACAAAAATATATGTTTTGAACTTGCAATAATTAATTTCTCCTCTCTTCCTCTTCTCTTTATGTCTCTCTCATTCTCTCTTTCTCTCTCCAATATAATAGT